>CM076903.1:28461514-28956514 GCA_039519145.1 Kokia cookei
GATCCTATTGAGGAAGATCTAGATTGGATCGAAGATGATTATTCAGACAACATTAAAGACCTGCCTGATACAGACAGCAATGTATTAACCAAACAAGAACAACCTGAAGTGGAAGAGTTATTTTCAGATTAATGAAAGACCAGGTTTGGGAATCTCGCAATGAGCCTTTTTTTTTTGGTTCCCTCCCCTTCAAATTCTTTGGAATCTTTTTGGTAAAAGTAACTTAGAGACCCTGTGTTAAGAATTAGATTGTATTTTGCCCCCTTTCTCAATAAATAGTGAATTAGTTTGCCCTTTTTATGTTAGGTCAAAGAACAATTGATCCTTTTTGTTAAAAATTTTATCCATTCCATGTGAATCTCATTTTGATCTACGGGGATTAATTTTTAATAGAAGTAATGGATGAAATTTTTAATAAAAGGATCCGTTTGCTGTTTGATCTAACGTATAAAGACGAATTTATTCATTTTTTTGAGTAGAGGAATCAAAATGCAATCTAATTACTAATTCAAAGGTTTTCATGGTACTTTTACCAAATTATTTTACTATCATACGTTGGAGAAAATGGAGGTTGCTGCCATGGACAAAGATATTTCACTGTCTGTGTAGATAAAAAAAAAGGCCAGGACAGGCGTGGACAATGGCAATGAACAAATGGAGGTGTAGGACATAACGGTTTCTGTATATGTTGGCGATGAGGAGTAGAACAAGGAACTTATTGCTTTTATTACATTATTGTGTTGGACGAATTTATGCCGTAAGGCAAAAATGATGATGGATCACTGCATGGGGTTAGTGCAGTTGTTAAGTTATATCTTTTTCTACCCTGTTTATTTTAAGAAAGAAAGAAAAACATTATAATAGATAACAAAAGGAAAGAAGAAAAAAAAAATGTAATTGATGGAATAGTAGGGATATTCATTATTCAATAATTTTTCTTTCTTTGTGTTTGTATTTTGTATGTATACTTTTGTTTTGTGAAAGATGTACTTGGTTTATATATCTACTCTCATTTTCATCTATAATTTCTTTTATCAGTTATAACATTTTTATTTTTATAATGTTATTAGTTGGTGTAAATTTATAGTATCATTTCTCGCTTTGAGTATGGAGCAATTTTAAAACTCGTGATTAACATTTACTTTTTAATGAGCTTATAAAATGCGAATGATTAATTATTGAGCTCGTTCTGATAGGTATATTGAGAAATAAAAAAATTTATAATATCATCAATTAATTATTTAATGTTGGTGAAACAGTCACTTAAATCATTTTTTACCATTATTTAATCTCATAAATAGAGTTACATGGATTAAAATCATGTTTAATCGAAAATAAACTTATATCAATCAAATGTCAAATGTTTAATGTTATATTAAAAAAAGTCTACTTAATTACTTCATTATTTAACATTATAATCTTAATGCTTGGGTTTAACTTTCACTTTATGTAAATTATATGTGAGTTGTCTTTAAATTTATTTTAATTTAAATCGATTGTGCAACGCTTTATTTATTGTTTATTATTTTAAATATTTAGCTGAAACGGCACCGTTTAAGATGGCATGAGTTAAGGAGGAGGAGCGCCAACCAGAAAGTATACGTGGCATAAATGATAAATCGTAATCCACTTCAAATGAAACGACGTGGCAATATTCATATCCATAGTTTCCCTTTTTTTCTCTCCACAAAACAACAGAGCAGCAAAGCAAAAGCAAAAGCCAAAGCAGCAAAGCAAAGCAAAAAACCAGCAATGGCGTTGAGACTCCCCACTCAGCTAGCGACACGTGGCACATTCCACCACCACCATAACAACAACTCCAAATCTACAACGACCGCCGCACTGTCATGGCGGCGGACGCTATCGCCGGACACTCCGCTGATCCATTCTTCCACCTCTCTCACCACCAGTAAGCACTCAATTTCTCCCATTTTTCTTCAAATTCTAATGCTATTTTGAATTTGCATCTCGATTATTCTTGTTTTTTTGCCGGCAGAGAAATCGTACGTGCAACAAATGGTGACGTGCGGTGCCAGTGGAAGTACTCAGGCGGTGAATTTGGCTCCGGGGACTCCCGTCCGACCGACTAGCATATTAGTGGTTGGTTCCACCGGAACTCTTGGAAGGCAAATCGTGAGACGTGCACTCGATGAAGGTTACGATGTTAGGTGCCTTGTTCGGCCACGTCCCGCGCCTGCCGATTTCCTCCGTGACTGGGGCGCCACCGTTGTCAACGTAAATTCTTGGTCTATTTATAATTTCAGTCCCTCTACTTATGTTAAATTTGAGATTTAATTCCTCTAACATTACTTAATCCTTTATTTTTATAATTTTATTAAGGAATAAATATTAAATTTATACATGAATTTTGCTCTAATGTGTAATTTGGTACATGGCACACATTTAATGAAATGAATTAATACATTTATTTTCATATCGGATTAATATAATTTTTTTGTGTATGCAATATATCAACCATTTTAATTGGATAATGCTGTTAATGATTTGTGAAAACCGTCTCAAATCAAAGTTTCATATATAAAATAGTACAAAATCAAAATGCATGACACATTGGATCAAAGTTCTTGTATAATTTGGATAATTATCCCTTTTATTCATAGGTTCAAATAGATAACACCATTAGTTATTACTTTTAAATTGATGGCATTGATATTATTATTATTATTATTATTATTAGATCACCTAATTTGAGCCAATTAAAGATCGTTAAATTAAATTAGAGAGATTAAATTTCAAATTTAATATAATAGAGGGATTAAAATCTTAATTAGACCTAAAATCTTATAATTTGATGCCTTCTAATGCATGTTATTCATTTTTTGAGCAGGCAGACCTTAGTAAACCAGAGACAATACCTGCTACATTGGTTGGTATCCATACGATTATCGATTGTGCCACCGGCCGTCCAGAAGAGCCCATCAAAACGGTACGGTTGAATGATTTAATTGTTAAATTTTGCTCAAAGCTTGAGATTATCTAATTTTCATGTTTTCTGTTTAGGTAGATTGGGAAGGAAAAGTTGCTCTTATACAATGTGCAAAAGCAATGGGCATTCAGAAATATGTGTTCTTTTCTATTCATAATTGTGATAAGCATCCTGAAGTTCCACTAATGGAGATCAAATATTGTACCGAAAAGTTCCTTCAGGATTCCGGCTTACCCCACATCACGATCCGGCTATGCGGTTTCATGCAAGTAAATGTCATCTATAACTCAATCTTTGCAGATATGTTTACGTACGTGTGTGTATATGTATACAATGTATGTATGTATGTGTGTGTGTGTAAAGTTCCTTCAGGATTTCGGCTTACCCCACATCACAATCCGGTATGCGGTTTCATGCAAGTAAATTTCATCTATAACTCAATCTTTGCAGATGTGTATACGTGCATATGGATGTGTGTACGATGTATGTCTGTGTGTCTGTGCACGTGCGCTTGTGTGTATGTATGTATTAATTAAAGTGAACATGAATAGAAACATGATTTCTTGGAAGAACCTGTATATCAGTATGATGGAATTACTGTATGTGTTTGAATCACGTTTCCTTTTGTTTATAAGCTGTATTGTTGTAAATGGTTGTTGCCAATTTGTTAGGGGCTTATTGGCCAATATGCAGTACCTATATTGGAAGAGAAGTCCGTGTGGGGGACGGATGCTCCGACAAGAATCGCTTACATGGACACACAGGTTGGTTTAGACATGTATAACTTGTTTTGTGGATCGGTTTCTTGTATATGTGGCATGGGATTTCGGTATTTGATCTGGTTTTCTTTTGGTTTTAGGATATTGCTAGGTTGACATTTATAGCTTTGCGGAACGAGAAGGTTAATGGAAAGCTTCTCACATTTGCTGGTCCTCGTGCTTGGACAACTCAAGAGGTATATGAGAATCTTTATTGTTGCTGCTCTTTTGCGCTGTGACTAGTTCTGTTGAATAATTTTGAAGATAGTGTAATGTTTTGGCTTTCGTATCACCGGTATCTTAAGATCTTTTCGGCTTGTTACGTTAACATATATCGTATCATCGATGTCTCGGGATCTTTCTTGCTCTGTGATTGTTTCTGGTGATTGGTTCAATTTTCAAAGATAGTGCTGTGAGATCTTTTGAACTTGTTAGGTAAACATATTGTTATTCCTATAGGAAATCAAGATCGAGTGTTTCTAAGTGCTCTGACAATCGAACTCTCAGACTGAATCCGTTTATATTATTTTGTATAAAATTTTCTTAAGGTGATAGCATTATGCGAGAGACTTGCGGGGCAAGATGCAAACGTTACCACAGTTCCAGTTACCGTCTTAAGGTTTACACGCCAGTTGACTCGGTTTTTCGAGTGGACGAATGATGTTGGTGATAGATTGGCATTTTCGGAGGTAAAATAAATGGTCACTCATCGTCTTGCTTTAGATCCTTTTAGGGGGTGTACTAATGTCGTGTGTGCATTACAGGTTCTTACAAGCGATACGGTTTTCTCGGCTCCGATGACAGAGACGTACGATCTTCTCGGTGTCGATGCGAAAGATATAGTGACACTGGAAAAGTATCTTCAAGATTACTTCACAAACATTTTGAAGAAACTGAAAGACATCAAAGCTCAATCAAAGCAAACCGACATCATATTTTGAAAGCAAAAAAAACCTACTTGTAAGCTGTAATTATAGTGTAACTTGTGTTGACAAAATTTAGACAGCCCTTTTCTTTTAATCCCTAAGAGGTTCGAGAATAACCAAATTAAAATGGTCAATTGGCCAGATCGGTTTTGAATCCGAGTTAATAGTTTTAAGCTCAACTTGCTTTATGTTTGGGTCATTCGGGTTTGATTCATTCGAGTTATTAGGGTTTAAATTTAAGTTATTTTAGATTATTTACTTGTGTGATTTTGGGTTTTGATTATTTTAAACTTAAACTTAAGTTAGTTTTAATTTCGGGTTTATAATTTAATTTCGAACTCTGGAAATTTTTTTTCTAAATTTGCCCTAAGCTCATTATTATTCTTATTTAAAAAAAAAAAGGATTCTGAGGTGCTTTCAACTCAACTTTCTCACATTCCTGTAAGGCCGTGAATATGACGAAAATCTCTCACCAGTCTTCTTTTTGGCTTTTCAAACAAATTGGTGGTAGGACAGGCAGTATATGTATATTCTCATTTTCATTCCTCACATCAATCATGCCTTATTTTCACTAATTTAATAAAAAAACAATTCAGATAGAATGTTAAGTTGAATACGAGTAATATGTTAATTTTAAAAGTTACTAATATTACTTAGTCGATGACTAAAAAAAAAATTATTTTATAATTTTTCATAATTAAACAATAAAAAAAAAATTAATAATTAAGTGACTATTAACATAATTTATTTAATAAAAATTACTTAAAATTCAACATCCTTAAATAAGTGTGATTTGGATAGATAATATAATACGATATGTTACATTTATTTTTTATTTCGCATTATAATATTATTACATTAATTAATATCACTACTACTATTATTTTTATATTAATTGTATATAAACATACGGTACATTTAAACTCAAATTAATTCTACTTTGAATGGTAAGGTGAAGGGGGGATGATCGAAAGCTTTGAACATAGTAAAGTGATTGTTATGGCAGTGGCTCACTTTTCTATGTGAACGTACATACATAGCTTCTTTTATATTATATGTAGTTTTTACTTGAAAAAAAGGCAAGGCACTGTGCTTAGTATTACTCTCTTTAGTCACATGCTTTGCTTTTGCCGTCACTTCCACTACCCCCATCAATTCATCAAAGTTTTCAAAATCTTATCAGTACTCAAACCTATGAATTATTTAATTGATGATTTAATCATCTATTCAATTAATTTTTTATCTTAATTTATTTATTTAATGTCTTTCTTTAATTTTTAGTTCAATCAATCGATTTGATTCAAACTATCACGCTATCTATTTTATGTAGATATAATGTAAATCACATTATACTCTTAAGAAAAAGATTCAAATTTAAATTATTTTGGAGATGATATTGTTGAGAAGATAATCACGAATCTCGAATATAGATCGTAAAATAAATATGAAAAATATTAATAAAATAAAATAAAATTACAATTAAGATTGATAATTAAAATATATTTGAACCTAAATCAAAATACATTTAAATTGAGTCTATAATCGATGGAACTTTAAACAAATGGTATTTATATATAATAATACTTAAACTTCAACCCTAAATTTTTTTTATTTGAATAATCTCACCCAGATTCTGGTTATATCTGATTTTTTATATAATGCTTAGAATTACTCATAACTTCTCTCCGACACATAAATAGGAGGATAATCCACTTCAACGTACTCAAACTCATGTCTTTTTATATTAACAATAATATCCATATCAAACAATTTATGACTCAATCTATTACTTTGGTATTTACCATATAAATTCTTCCATTTAATTCCCATGATTGTTTTACATATAAAAAAATAAAAACTAAAATTCCCATGATTGTCTTCAATGATTGTTCTACATCAAAATTTATTTACCATTCTATGATTTTCTCAAAGTGGGGACCAAACAAATGAATCCCAAATAAATTCCTTTCCTAATTTTTTTACTCTGCCATTTGTTATTATACATGTCAAAAATATGATTGTTTAATTATTTATTGCTTTTTGAATCTATTAGTATTTGATATGTTTGGGTACTCAAGTTCGAGATCCAACATTCACAATTATATGTATGGATTTCACAGTTTCATCATACGTGAGTTGTCATATGTAGGATTTTGTTCAGTTAATCTAATTTGTTGGGTTTAATTTAGTCAATATCAATTTTTAGTTCAATTGTATTGTAATGATTTGATTCTAGTTTGTGATTCTTCAACTGTCTATGCTGTAACATGTTGACACTTATGATTATTTAAACATGTATTTATTGTACTTGTAACACTTTAAAAAAAAATGATATATTTGATCTTATCAAATTGGATTCAAATAATAAATTTTTCATTTTAATCCAATCGGACTCAAATAAAACCAATAAAATGAAATTCTCGAGGATTTTATTTTTATTTTTTTTTCTAAAATTGGAAATGGGGCAATTCTACTTTATTTTATTTGTTGCTGCCAATGTGGTCCAATCTTGTTAATGGGACACATCAATGCCACCACCTATGATATTAAAAGTTGATAACGACTTAACTTAAAATGTGAAAAACAATGTTGCTTGTCACATTTTATTTTATTTTCATAATGAGGATTGAGATCCCAAAAAGATACACAAGCTTTAAAAAGAAATTGAGTATATTGATTGATATTATAATATTTTAGCATGGTGTTTTTAGTAATTTTATGACTAAAATTGAATTAAATCATTTAATTTGATGTTTACATTATTTTATTATTTAATTGTAACCCAAAATTTAAATAAACAGTATAACAACGATTTTTTAAATCCGCTTGTAAAGTTAAAAAACTTTATCATCAGTGTATCAAATAATAATCCCACTAATAATACTTTATCAAATTAATAATTTTTGAACATTAATTTCATCATAGGCTCTTATCATATATGCTCTTTTTGATATAATGCTTAATACTATCTATAGTTCCTTCCCAACTCTTAATAAGAGGATAATACATTTCAACATACACGGACTCACGTCCTCTTATACTGATAACAATATCGGTAAACTTATAATTAAATTGAGGTGTGTGACATGCCATGTACTACCTTTCTAATTTTTATTATTTTAATACAAAAATATTTTAATACCATCACTATTTTAAATACAAACTCATCTTCTGCATTTGAAGCCCCATTACGGCTAATAATAATTCATTAATAATACGAATCACTTTTGGATCATAAAATTTCTACCAAAAATATATAATTTTTTTTGAGTTAATAATATCAAACATAATATTCCTATAATTATTTTTTGAATTTTCATGAATATTTTTAAAAATTTTAATTTATTTACTGAATTAATATATAAAAAAATAATGTCATGTCAACATGAAATACATATGAGTTATCACGCCAATAATGCTAATATAATTAATGTTTTAATCAATATTTTTGTTGGCTTTTTCTAAAAGATTAACCGTAAAATTTAACTTTAAAAAAAAAAAAGAACCAAACCTACAAAAGTTGTAAATACTTATGACTAAATTTGTCATTATGCATTTTACCCGCTATACTGAAAAAAGAGTAAATTAATCATTATACATTAAATCAAAAATAAATTAATTTTCTTATTAAAATTTGATCTTGTACATTAGGATGAGGTAAACGTGACATGACATGTGTCATTATTTTATTACTTTGTTAGCTACATAAATTTTTAATAACACATAGAGATAAATTTTTTAACGAAAATAATTAATATACTCTTTAATCTAACATATAAAAATTAATTAATTTATTTTTAATAAAAAATAAAATATAATCTAACTCGAACTGTACGCCACTTTTACCAATTCTATAGTAATTGAATAAATAATTTAATCTATGATCAAATCCAACAATCTCATACTCTCTGAGCACTTTCTTTTTCCTTTGTCAGTGGTCGTTCATTTGGAATTCAAAATTATGAACCCCATGAGTGTCCACGTGGGAAGGATGGAATGGTTAATATATAGAGAAATAGAAAAAAAAGTGTAATTAAAATAATTTTTAATAATTTTCGAAAATTTTATGCGATAAATATATTTTTACTTATTATTTTCACGTAATACTCACAAAAAAAAAACTATAATTATAAGCTATTATTATATTTGTTTTTTTATTACAATATCTAAAACTATTCATAATCTTCCAATCCTTAAACAGAAAAATAATGCGCTTAACACACTCGAATCACATCCTCCTGCACTAACAACAATATCGATACCCATCGAGTTAAGACCCAATCAGCAGGTGCAATTTAAATTTAAAATTTATGAATAATGTTTTTAAATAAATAATAAAGAAATTGAATAGTGAGTTTTGGTTTAATTGATGGACATGTTACTTTTAAATCACATTGTTACAGTTCAGTTATAAAGAGCGTGTGCAAAGCATTATTAGTGTGGATGTGATTGCGAAATCCAAAATCTTGACCAGGTTTGTTCAGTCAGAAAATTTTATTATTAAATTAAAAAGTAGGTCCTTTCATTTTCATATTAATATAATAAGATTTTGGGTTATTAATAGTAAGCTTATCAAAAGTGCCCAATTGAGAATCTAACCTATAAAATAAACCAAATGTTTCCTTCATGCGATGCTTGCTTTCACCTTCACCACCAACGAATAACTCATTTTTAATCATTTACAAAAAGGGTAAAATATACTATATAAGCCTCTGTAATTTTTCAAATTTAAAATTTAGTCTTTATTTTTTTTATTAAATTCAGGGTTATTACATGATTATTGAGTATTTTTTTTTTATTTCAAGATTAATTTCTAGTTTAAATCATTTTGAGTTTGAGTTAATTTTTTAATTTTGAATTGTTTCAGGATAAATTCATTTTGAGTTATGATTATCTTGAGTTCTAATAATTTGAGTTTGAAACTCATGTCATTATGAGTTAAGATTCTTTTAAATTTTAATCATTTGGAGATCGAATCGATTGATTGTGTTAAATTTTTTTGAGTTTTGATTATTTTAAGTTTACTTTTGTTTTAAATTTGACTAGACAAATTTATGATAATGATAAATAACGACATGATGATAATAATCGAGGATGCCAATAGAGTGAGACGGGATGATGTATTTTATTTAAAAAATTCACCCCAAGCTTGACTATGAAATAGCTGTTTTCATCAAATCTAAAATGTCTAATAATATTTTACTATAATATATTAGCTTTTACAACATTAAGCCAAATATATATATCATAAAATCTTATAAAATTAAAAAATATAATAAATATTTATAAAATTAAGAATTTATAATTAAACTTAAAAAATAATTAATGAAAATAAAATTATCTATTTTTTTTATATATCTAGAACAACTCATAATCCCTTCAAACATTTAAATAAAAGGATAATACATTTCAGTACATTCGAACTCACTTCCTCTTGACAACATTACCCATACTAATCGAATTAATACTCAATCGACAAAATAAAATTAAAATGACTACTCCTAATAACATATAAAATTTCAAGGCGGAAGCGGGAAATTGTCAAAACACAAAACTTTCCTTCAACCCAAACAAGAATTTTCCCACTCATTATCCAGAAATAGAAAAAGAAGCAATAAAAATTCATTATTTTTTTACCAAATGACGTAACTTTCATTCTCCAATACTAATAACTATGCTATTAATTAATTTACTATAAAAAAAAGAGAAATTAATATGTATAATTTGATTTGATTATGTACACACACCGACGCACACAGAAAAGGCACAGTTCGAGAAAAGTGTTGTTTTTCTATCTCTTTCTTTTGTCTTCTTTCTACTTTCTGTTCATGTTTACAACCCGACGATACACTCCTCGCTGTCACACAAGCAAAAAGATTCTCTCTTTCTTTTTCCTTCTCTTTCTCATCATACACTGAAAATTTCCCCTGAAACAATCACTATTATCATGTTTTTCTGTTTCCTACATTTGAATTAGATACTAAGCTTTGTTGGGTCTTTTTTTTTTTCCTTTTGGAGTTATGGGATGTTCTAGTTCCAAGTTGGATGATTTACCAGCAGTTTCTCTTTGTAGAGAAAGATGTTGTTTTCTAGATGAAGCGATTCAACAAAGATTTGCTTTAGCTGAAGCTCATGTTGCTTATATTGCTTCTTTGAAGTTGTTTGGTCAGTCTTTGAATAGTTTTGTTGAGTATGATCCCGAAGCTTCTTTAGAGGCGCCGCCGCCGTCCGATAAAGGTAAAGCGGTGGATCAGGTTGAAGGTGAGTCGAGTTCACCTAAAAAGAATGTTGTTTCTCACCGCCACTCTCATTCAGATTCTGGGTCTCATCTACAGTTCCTTTCCGATTCAGATGAGGATGATTCCGGTGGGTCTTTGCGTCATTCGGGTCATTCTTCACCTTCACACGAAGGCGGCGGCGGCGGTGGTCATATAGAGTATATTCACCAAAATTATCCCAATTATGGAGGTTTTGAATCTGGGTCATTTCCAAATAAGTTTATGCATATGAATTTCATGAAGAGACAGCCAATGCCGTCTATTGTTTATGAACAAAGGCCTATGAATCCAGAGACTGTTTATATGGGTGAATCTTCATCTTCTTCTTCTTATTATCCTTATTTTAATGATAATCCTAGTTCATACCTTAATCCGGGTTACCAAAATTACGGTGGTTTCAGTAATTATTCTTCTCATCCGGCGCTTGGTTATGATTCTTCACTGCAACAGCCGTCGACGGCGGCGGTAGGGGCTGTGGCGTCATCCTCCAAACCGCCGCCGCCTCCACCTTCACCTCCCAGAGCTTCAGCTTGGGATTTTTTGAACCCTTTTGAGATTTATGAGAACTACAATCGTCCTTATACACCAAGTAGGGATTCAAGGGAGGTAAGGGAAGAGGAAGGGATACCTGATTTAGAAGATGAAGATTATCAACATGAAGTAGTTAAAGAAGTGCATGGAGGCCACGGTGGTGGGTATTCGAAGTCTCCAGTCGAAGCCGAAGATGGGAAAGTTTCAAGTAATGAAGCCCAGGCGGCGAGGCCAAGTGATGGGATGGAAAATGAGAGAGTGGAATATGAAGTTCATGTGGTGGATAAGAAAGTTGTGGATGAGAGGGCCGAGGAATGTGGCAGTGGATCAGGAACCGTTCCGAGGAATGCTTTGGAGGTGGCTAAAGAGATACAGGTTCAGTTCGTGAGAGCTTTGGAGTCGGCCAATGAACTTGCCAAGCTGCTTGAAGTCGGAACACTACATTATCAGCACAAACATGGTAATTGTGGACTAGAAAGTGTGGATTTTGAGGTAATAGTAAGTGTTAATGCTAAACTCGGATTTTCGGTATGAAACAGGTTCGAAGATGTTGCTCCTAGATCAGCCATCTTTATCCGATAACACCGATCCGGCTTTACTTGACATCGATGAAGAATTGGCTAGGAAACCGAAAAGCCTTTCCTCTACTTTGCAAAAGTTGTATCTTTGGGAAAAAAAGCTCTACAATGAAGTAAAGGTATATATATGTAGATTGTATCTTGATATGCATTGCCCTGTTCTTGTTATGTGCTGCATTCCCTTTTTGATGTTCACTGACTCGAAGTTTCATATGCAATGCAGGCCGAGGAGAAGTTACGGGTAGTTTACGACAAGAAATCCCGTAAGTTGAAACGACTTGATGAACGGGGTGCTGAAGCTACTAAAGTTGATTCAACCCGGAATATAATCAGGAGCCTATCTACAAAGTTACGAATTGCAATTCAAGTTGTTGATAAGATATCTGTGACAATCAATACGATCAGGGACGATGAACTATGGCCGCTGCTCAATGAACTGATTGAAGGGTAAACAGCATTTTCATTAGCTTATATATATACTGCACACAGCTTACATCTGTCTCATGTTGTTTCCTTGTAATTGGTTTCACCAGGTTAAGCAGAATGTGGAAATGTATGCTCAAATGCCATCGTAGTCAGTATGAGGTGATTAGAGAAGCCAAAGTTTTAGGTTCTATTGGATTGGGCAAAAAGCTCAGCGATGACCATCTTGCAGTTACATTACAGCTCGAGCATGAACTTATTAGTTGGGCTCTAAGATTCTCTCGTTGGATAGGTGCGCAAAAGGGTTATGTCAGGTCTTTGAATAATTGGCTTTTGAAATGTCTTTACTATGAACCCGAAGTGACCGATGACGGAATAGCTCCATTTTCACCTAGTCGGGTTGGTGCACCACCCATATTTGTAATATGCAATCAATGGTCACAAACAATGGATAGAATATCAGAACGGGAAGTGGTTAATTCGATGCGGATTTTTGCTATGAGTCTGTTCCAACTCTGGGAACAGGATAAATCAGAAATGCATCGGAGAATGATGACTAATAAGGACTTAGAGAGACGGGGTGTGAATTTGGATAGAGAGGATCAAAAGTTACAAAAAGAGATCCAAGCATTGGATAAACAAATCGTTTTGGTCTCCGGAGATGGTAATGGTTTGCCGGTTTCCGGACATGTCGTGTATCAGAGCGAGACTAGTAGTGGTAATTTGCAGGGGAGCTTACAACGTATTTTTGAGGCGATGGAAAGGTTTAGTTCGGAGTCTTCTAAAGCTTACGACGAGCTTTTGCAACTTGTTGAAGAAAGAATTGGTCAAGAACGTGAAAGAGTTTCATAGGGCTGTAACATGAAATAAATTACGAGAAACGAAGCTAAGTGGTTGGTTAGACTGGTTCAGTAACGCACGATTCGGCTTGGATGATGAGGGAAATAAGAAGGGAGCAAACCATGGGGTTGTTAATGTTGCTCGGTGATGGGGATCGCAAAGCCTTCCAAAGCCATCAAAGCTTGCCAAGAGCTCGACGGTGTTGCAAAATCTCGTTCAAAACCACAACTCATTTCATTCTTTTCGACTCAACAGCGTCATGCACTGTCTTCCATCGAAAGAAATTCGGGCATGAACCATTGGAGTAAGCTTCTCCTCCATAATTTTTGCATGATTAAAGATTTTATTTTTTATTATAGATATAGGGTCGTTTTTCGTGAGCGTTTTAAGAGTGAATGCAAGTTAAGAATGCTCATACACAGTCAAATATTGTACTATTTATCTTTTTTCCATGTTAAATTGAATTATGTCCATTGTTGTGCCCTGCAAATTGCAAGCAACTTCAATAACATATGGTGTTTATAACAAAAGCAAAAATGAATTCTGTACATTGTTACTTTATAGCGTGTGTAATTCACTGTCAGTATATTGGTTTATATAGATATATACACTGACAGTATATTATATACGAGGCTGTATACAAGCTGCTGATTACTAGAGTTATAAATCATTGGTTCATTTTCCTATAATTCTCTCTGCACCTTTAGCATCATTTAGTAGGTAAGAAACTGAAATCTGCCAGAGCCATTATATACACACAAACACACACATATATACGTGCGCGCGCGCGTGTCCTGACCACTGCGGAGCAATGCGGGAAGCAAGCCAGTGGCGCTTGGTGTCAAGGAGGCCTATGTTGTAGCAAATGGGGTTGGTGTGGCTCCACTGACGATTACTGCCAGTGGCAATGATGGCAGTGGTGGAGAAACTGGTGGTGCATTTGTTGATATTATAACAAAAGAAATGCTTGAAGAGATGCTGCCATATAGAAAACGATCCTAGCTGCTATGCTGTTAACTTCTACACCTATGATGGTTTCTTAGCAGCCACTTTGCGGCAACCAGTGATGACGAGGCTCGGAAAAGGGAAGTTGCTGCTTTCTTAGGCCAAACTTCCCACAAAACTACTGGTAATTTTGTCTAGCTTTTTCAAAGTACAGAAATCAAAACATTAGAGTATCATTTTTAACAAGTATTTTGATAGATTTCTGTAGGTGGATGGGACACCGCACTCGGTGATCGGATATCGATATAACGAGTAAATAGGTTGCCCTGCAGGTTATTGCAACGAAAACCCTAATTACCCAGGTGGCCGAGGTCCCATGCAACTTTCATGGTAACTTCATCACTTTTCTATGGTAATGAAAGAAACTTGGTTTTTTATTGACATTGCTTAGTGAATTACATTTGATATCCATAGGAACTATATAACTATGGCCAGTTTGGTGAATCCATAGGACGAAAGGACAAGCTTTTACGACACCCTGACCTGCTAAAAACGAATGTTTCCATGTCCTTCGGGTCTGTTCTCTGGTTCTAGATGACAACTGCAATCATCGAAGCCTTCTTGCCACGATGTGATTGTCGGAAGTTGGAAAGGTGACGGAGAGGGTGAACTTCAGGGGTATGGTGTGATCACAATTATTATCAATGGCGGCTTGGACTGTGGTCATGGTGGTCCGGACAATAGGGTAGAGGATGGCTTTGGGTTCTATAATTATGCATAATATTATGTGATAATATTCTATGACATCAATTATGCATACTATTATATGATAATTGTTGAGGGGTTGATTTTTCAAGAGAAATTTTCGAAATGTCATTCGTTGAGTAGTTAATAGAACTTTCAATGATGGAAAGTATTTGTCTCTCGTATAGCGTACCTTAAGAGATTGCTTGAAGATGTCTAATCTCATAATCGAGAGCATTTCAATTGATGATATAACTTGCAAGGCTCATGAGAGAGGTGTCAATATAGGCACGACATTAATTAAGAAAATCACCTAACCTACGTGCAGCACGATACTACTAACGCACCTTTTTAAAAAAAAAAATTTCAAAACAACAAAGTACACTATAACAATGACAGATGCTAACTAACAAAGGCGCAGTTAGGGTGGTTGGTGGGGGCTCGACTTTCTTAAAATAGAAATTTTTTTATTTAAATTTTTTAAAATTTTAAATTAATAAAAGTAAACTTACATGTTTACCCCTTAAAAATGATAAAAATTTAATTTAATACTTTAAAAATTATAAAGATATAAGCTATCAGAATGATGAAATTACAATTTTATCATCGTAAAAATTACAATTTAATTTTAGTCCACCTAAAAATTTTTTTCTGACGCTAACTAATTTCGTGCAAACCATGGGAGACCTTCTAGTTTTGCTACAGTTCACACGTCTCGGAGGGGTCTCTTTATAAGCCTCTCCTAGACTAGAGGCAATTGTTATCATACTTTGTCATAATAACCTTGCCAACTCTGGTTTTAGGATATGGTCAGTTTGCCAAACACCAACCTTTTCAAAAAAATTTGGGGTTGAAATTAAATTATGTATTTTTATAAGAGTTTAAATGCAATTTCATTATTGTACTAGCTTATATTTTTATAATTTCCTAAAAGATTAAATTAAAGCTTTACCATTTTTGAGGGGTCAAAGTATAATTTGACAATCTATTAACTTATAATTTTATAAATTTTAGAGGGTCAAAAGTACTATTTTTCAATTTTATAAATTTTAGAGGGTCAAAAGTACAATGGAGCGATGAAGCTAGGGCGATACTTGGCCTTGACCAAGACAGTACAATTGCAGTTTTATGCTTTTAGCCCCTCCTAAACTTTAGTAATTCAATTTAATCCATTTAGCCCCTTTGTTAAATCAAATATTCATTTTTTTCCCATTAATAACTCAATTTAAGCTACTTTAACACAAATTTTTTAGCTTTTCCCTATAGAATTTTTTTAATTTTATCTCAGATTCTCTCCCCAAAAAAAAAAAAATTAAAAGAGAGAGTGTAAAATATATTATTATATATGGTCCCAGGAAGCTTAATTGTTTCCAGCTACATCCCAAATTTATTAACCAATGATATCTCTTGTTGTTAACTCTTTCTTATCGTAGTAGAAGAATAAAGGTCAAATTGGGTAAAATTATCGGTCTTTGTATTAAAAGTTAGATTGTATTTGCCCTCTTTACTTAAAATATGAGTAAATAATCTCTGTACGCTAGATCAAAGTAAATTAATCTTTTCTGTTTAAATTTTCATCACTGTTAAAAACTATCATAGCTGATGGAATAATCGGACTGTTACATGTGACATGTCACGTGTACCTCATACCTATATACATGGACCAATTTTTAACCGTGGAAATGATTAATTATTGTTTTTAAAAAAGAGACAAATTTGTTCTTTAATCGAATGTACATGGACTAATTTATCCATTTTCTGAGTAGAGGAGGCAAAATATAATTCAAGTCTTAGTACAAGGACCTCCATAATACTTTTATAGGTCAAATTATATAGTAAAAGATTAGATTAATTGAAAGTGACTTTTTTTTTTTTTTTATAATTTTGAAATATTTTTTCAAGTAAATAAATAAACCAATAATTCTTAATAAAGTAGTTTTTGAAAAATAATTTTTATATAATATTTTAAAATTATTTTCACTGTTTTAAATATAAAATAATTTTTACATCATAAAAATGAAAATTAATTATAACTAAAAAAATAAAGTTGAATTAAATTTCAATAACCATGATTTTTTAACATATAAAAATAAATTATCCAAATACCATCATTTCAGATAGATTTTTTATTTAGCACGTGCTATTATTGTTTTTGTTTTTGTTTTTTTTTTTAAGGATAGCTAAAGGATTTCATATGTCTGGATATTAAAATTACAGATCACATATGTAGGTTCCTAACAATGGTCCGGAACTTGTGTCCAAAATGCCGAAAGGATTGAATAGCAATCATTGTTAAGTGGAGTTGTAAAAGTTTATTTTTTTAAAAAAAAGTGTCGGGTTCGATTTTTGTGAATGAAAAGCAACGTGAGAGAGTCTTACTTGTCCTTTAGTTCAAGAACGAAATCAGAAAATTGTTTTAAAAATAGAGATGAATCATAAATTATTAACGGAAGTCAATGTGGAATTTTACCGTCATACTAACATGTAATTTCATAAAAATTTAAGAGACTAAATGAAGATTTTATCATTTTAGGGATCCAATGCTACTGCTTCAAAAATTGGAGCTAGTTCAACTCTAAATTACAAATACATACTTGAGCAAGTATAATCAAGATATTAAAAAAAAAAAGCATAAACAAATAAATAACCATGGCAATTGTTTATGGTGGGGAGTTTTGGCTCCTCCAAAATTTTAAACATTTATCATTATCCCCAAAATTTTGAAAATTTAAATTAAATCCTTCAAAATCTTTAGAAATTCTTATTAAGCCCCTTAAAATTGTTGTTAACCATCTTTAAATTATATATGTGTAAAAAATTGATGTAATTGGATGGAAAGACTTGGATACAATATATATAACTTAAGAAGCTAGAAATAATTAAAATCAGAATTAGTTACCACAAAGTATGATAGAAATTATATTCATAATATATCTGAATAGGATACATAAATGGGCAGACTTAAATTAAAATAAAATTTGAAGAGAATTCACATATGGTTTACGTAAGGCGAGACTTGAACTTGAGATCAAGGGCAAGTAGAAACCCTACCCCAAAAAAAGATAGAAAAATTGTCTCTTTAATCTCTTGAGTACTCGCAAAGTTTTAAAAGTAAATTTAATAGTAAAATTGCATTCGATCTCTCTTAAAACTTAAAATTAAATTATGCCCTCTCCAAAAATAATTTTTTTTTTATAACTTAATCCCTATTTACATTAATACTAGATCTATAAATAAATAAAAAACACACACACACACACATTTTGAGATGTAAAAATTCTCAAAATTTCAAACGTCGAGGCCTATTCATACGCAGATTTAATATTTAGAAAACGCTAATCAGGATGGATTGAATTTATTAAAAATCAAATCATTCTTCTGGACCCCTCTTTTGTTATTTTCCTTACACCGGTTTCTATTTATCAGGTTTAAGCTAAAAGAAAGGCTACACAATAACTATTAGGGTTAAATTCGATTAATTTTTTTAGATTTTTCAAATCCTTCATGATAATTCTATTTGATTTTTATAGTTTGGTTATTTTTTAACTTTATTTTTATAAAATAAATTTATTTTATGGCTTTGAGTTGTTACATTGATTTTTAATTTAGCATCTGCTTTTTTTTAAATGATAGCTAAAGGATTTGTTATCTTTGGATACTAAAAATACTGATCACACACGTAGGTTTCTAACAATGGTCCCTATTAACAGAATTTATGTCCAAAAAGCCAAAATAATTAGATAGATTAAAATGATTGAATAGTAATCTAAAGTTCGGGTTTGAGTTTTATGAATGAAAAGCAATGTTGAGAGAGCTTTACCTATATTTTAGAGATCTGACTCAATTCAACTCTAAATTACAAATACATATCCGATGATAGTGCCAAAGGGGCAATCAAGGATCCTAACTCCTACACAAAAAAATGGCAAATTATCGTTTTAGTCTATTTAAATTTCTTTTAGGGGACCGGCTTTTTCTAGAGAAATCTTCGAAGCATCGTCCGTTTGAAAGCCAACTCAGTCTCCTAACAACTGAATGTATTTTACTATTATATTAACATGTAATATCATAAAATTTTAAGAGACTAAATGAAAATTTACTATTTTTGGGGGGCCAAAACCACTTCTTGCCCCTTTTCATTTGTCTATGCTTTGAAAATTCGACCTAACTCAACTCTAAATTACAAATAAATACTTGAGCAACTACGAAGTATAATCAAATTATTAGGGTTGAGAGTTTTGGCTCCTCCAAAATTGTAAACATTTATCATTATCCCCAAAAATTTTGAAATTTTGAATTAAATCCTTAAAAATTCTTATTAAGCCCCTCAAAAATTGTTGTTAACCATATTTAAATTCTATTGTTTTTAATGTGTTTTGTGTTTAAATTGATTTAATTAGATGAAAGGACTTGGATTTAGTATATAAAATTTAAGAAGATAAAAATAAATTTATAGGTACATTTAAAATTGGAATATATTCAAACAATTATAATAAAAAAAATCAACCAACACAAAGTACGATCGAAATGATACTCATAAGATATCCGAACATGATACACAAATAGTGAAACTTAAATATAGATAAAATCTGAAGAGAATTCAGACAAAGAATTAATATAACTTTAAATATAAAAAATAATGAACAAAAAATATTTAGATTTAAAAAGTGCATGAAGTAGCGATAACCTGCTCATGTGTTAACTAGATTCCCATATATATATATATATATATATTCTTTTAATCTTGAATTTCTCAACTAGCTTTTATCAGACTAAAAAATAAATTAATGTTCAAAAATATTAAAACTTGTATTGAAATTGGAAAAGATTCCTTTCAAGATTTTATAGATATTATGGTTGTTATGCGAATTTGTGTTTTGGTCATCCAATTCTATAATATTATAAAATAATTATTAAATTATTTAAAAATTTTCATTTAAGTTATTAAGTTGTTAAATTCATTGTTGTATGTCATCTAGCACCAATTTTCCTTTCCCTTCTTTAAAATTTGATTATTTTTTATGAAACAAATTTAAAAGTAATGAATTTACGAATTAAAATCTAAATAAATTTTTTGTTCAATCTCTAACATTAATTGTCAAATTATTTTATATATAAAGTTATTTTTTTACTCATTAATATATATTAATTCACCATGTCAATTGTTAAATCATTGTTCGAAAAAACGGTGTTATAAAAAAATAACAATCCGATTATATAATTATTATTATTTTTTAAATATTATATAACTAAAATAGTAACTGAGCTACCACTTTTAATGGATGGGTTGAATCAAAGCACAAAAAGCCATGGCAGACCACATTATTAACTTTGGTAGATGATATATATATTATAGATATTATGGTGGTTACGCGAATTTATGTTTTAATCATTTAATTTTATAATGTTATAAAATAAATATTAAATTATTTAAATTATTAGATTGTTAAATTTATTGTTGTATGTCATTTACTCATATCGCTAGCATCAATCGGAAGTTTTTTTTTTCCTCTTTAGAATTCAATTATTTATATGAAACAATTTTAAAATTAATGAATTATAAATTAAAATCCAAATAAATTTTTTGTTTGATCTCTAACACTAATTGTAAAATCAATTTAGATCTAAGATTAATTTTTTACTCATTAACAATCCGATTATATAACTAAAAAAACAGTAACTTTTGAGTACAGTTTACTTTGTTATTCACGGAGGAAAATAGCCGTTGATCTGAGCTACCACTTTTAATAGATGGGTCCCCGAGGTTGGATCAAAGCGCAAAAAGCCATGGCAGACCACATTATTAACTTCGGTAGATGAGAATCTGATATATATATATATATACATTTATCATACTGTTGCCCTTTCTTCACTACCACAACCGAGAGAAACCCACTTAAAATTTTCACAAAAAATGACAGCTCCAGCCTTATCATTTTGCTCTGATGTATTCCCAGGCTCAACTCCGCAGTGTGAAAGCCAACCTGGCTGTGGCACTGCCATGTTTCCAAGAGCCCAATGGGGTTGCCGTGGCGCCAATAATTATCACCGCCTCAAAAAAATTAGTTTCCGAAGCAACTGCAACAAAGGCGACGCCGGTTGCAAAGTTCAATAATTATATTTGCAAAGTTTTACGTTAATTTGATATTAAAATTATATTTCGGCCACTCATAAAATTTAAAATTAAATTATGCCCTCTCCAACAACAAAACATTTATAATTTAATCTCTTGAAAATTATATTATATTTATATTAATACAATGATGAAATTATATTTTAGCTCTCTCAAAAATTTATAACTTAAATTTAGCCTCTAAAAAAAACATTTTAACTTTGCCCTTGCTTGAGATCTCAAAATTCTCAAAATTTCAGCTTCGAGACCTATTCGTACTCAAATTTTATATTTACAAACGCTAATCAAGAATGATTGAACTTGGTTGAATTTATTAAGATCGACCCCTTTTTTGTTATTTTCCTATAGTGATTTATATTTATCAAGCTTAGTCTAAACAATCATTATTAGGGTTAAGTTGATTAATTTTTTTTTTTTAAATTTTTTTCAAATCTTTGATGATAATTAGTTGGATTTGTTTCTCGATTTTTTTATATTAAATTTAGGTTTTGTTATTCTTTTTTATTTTATTTTAACAAAATGAAATTTATTTTATGGATTTGATTTTTAATTTAGCATGTGCTGGTTTTCTGTTTTTAAAGGATACCTGAAGGATTTGTAATCTTTGGATACTAAAATTATAGATCACACATGTAGGTTCCAAACAATGGTCCCTATTAACAGAATTTATGTATCCAAGGACAGCACCAAAGGAGCAATCACTATCCTAACACCCAAAAAAAAAAAAAAAAAAAAAAATCTTAAGGGCCAAAATGACCAAACACCCAAATGTTAAGGGTTAATTTTATCATTACGTCTTTTATAAATAAAAAGCAACACTTCAAGAGTTTTGTTTATTTTTTAAATATACGATTCGGTTGAATTTAAATTTAATCGAAGTACAATATGATTATAAAAAATTAAGAGATTTTATATCGAAAAAGGGTTAAATTATTTTTTTGAGGTTTGAATTTGATAATTCTTTTTATATTGGAATTTGAACTTTTTTTTTTTGGTCCAAGTTAGGTCTTATTCTTCGTTGAATCTTTTTTTATTTAAGTTTGATATTCAACTCGACAATTGTTCTTCTATTGAGACTTGAATTTTTTTTTTTTTTGTCTAAGGTAGTCCTTGATATTTCCTTGAAAGCCCTAAAAATTAGGTCTCCATATAGAAACAATTGTCGAATTCAGGCATCAATATGAGAACAACGGTCAAGTTCAATAACTAGCTTGGATAGAAAAAAGTTTAAGCTCCAATATGAGACTAGTAACTTAGTTTAAGCCTCAATGTGAAAATAATTGTCAAGTTTAGGAACTAACTTGAAAAAAAATTCAAGCCTTAAAATATGAATAATTGTCGAGTTTGTCCCAAATAGTAATTTACCACTAAAACAATTATTTTTTTCTAACAATCTCATTAAAAATTCTGGTCATATATTTTTTTTTAACACTATGCCTAACCCTTTCCAATCTCATAAATAAAAAAATAATATGCTTCAATACACTCGAACGTACATCTTTTTACATTTACAACAATATTAATACTGGTAAGTTTATACGCACTTGGCACCACTAAAATAATTACGGAATAGCAGCCCACGTGTCAAATGTGTCCAACTTCTTTGTAATAATTGGTCCTCCTTCGGTCGATGAGAATCCGAAAACTGCCTCCGCCACGTTTCAGTTTTTTATTAAATATATGACAATGACATATCACACATTTTCAATATTATGAGTTAAATTCTAATTTTCGTGCTCTATTATACTCAAAAATGAATATTTATATTTTTATATTTTAATTTTACATAATTTAATATTTATAATTGTATAATTTCTTTACTTTGTTGGAATAATTAACACCTTTAATTATTTTATTTGATATGAATATTTTTATGTTGGAAAGTATATTTAAAAAAATATATATGTGGCAAGAATTAATAATAGCATTTCAATACGAATAATTTCAATACGAATAATTAAAGATGTTAACTCCATGGACTAACAAATAATATTATTGAAGTAGAATGAGGGATCCATTTACATAATTATTGAATTTATTAATATAATTGTACTTTTTATGTATGTAAAATTTCGAATTGATCCATTTACAAAATGATTGAATTGTTAAAATATTAATCATATAAATAATTACGAAAATATATAAAATTACTTTAATATTTACCGTGTAAGTGTATCACTCCGCATAATAATAAAGGATGAATGGCAATGAAGAGTGGCTATTTAGATATTGTAGATTGCAAAATATTTTAAATAAAAAAATATAATCTAATCTAATTTATGATAATTTACCCTCTCGACAATCAATTGCATTTTGGCATAAATGTTTTGTCGGTACGTAGGAACATTTTTGTTTGTTTGTTTAAGAATAAATAAAAGATTTAATGTTGGATATATACTAAAAATTACAGACGAATTTATATGCAAAAAGCCAAAGTTAATTGAATAACAATAATATTTGTATTAAAAAACTAATATTATGATAATTGAGTCTTAGTTTGATTGACACAAATATTATTATCAATGTAAGAGGATGTAAATTCAAGTGTTTTGAAGTACATTATTAGAGGTGTGGCCAGGGGGTTGGGCGGAAAATTTTTCATTTAGGTCCCTTTAACATTTATTAAAATTTAAGTTAACAAAGGTAAAATTACACTTTGATTCTCCTAAAACGATAAAAATTTGATTTAATCTTTTAAAAATTATAAAGATATATATATTAAAATGGTGAAATTATTTTTTTACTATCGTAAAAATATACAATTTAATTTGCCCTCCTAAAAAAATTTCTTGGTTTTGTCCCTGTGCATTATGGGTTGGAGAGGGACTATAAATAGTTTTAAGTATTGTGTTAAAATAAACAGATACGATCTAAACTTATGATGAGATTATTAAAAAAACTAATATTTATTAAATTAATAGTAAAGAATTTAAAGTCTCTTAAATAATATTTCATATTTAAATTTTATAAATAAAAATAATTTAAAGAATTTTATCTAAAAGATTCGATTTAATTTAATTTTAAATTTAATTGAAGGGAAATA
The DNA here is from genome assembly GCA_039519145.1 of Kokia cookei. Lineage (NCBI taxonomy): Eukaryota > Viridiplantae > Streptophyta > Magnoliopsida > Malvales > Malvaceae > Kokia > Kokia cookei. Next base: position 28,485,661 of record CM076903.1, read on the forward strand.
ATATTAAAAAAAAAAGAAAAAGATTGGCATTCCACGTGGTAGATATGTCGCACATTTTTGTAATAATTGATTGTCCTTTGGTGGATGAGAATCCAAAGCCAGCCAGCGCCACGTCCTGATATTTATCAAACATTTTCGATAATATTGGGTTAATTGCTGATTGCTCCGACATTTATCCATGATCAAAACAAGACTCTATATATATGTAAGCCTATCCTCTCACATTTCATCAAAACAAATCTACGTACATTTTCAATAATGAGATTGCATACGTTGTTATTTTCTTCACTGTTTTTATCCTATGCGGTGGTTCTAGCCACAGCCCTGCAATGTGGCGAGGGAGCTGGTGGTGCTTTATGTCCCGGTGGCATATGTTGTAGCAAATGGGGCTATTGTGGCACCACTGACATCTACTGCCTCGTGGAAAATGGTTGTCAACTTAATTGCACCGATGGTGACTCTGGTGGTGGCGGAGGCGGTGGCGGAGGCGGCAGCGTTGATGGTGGTGCACTTGGTGACATTATATCGAGTGAACTGTTTGAAGAGATGCTGCCATATAGGAACGATCCTCGTTGCCCAGCCGCTAACTTCTACACCTATGACGGTTTCATAGATGCCGCAAAGTTGTACCCGGACTTTGCGGCGACCGGGGATAACGACACTCGGAAACGGGAAGTTGCTGCTTTTTTAGCTCAAACTTCCCACGAAACTACTGGTAATTAATTTGTCTTATATCTTTTCCGAAGTACAGAAATATAAACATTCGAGTATCATATATATATATATATATTAAACGAGTAAAATGATGATCTGCGTAGGCGGATGGGACGGTGCACCCGGTGGTCGATATGCATGGGGATATTGCTTCAACGAGGAAATAGGTTGCCCCGCAGGTTATTGCGATAGTAACCCAAATTATCCATGTTCTGATGGTGTAAGCTATTGTGGCCGCGGTCCCATGCAACTTTCTTGGTAAATTAATACTGCCCTCTTTTTACTTTTAAGATATCCCATTAGTTTAGAATATGTAGAATGGTCAATTTAAAGATCTAATTTAACTTAGATAAATATAAAATATATTAATATCAAGTTTAAATTCGATTTAATTTAGACATGAACATCTTTTTAGAGTTGTTTTATCATCTATGGTGATTAGACAAAAACTTATTTTGTTGACACTGCTATAAAATGAAAATGAAATTTGATATGGCAGGAACTATAACTATGGCCAATTTGGAGAATCCATAGGACAGAAGGAGGAGCTTTTACAACACCCTGAGGTGCTGAAAACCAATGTTACACTGTCCTTCATGTCTGCTTTCTGGTTCTGGATGACTGCACAACCCCCGAAGCCATCGTGCCACAATGTGATCATCGGAGAGTGGACACCTTCCGCTAACGACATAGCCGCTGGTCGGCTTCCGGGGTTCGGTGTGACCACAAATATTATCAATGGCGGCTTGGAATGTGGTAATGGTGGTCCAGACGATAGGGTAGAGGGTCGCATTGGGTTCTATAAAAGGTACTGTGACATACTTGGAGTTAGCTATGGCCCCAACCTTGACTGCTACAATCAGAGGCCTTTCAACTATGGGCTCTTACTGGAGTCTATATAGCTTACGCTGTCTGAATAGTAAATAAGCACTGTATGCATTGAAATAAAAAAACATAGAACAATGTGGTCTATGCTTAATTATATGGAAGTTGCTGTGTTTTAAATTTTATCTAAGCTTTAGCAGAAGCATAATAAAATCTATGCTTAATCCTTAATTAATTACATTAGTAATGTTTTGCATCATTTTAGCTTAATTTTTTTTTTCCTTTGAGAATAGGATTTTTTATGGTGGCATTTATTTAAAGATTCTTTTATAGTGAGATATCGTGTGGTCTTTTTAAATCAATGGTTGAAGTAAAAGAGGAGAAAAAGAAGCATCAATTCATTGTTGATCATGCAACGTAGGATTTACATGAGAAACGTGAGTTTACCTTTAAACTAATTTAGTCGGTTTCAACACTAAAGTAGAGAAATTGATTTTCAGAGAAAAACAACATATTCGATAATCAATTTAACAAATTCAAGTCACTAACACAATTTTTAGTTTATAATGTGACTTGATCAAACGGTTACAATCTCTTCATTTCTGTCTTTTAACCACACTAGTCCTCGTTTACTCACAAATATTATGTAATAGTATGCGTTTAAATCTCACTAAAAGCAAATACTCACATTTTTTTGGTGAGTGAGGTGCTCTCTAACTTCGTGAACTTCTTGAGGTACTCTGAGTGGCTAGGAGACAAAACTAGAGGATAAATCCAAGATGAACACCTCGGGCACAACATCGACCATAGTTGAGAGATGCACTTAAATACTTTAAAATAGAAGTAATCATGGATCAGGTTGAGTTCAGGTAAAATTTAAGCATAATATTTTAATTTAAATTATTCAATAGATTAACATATAAAAAAATACTTTTTAAAAATTAAAAAAAAGTGCTAAACAGTTCACCTCTTGAGAAAAAAATTAATTAATAAATTGTAAAAATTACTTAATATTTCTAAAAAAATATTGAAATAATATATAAAATTTGAAAATAAACTTGCAAACGAGAATATTTTTTAAAGCTTTTTAGTTTTATTTTTTTTCATATTTTCCAATATATATATATTTGTTTGTTTTTTTAGATAAAAAAAATTATATAAAATTTTAAATTTTTATTTAGCCCTTTCAAATTTACTTAAAATTTTAAATTTTATTTATTTAAAATTAATATAAAAAATATAACAATTTTACATAATTTTTATTTATTTATTCCCGAGCGTGTCCATGCACGGAGGAGTATCAACAAAGACGAACCCCGCCATTTTTCAAAAGAAAACGATAGTAAATAAATCATAGATAAATAAAAAAGAATAATAGAAATAAAAGACCATGAAAACAGATTCAAAGAAGAAGTAAAAAGGGACGCATGTATAAAAATATATATATTGTAAATAATAGCAGTTTTAAAAAGGGGGAAGAAATTCGAAACTGTTTCTCTTTTGAAGATCTAAAAAAATCAGATCTAACTTAGGGTTTTTGAAAAAGGAAGCTTTTTAAAAAAATCACGAAGTATTTTTAGGGAGATCTGGCTCGGTTTTGAAGTTTTCAAGCCCAGATCTGTTTTTAAAAGGAAAATAAAAGCAAAAGCGTTTTTTTGCTTTTATTTTCTTACTTGAACGGTTGAGAACGATGGTGCGTGCGACAGTAGATGACGGTCGACGACCCAACGACATCCATGGATCGAAGACCGGGGTTCGACCGTCCATGGGAAGGTGAAGAGAGAAGGCAGAGAAAAGGGGGGGGGGGGGGCTGAAATTGTTTTTTGAAACAAATTATAAAATGCTTTTCTTTTTTGAAAAGTTGGCCTTATATAGGCCTTCAAAACGGCTCCGTTTTGAGTGCTGATTTTCAACCCCAAAACGATGTCGTTTTGATCATGACCCGAATTCGACCGGACTCGCTCTTGAGGATCCGCTTGTTTTCAAAAATTGGGTTATTTATTCTTTTGGTCCTTCCGTTTTTTTAAATTTCCAATCAGGTCTTTTTTATATTTTAATTAATTTTAAATTTTCCCATTAATTCCATCTCATTTTCAATTTGGTCCTTAAACTCTCTGGAGGCCTAAGAAGCTACCACGTGTCTTTTTTGATTTATTTATGCATTTATTCCCTTATACTTTTCATTTGTTTCAATTTTGTCCTTAAATCAAGTATTATTTTATTGTAAATTTTCCCAATTTTAGATGATTTTCAAATTGGTCCTTTGACTTCTAAAGACATGAGAAGCTGCCACATGTCATTTCTTTATGGTTTTATTGTCTAGAAGGTCCCTGAACTTTCCAAAAATCATATTTTCATCTCTTAACTTTCTAAAATTACATTTTTGACTTCAAACCTTCCCAAAATTCCATTTTTGCCCCCAAACTTTCAAAAATCATATTTTTACCCTTAAACTTCCAAAAATTACATTTTGACATAAACTTTCCAAAATTACATTTTTTGACCTTGGACCTTCTTAAAATTCTATTTTACCCCCAAACTTCCAAAAATCATATTTTTCCCCCAAGCTTCTAAAAATCATATTTTTACCCCTAAACTTCAAAAAATCACATTTTTACCCTCGAACTTCCAAAAATCACATTTTTCCCCTGAACTTCCAAAAATCACATTTTGTCCCCGAAATTCCAAAAATCACATTTTTACCCTCGGACTTCCAAAGATCACGTTTTTACCCCGAATTTTCCTAAAATAACATTTTTATCCCTAAAACTTTTCAAATTTTCATTTAACCCCAAACTCTCCGAAACTTCATTTTGACCTCGATTTTTCCTTTCCGCGACTTTCGTATATAATTCTTTAACCTTTTTAAAATTAATTTGGTATTTTCTCATTTATTTTGATTCATAATTCATATTGTATTTTTCTCATATTTATTTTCGTACATTTGTTTATTCTTTATGTTACTTAACTTTATCGTTAATTACATAGCTCGTATTTAATTTGCATGCTCATTTTTATCTCTATTTTTTATTAAATTCATTTTTATTTTTCTCCAAAATGTTTAAAATCGAGCCAATATTCCTTTATTTTGAGTTTTGAAAATTTGTGCCTTAACTTACTAGGCGCGACTTTTCTTCAAATCGGGATAATCGAATACTGTTTTCCAAGGTTTAAAAGTTTACAACAAAGGAAAGCTCATTATTTTCGGATCTCGAAACGTCATGTCCTAACTCACTAGACGTGACTTTCTTTCTTGATCAGCTCGAAATAGCGAGACTTCCAAACAAAAATCGATTTCTTTCTTAGACATGACTTATGCATTAAAGGATCATACTTTTAAACTTTATTCGAGTTTTCAAAATTTAACAAACAAGGCCCTAAAATAATCAATGTGGTACCAATTTTGGGCATGTGAGGGTACTAATCATTCCTCTCACGTAACCGACTCCCAGACCCATTTTCTGGATTTCGAAGACCAAAATGTTTTCCAAACGGATTTTAAATGTTTTATGGTGATCCAATCACACCGAATAAAAGATTGGTGGCGACTCCCATTTTTCGATTTCAAATAAATATTGTTCGAGACTTGTTTGTTTTTTTCAAAAATAAACGTTTCAACAGGTATTAATTGAATAATAATTTATTATAATTGTGCCGGTAACGAATGTGATTCTTCGTAATTCGAATCCAACGATCGAATCAAGTATGAAGTATGATAAATTTTTTTTTGAATATACTGGTGTGATTACATGGTAATATCTATTCTGAAGTATAATAAATTTAAATAAAAAGAATAAATTTAATCTAATTCTTAGTGCATAGTCATTTATGATAATTTTACCCTCGAATCTTCAATAATCACCCTCAATTACAATTTGGCATAAATGTTTCGCCGGTAGGTAAGCTTTTGTTTGTTTGTTTGTTTAAGAATAATTAAAAGATTTAATGTTGGATACTAAAATTACAGACCACATACAAAATAATTTATTTGCAAAAAGCCAAATTTAATTGAATAGCAACTGATGCTTTTATTAAGAAAAATTGATATTTTTAATCGAGTAATAAAGAATTTAATATCTCTTAAATAATATTTTGAAATTTGAATTTTGTAAATAAAATTAATTTAGAGAGTTTTATTTATCTTTTAAAGATTCGATCCAGTTCGGATATGATATTCTCTATTATCGATCAGTAATTTGATTGGATCCGAGTCGAATATTATATGGTTCGTAGTTTGCATGACACTATGAGTTTGCGTATGAGATTGCATGATTTGGATTTGCACACCATCACATAGGTGGACCCACAACGTGTAGACACATGTGAATTTAGAGTAAAATATATGTCGATATGCATGAAATCTATCTATGATATCATATCAATAAATAGTAACCATATCATTTAAATACATAATTACACCCGTCTAAAGTAAACAGAAACACTAGACAAGTTCAATAATTGAAGCACTATATTGTTGAAAAAAAAAAGATTGGCAGCCCACGTGGTAGACGTGTCCAACATTTTTGTAATAATTGATTGAGGATGAGAATCCAAAACCAGCCAGCGTCACGTTATGATATTTATCAAACTTTTTCGATAATATTGGGTTAATTGCTGATTGCTCCGACATTTATCCATGATCAAAACAAGACTCTATATATATGTAAGCCTATCCTCTCGCATTTCATCACAAATCTACGTACATTTTCAATAATGAGATTGCATACGTTGTTATTTTCTTCACTGTTTTTATCCTATGCGGTGGTTCTAGCCACAGCAGTGCAATGTGGCGAGGGAGCTGGTGGTGCTTTATGTCCCGGTGGCATATGTTGTAGCAAATGGGGCTATTGTGGCACCACTGACAGCTACTGCCTCGTGGAAAATGGTTGTCAACTTAACTGCACCGATGGTGACTCTGGTGGTGGCGGCGGAGGCGGAGGCGGAGGCGGCAGCGTTGATGGTGGTGCACTTGGTGACATTATATCGAGTGAACTGTTTGAAGAGATGCTGCCATATAGGAACGATCCTCGTTGCCAAGCCGCTAACTTCTACACCTATGACGGTTTCATAGATGCCGCAAAGTTGTACCCGGACTTTGCGGCGACCGGGGATAACGACACTCGGAAACGGGAAGTTGCTGCTTTTTTAGCCCAAACTTCCCACGAAACTACTGGTAATTAAATTGTCTTATATCTTTTCCGAAGTACAGAAATATAAACATTCGAGTATCATATATATATATATATATTAAACGAGTAAAATGATGATCTGCGTAGGCGGAGACGGTGCACCCGGTGGTCGATATACATGGGGATATTGCTTCAACGAGGAAATAGGTTGCCCCGCAGGTTATTGCGATAGTAACCCAAATTATCCATGTTCTGATGGTGTAAGCTATTGTGGCCGCGGTCCCATGCAACTTTCTTGGTAAATTAATACTGCCCTCTTTTTACTTTTAAGATATCCCATTAGTTTAGAATATGTAGAATGGTCAATTTAAAGATCTAATTTAACTTAGATAAATATAAAATATATTAATATCAAGTTTAAATCCGATTTAATTTAGACATGAACATCTTTTTAGAGTTGTTTTACCATCTATGATCATTAGACAAAAACTTATTTTGTTGACACTGCTATAAAATGAAAATGAAATTTGATATGGCAGGAACTATAACTATGGCCAATTTGGAGAATCCATAGGACAGAAGGAGGAGCTTTTACAACACCCTGAGGTGCTGAAAACCAATGTTACACTGTCCTTCATGTCTGCTTTCTGGTTCTGGATGACTGCACAACCCCCGAAGCCATCGTGCCACAATGTGATCATCGGAGAGTGGACACCTTCCGCTAACGACATAGCCGCTGGTCGGCTTCCGGGGTTCGGTGTGACCACAAATATTATCAATGGCGGCTTGGAATGTGGTAATGGTGGTCCAGACGATAGGGTAGAGGGTCGCATTGGGTTCTATAAAAGGTACTGTGACATACTTGGAGTTAGCTATGGCCCCAACCTTGACTGCTACAATCAGAGGCCTTTCAACTATGGGCTCTTACTGGAGTCTATATAGCTTACGCTGTCTGAATAGTAAATAAGCACTGTATGCATTGAAATAAAAAAACATAGAACAATGTGGTCTATGCTTAATTATATGGAAGTTGCTGTGTTTTAAATTTTATCTAAGCTTTAGCAGAAGCATAATAAAATCTATTTTTAATCCTTAATTAATTACATTAGTAATGTTTTGCATCATTTTAGCTTAATTTTTTTTTCGTTTGAGAGTAGGATTATTTATGGTAGCATATATTTAAAGATTCTATTATAGTAAGATTACGTGTGATTTTTTATTGATTTTTAGAGAAAAACAACATATTCAATCACCGGTTTAACAAGTTCCAAGTCACTGACATAATTTTTTAGTTTATAATGTGACTTGATCAAACTAGTCTCCTCAAGTTTGTCTTTTAATCACACGAGTCCTCATTTACTCACAAATGTCATGTATGGATTCAAGGAAATGGATTGAATGAAACAGTGACACCACGTCATTTGTATCCATTTTCTAATAGTTTTACGGCACATCAGTATTTTCATTATTAATTTCAACATTTTCATCCTGAAAAAATCAAATTAAAATTAAAATACTGAAATTCAGAATGAAATTGTTGATGTGGCATAAAACTAATGGAAATGATAATATCCCTCTTTCGTACAATCATTTCTCATGGGTTCAAATCTCACATTTTTTTTGGTAAGTGAGGTGCTCTTTCACTTCGTGAACCTCTTCAAGTACTTTGAGTGGTTAGGAGACAAAACTCTTGGATAAATATAGACACTTCGGACGCAACACCGACCATAATTGAGAGATCCACTTAGATATTTTAAAGTATAGGTGATCATGGGTTGAGCTGAGTTCAGGTCAGGCGTAAGCATGATATTAACATAATTTATACTTGCTTAAATTCGGCCCGAACCAAATTATGTGCCTAAAATTTTGTAAAAGTCCACCCATATTTATAAATAGTTGACTCAAACTCATTTTAAGCCTGTCCAATTTACTTTTTAAATTAAAAAAAAATATTTATATAATTTTTAATCTAATATATATATTATTTATTAAAGTTCTTTTTTAGAATTATTAAAGTTTTCTTAATATTTTTTGAAATAACGATGATTCGAATCTAGTCTAATATTGGAGAAGATGAACACCAAACCAATATTTAAATCATAAAAATTTTAAAAACAGATCTAGTTTTATGTGTTATAAGTTATAAAAAAATATAAAAATAACTTAATATATAAAACATTACAAATTTAAAAAATTGATTGGGATGAGCTCGAATCATATTTTAAACAAACTTAATTTTTGTTTATTCAAACTCACTTTTCAAACATAAGATTTTTACCTAAACTCTCTTAAATTTCGAACGACCCTTTAAACTTAAGCAAATAATTTAACCTATAAACAAATCTACTTTAAAAACTTATCCTAGAGCGAGTATAGAGTTGTCCATGGGCCGGGTTGGGTCCTAACAAAATTTTAGGCTCGATTGATGGGCCTAGCTTGGCCCGAAAAAGGGGCCTAATTTTTTGCCCATGCTAGCCCGAATAAAAATTCTAAAACTCGGGCTCGGTTCGGCCTGGCTCGCCCGTATTAATTTTTTTTAATTTTATTTTTTATATAAAAAATTTAATACACTAAAGACGCTAAAAGTATTAAAATAAATGTTTCCTAACCAATTGAAAATAAATTAAAAAAAAAGTCTTTGTACTTAAATAACATTAAGATAAGTATAACTTAACAAGCAAATCCTCTAAAATAGTAACAAAATTAACAATAAAACAAATATCATACAACATTCAAACATTAATAACATAATAGTGAAATGGTAGTAAAACAATGATAAAAAGTGAAAAAACAACAGAATAGCATAGGTTTTTTTTATTATTATTACAAATTCGAATCGAGTCGGGCTTGAGCCGAAAAATTTTACCCTCAATATTTATAAAATTTGCCATTTTATTTGAAAATCTAAAAAAATGAATAAATTTAGCATTTCAAGTCATTTCTAATTTTTGCGAAATTTCATTTACGATTTAGTTCATTTTGTTACAATTCTTTGAAACTTTGTTTTTTAAATTTTCAAGTACTATATGTTAACAGACATCTTTGATCTTTGAGCTCAAGGCAGTGTTGTGGCCATAGATTTGTCATTGATGGTATGGGATTCCCCCAAATCCATTCCCTAGCTAGCTGGGTTTGTTTATGTTCAAATTAAGAAAAGAAAAGAGAAAAAAAAAAATATGCTTGATTAGGTTTCTGCTAGTTAGCTTCCAAGGTTCTGAGGGAGTGCTAAAAATTCAAAAGGTGAGTTAAAATGGTTAAAAATGTTTTTTTAAAAAAAATATTTTTATGTACTTTTTTTTTTTTTTTTGAAATTTTAGAATTATAATTAAATTCACAATTTTTATAAATTTTGAGGGTTAAATTTATTAAAGTTTTTAGATTTCGAATTAAAATGACAAATTTTGTAAACATTAAGGACTAAATTTGTTGAATTTTTCAAATTGATAAAATGCATAAATATTAACGGACTAAATTTATTATTAGACCAATAAAAAACCACATGTCAATTTTTTTGTCACTCATCTAATAACGGAAGTGGGATTAAAATATTTAGTTTTGAAAAGTTTAGTGACTAAATTGAAAAATAAAATTAAATGACTAAAATAGAGCAAAAGACATAATTGGGTGATGTTGTCGTAGTTTACCCTTAGAAAAAGGAAACTAGGAAAGTGCGCATTAATTATAGTTATATTTTTCTTTATTCACACAATTAAGAGAAACCCACCTACATTTTACAGAAAAATGAGAGCTCCAGCCTTGTCATTTTGCTCTAATGCACTCCCAGGCTCAGCTATGCAGTGTGAAAAGCAACCTTGTAGTGCCACTGCCATGTTTCCAACAGCCCAATGGGGTCGCCGTGGCGCCAACAATGATTATTACCGCCTCAAGAAAATTGGTTTCCGAAGCAACTGCAACAAAGGCGACGCCGGTTGTGGTTGCGGTTGCGGCGGTGGAGGTGGACTGAGCAGCATTGTAACAAGAGAAGTGTTTGAAGAGATGCTTCCGTATAGAAACGATCCTCGTTGCCCTGCCGCTGGGTTCTATACCTGTGAAGCTTTAATGGCAGCTGCAAAGGCTTACCCTGCTTTTGCTGCAACCGGCGATGATGCTACCCGCAAGAGAGAAGTTGCTGCTTTCTTCGGCCAAACTTCACATGAAACTGCTGGTTTGTCCTGATCAACCCTCTGACAGATCCAATTAAATAATCAAGTTGGATTTTTGAATTCAAATATTACTTTAGCGATTAACTTAACGATTTTTAGCTGCACGAGGGAGGAACCCACCGGGTGGACCGTTTGAATGGGGATACTGCTATAATAAAGAAGTAAAGCCTCTTTCAGAGTATTGCGATGGGACAAACCAACAATTCCCAAGTGTTCCTGGTCAAAAATATCACGGTCGAGGCCCCATACAACTTACTTGGTAAACTACACATTCGCTAATTCTTTGTTTTGATCCGAAAAATAATTTTGAATCTCACGAATATGTAAATTAAAATTAAAATAATTTTTTTTATCTCTGACATTGATCGTCAGATCAACTTAGATTTAATATATATTTTTCTAGGGTATTTGAATTCACAAGTCAAGTTTTTGTTCTTGTTTTTTTTTTTTAAAAAATTGACAAGCTATAATTCAATAGAATGATCAAAATATAAATTTACCAATAATTTAATGACATTGAGTGTAATTTATTCTTTTGTTTTTTTCATTACAACATAGGTAAATTTTGAATCTGTATCATTTGAATACCAAACAAAAGCTTTAATTATCGCTGTAGCTATTTTTTATTGGTTGACATTGAAATAACGAAACAAAATTTGATAATTTAAGGAACTACAACTATGGTCAATTTGGAGCAGCCATTGGGAAGGAAAAGGAGATGTTAGAGAACCCAGATCTGTTATTAACCGATGCCGCATTGGCCTTCCAATCTGCGTTATGGTTTTGGATGACTCCGCAAGGGTTAAAGCCTTCTTGCCACGATGTGATCGTCGGAGCGTGGATGCCTTCGGCTAGGGACAAAGCGGCAGGTCGGTTTCCAGGGTATGGAGTGATCACGAATATCATCAATGGAGGTCAATGCGGTCGGGGTCGGAATACGGCGGGTGAGGACCGCATTGGGTTCTATAAGAGGTATTGTGACATGTTTGGTGTTAATTACGGCGACTATCTTGATTGCTACAATCAGAAGGATTTCTGAAAGGATTGTTTGATATAAATTATGTGTTATTATTTGATTTACGAAAGACGTATAAAATTAAAAAAAAAAATAACTATTATCTGATTTAGTTAACATATGTAGATAAACTATTTCATAAAAAATAATCAATTAAATGCTACGTATTCAAATCGGTGACAAAGTTAGGGGTTGGTAAGGGCTTTCGTTTTCTCTAAAATGATTTGTTTTTCATTTGGATTCTTTATAACTATAAAATTTTAAATTAATAATAGTAAAATTACATTTTATCCTGTAAAAATTGATTTAATCATTTAAAAATTATAGAGATATAAACTATTAAAATGATTAAAAATATACAAATTAATTTCGATCCTCAAAAAAATTTTCTTTCACCGCTGATCCAAACTTTGTGAATTACCAAAAACTCTTTGGTTGGCAATTTTTTTTTTGGTGAATAAAAATATGAGATCAATTAAATTAAATTAAATGATCAAAAGCACCATCAACCTTGTCTTATTCAAGAAAGTCAATCAATTCCCTAAGCATACTTGTTATTATCTGCATACCATCTTTTTCAATCGAAAACATTTTAACTAAATGATCAGTAACTTAATATTTTTCCCTAAGAACATACCTATTTATCCAATGTTTCTTGTACTATAACATTAGCTGAATTCGTCGAAGCAAAATCGAATTCAATGTGTCGAAAAGCCATCTTGAATAACATTGACCGGTGTATAACAACTAGAGGTTTTTCTTTTGTCTCAGAAATTGAATTCAAACTTTTGCATGCTCATGGAAAATCCCGTCTCAATAAGTGCAAATTACATTTGTTTGAATTTAGTTTAATTTGAATCGAATCAGTTTATGTTTTGGAATTTTAAGATTCTGAGGTTGAATAAAGATTGAGTTTAAAGTTATTTTGGATTTCAACAATTTTAATTTTTTTAGATTTAATATTTTGAATTATTTATTTGGATTATTTTCAATTCATGTTTGTATTAGTTTTTATGGTGATTTAAAAAAAAATTATTAAAATTTTATGATGAAATGAGATTAAATCAAAATAAAATTTAAATTATGAAGATGAATTCTTGAATTCAAATCAAAATTGTAAAGCATCCTAATCCTAATTAATTCATTTTGATTTTTATACCTTATATAAATGATTGATGATTTATTAATTTAACCCACGTGAATAGTAGACCATTTTCCTTTCGAAAATAAAGCTCAATTTTTAGCTTTTTTGAAATAAAATTGTTATACATAAATATATTTTATACCCTATAATCATTTTGTAGGGAAATTATTACATGAGTCTTGCAAGAAAATTTTTAGTTATAGCAGTGGATAAAATTTGATTCGATTTGAAAAATAAAATAAAAAATTTAAATTTATAGTTAATCAAATTGAGTTTTTCGAGACCATTAAGTAATTCAAATTTCGAGTTCAAATCAAATTAAATTTTACAATTTGGATAACTCGATTTTAATTTGAAATTGTTATTTGGTGTAAATTTTGGTTATTCGAACAAATTTTGATTCTTGTCAATTTTGAAAATAAATAATTTAATTTCTCTTTCAATAAAAATTACAAAAAAAATTTAAATAAATTTAAAAAATTCAAAATATTTATAAAAAATTCCAAAATTTATATTTTTTTAAAAAATTATAAAAATTAATAAATATTAACTATTCAAGTTTATCATACTAAAATATCATTTTTTTATTTTGCTCGAACAATTTCACTCTATTCGACTCAACTCAACTTGATTTTTATTTCATTCAACTCAATTTGAAAAAAAATTCAAATCGAATTGAGATGATAAAATAAAACTTACCAACTCGATTAATTTAAAATTTTTTCACTCGATTCGATTGAACATCGACAACTAACAATAATCCAGACAAAGAATTAATATAACTTCAAATATAAAAAATAATGAACAAAAAATATTTAAATTTAAAAAATGCATGAAGTAGCGATAACCTGCTCATGTGTTAACTAGATTCCCATATATATATATATATATATTCTTTTAATCTTGAATTTCTCAACTAGCTTTTATCAGACTAAAAAATAAATTAATGTTCAAAAATATTAAAACTTGTATTGAAATTGGAAAAAGATTCCTTTCAAGATTTTATAGATATTATGGTTGTTATGCGAATTTGTGTTTTGGTCATCTAATTTTATAATATTATAAAATAATTATTAAATTATTTAAAAATTTTCATTTAAATTCATTGTTGTATGTCATCTAGCACCGATTTTCCTTTCCCTTCTTTAAAATTCAATTATTTTTATGAAACAAATTTAAAAGTAATGAATTTACGAATTAAAATTTAAATAAATTTTTTGTTCAATCTTTAACATTAATTGTCAAATTAATTTAGATCTAAAATTATTTTTTTACTCATTAATATATATTAATTCACCATGTCAATTGTTAAATCATCATTCAAAAAACGGTGTTATTAAAAAATAACAATCCGATTATATAACTATTTTTTTTTTGAATATTATATAACTAAAATAGTAACTGAGCTACCACTTTTAATGGATGGGTTGATTCAAAGCACAAAAAGCCATGGCAGACCACATTATTAACTTTGGTAGATGATATATATATTATAGATATTATGGTTGTTACGCGAATTTATGTTTTAATCATTTAATTTTATAATGTTACAAAATAATTATTAAATTATTTAAAAATTTTTATTTAAATTATTAGACTGTTAAATTTATTGTTGTATGTCATTTACTCACATCGTTAGCACTAATCGAAAGTTTTTTTTTTTTATTCTTTAAAATTCAATTATTTTTATGAAACAATTTTAAAATTAATGAATTATAAATTAAAATCCAAATAAATTTTTTGTTTGATCTCTAACACTAATTGTAAAATCAATTTAGATCTAAGATTAATTTTTTACTCATTAACAATCCGATTATATAACTAAAAAAATAGTAACTTTTGAGTACAGTTTACTTTGTTATTCACGGAGGAAAATAGCCGTTGATCTGAGCTACCACTTTTAATGGATGGGTCCCCGAGGCTGGATCAAAGCGCAAAAAGCCATGGCAGACCACATTATTAACTTTGGTAGATGAGAATCTGATATATATATATATATATTTATCATACTGTTGCCCTTTCTTCACTATCACAACCGAGAGAAACCCACTTAAATTTTCACAAAAAATGACAGCTCCAGCCTTATCATTTTGCTCTAATGTATTCCCAGGCTCAACCCCGCAGTGTGAAATGCAACCTGGCTGTGGCACTGTCGTGTTTCCAAGAGCCCAATGGGGTTGCCGTGGCACCAATAATTATCACCGCCTCAAAGAAATTAGTTTCCGGAGCAACTGCAACAAAGGCGACGCCGGTTGTGGTTGCGGTTGCGACGGCGGGGGTGGACTGAGCAGCATTGTAACAAGAGAAGTGTTTGAAGAGATGATTCCGTATAGAAACGATCCTCGTTGCCCTGCCGCTGGGTTCTACACCTATGATGCTTTAATGGAAGCTGCAAAGGCTTACCCTGCTTTTGCTGCAACCGGCGATGATGCTACTCGCAAGAGGGAAATTGCTGCTTTCTTCGGCCAAACTTCACATGAAACTTCTGGTTTGTCCCTTTTTCAATTGCACAAATCCACTAAAATTATATGATTAAATTTAGATTAATGGAGCTAATTGTAGTTATTAAATTAATGATTTTAGGTGGAGTAGGGTGGAATGCACCGGGTGGTCCCTATGCATGGGGATACTGCTTTACGGAGCAAATAAAGCCTCCTTCAGATTATTTGGACAAGAAATGCAAAGAGTACCCATGTGTTCCTGGTCAGAAATATTATGGTCGAGGCCCCATTCAACTCACTTGGTAACTATACATCACATTTCTATACTTGTCTGTTAATAAATAAATTTAGTTGTATGGCACGACCCTGTGCTCTGTGTGATCTAGGTTTCAATTGGCACACACAGTTACAGCCTGTTATATAATTTGGGGACACGGCTGTGTGAACCCACTTACACGGTTTATGCCCTTGCACACATTTGAACAACACGATCATGTTCCATAGCTTCGCACGGTTTCAACCTGTGACATGGCCTTGTGAGCCCTATTTTGTATTTTTACCTTCTTTTTTTGAAATGTTTCAAATGAGTCCTTGCTTCATGTTAAACTGTTTTAGAGTTTTCATGTGTTCGTTTTAACCTCGATAACATATCAATATCATGTTTTTTATTATATGTTTGATGATCACTGATTGTTTTGAAAATTTTTACATTGATATAAGATGATTTTATTTTGTTATGGGTGGTAGCATCCCATAACCTTAATCCGGCAAAGGAGACGGGTGAGGATGTTACATTTAGTGGTATATTAGGCGCCCATGTGTGTTGTGTGACATGGCCATGTTATTTAATCGTGTGTGAGGACTAAAACCGTGTGGTAGGAGACACATAGCTGTGTGATTCCTATTTTCTGTTTTTACCTTGTTTTTCTGTTTTGTTTTGAATTAGTTTATGCTTGTTTTTGAATTGATTTTAGAGTTTCAAAATCTCAATTTAAGCCCCGTTTTTGTATGAATAGCATGGTTATTGATTGATTAAATATTGATGGTTTTTCAAAGATAAATTCTGAATTGAAATAAGATGTGTTTGTCCTGTTAATTGCCGTATCATCGTAACCCTAATCCAATGACGGTGATGGGCGAGGAAAGTTACATTTAGTGGTATATTTTAGGAAGAAATAGTCAAGTTGACCATTAATCGTTCGGAAATAATCAAATTGTTGTATTTTTTAACAGAAATATTGATTAAAACTTTAAGTTTTTAAATATGGTTGTTCGGATGGCCGTCCAAGTGTATTTCATGTTAATTTTTTGAATTTTTATGATTTTTTTGAATTTAAAATTTTATAATTTCTAAATTAGTTGTTCACGTGACATATAAAATAAATAATTTTATATTAGAATGAAGTATATGTAGATTGCCACGTGAGTTATCATGTCAACATTATTTTAAAAAAATATTGTTTTAGCCCGTATTTTGGTTAAAAAAAAGTTTTTTTTGACTATTTTTGAAAGTTTAATGATTAAATTGAGCTTAAAAAAAATAAGGGTAAAAATGACAAAAGATATAAATCCGAGAGCTAAATTTATCATTGTTTTGTTTTTATCATTAAAATATCGGGAAAGAAAAATGGATGACAGGGTTTAAATTTGTATTATTTAAATGCTCATATAAGAGTTTTAATCACTGCTCCAAACTTGTCCCGACAATTGTTTACTCTATTGACATTGAAATAATGAAACAAAATTTGATAATTAAGGAACTACAACTATGGTCAATTTGGAGCAACCATTGGGATGGAAAAGGAGTTGTTAGAAAACCCAGACCTGATAGTAAGCGATGCCACATTGTGTTTCCAATCTGCATTATGGTTCTGGATGACTCCGCAAGGGTTAAAGCCTTCTTGCCACGATGTGATCACCGGAGGGTGGACGCCTTCGGCTAGGGACGTGGCAGCCGGTAGGCTTCCAGGGTATGGAGTGATCACAAATATCGTCAATGGCGGTTTATGCGGTCGGGGTTGGAACGCAGCAGGAGAGGACCTCATCGGGTTTTATAAGAGGTATTGTGACATGTTCGGAGTTAGTTACGGTGACTGTATTGATTGCTACAACCAGAAAAAATTCGGGCAGTAGCGTTGTGTTTATTATCTAATTTATATACTATTAATGTATCAAATATGCTTTCTGCCCTTGGAATAATAAATTCTGTAGAATTTAGAAACACTAATTGTTAGCTAAAATGATAAATGACATTAGTATATATTTCTATTTTCTATCACCAATTGAGTCTTAATTCAATTGGCATGTCATTGTTGTTAATGTAAGAAGACGTGAGTTTAAGTGTGCTGAAGTGCATTATCCTCCTATTTATCTATTTATGGGTTAGAGACTTTTTGTATTTGTTGCTACTTGTATCAATACTCATCGTGGCATCACGTACCACCACAAGTTGCCACAACTTACACGTACTAACATTATCTATATTTTAAACTTCAACTTGAATAAACATAAACTATGGATACCTTTAAAGCAAGGTGGTGAAAGTGTTGAAGAGAATGGGAGAATTGGTTTATGTTAGATGAGTTTGGTTTATTTCTACTGCTTTGTATTCTGTTAAGGGGATTTTGCAGAGTTAGCGTATTTGATGAGGCAGAGTTTAGGGCTTGGTTTCTCCATGTCCTTTTTCTGTCGTTCGAGGAAAAAAAGTGATCTGGCGATTGGCACTTAAGCTACAGGTTATATTTAGTGGGGGACTGTTGTTGTAGGTGAGTGTTTCGGGGTTCTTATAACTAGCATGATGTACTGAGGTGGGGTGCTGTATATCTGCTGCATCTGTCTTAAGAGTTTGCAGCAATATGCAGCTCTGTTTTTTGGTGCTGGTATGGCTTTCATGTTTCGCTGCTGTGTTGAGTTAGCTAAACAAAGCCATGCAAATTACTATTGGGGGGGGGGGGGGAAGCAAATAAAAGACTAAAACTGGCAGCAACATTGGCAACGATAGTTATTAAATGCAATGAGATATTCAAAGCATGGTGGTAAATTTTTAGATTTGTCTTTGATCAGTTTGATTTGATTTTTTTGTAGATGTTCTGTACGGCATATATCATTTGTTTTTGGAATTTTTGGTTTTTGTCGCCTTACAATAGAACTATACGATGAGAAGGAAAAATGTAGGGGTGTTAACTGGTCAAGAGTAAAATGTAATTGTAGAATGGTTCTAGGTGAAGTGTACGTTGGTTGTAGGATGTTTTTGTTTGGATTATCTGTTGCAATTAGCAGCATTGTTGTTTTGGGAAAGGGTTGGTTGATCCAATTCTTTAATATTGTAATACTCTGATCGAGTAAAAAAAAAAAAAAAAACCCTATACACTTACAATTTTTGGTTAAAGTGTTTAAGAGATCCTTGTATTATAGAGATTGAATCAAATTAATCCTATTACTATTAAATGAATTAATTTAGTCCCTACACTACTAAAAAGAATAAAAAAGTCCATATTATAATAGAGTTAACATTTGTTGTATAAAAATTATCTTGAAAATTATTATTTTTTCAATTGTAGCTCAATTCCAAACAAAAGATTTGGTTTACAGAATCATAAAAAGTTTAAAAATATTAACTTTGTTAAACCGTAAATAACATTTTTCAAACAATAAATATTAGCTCTATTTCAATTTGACCTTATTTGATTATTAAATTCTTAATAGTAAAGGAACTGGTTTGATTAAATTTCTATAATAGAGGGATCTCTCGGATACATTCACCTACAGTTTTTTCAAGTAATAGCAAGGTGTTTATTTATTTGACTTGGCACCAAATTTCAAAATTTTCATTAAAATAAAACTCCAAAGTTACATCAAACAAATTAATCACACAACAAGCAAAGGCTTCCAAAGCTTGACGCTGTAAAAAAGTTGGGTCATCTTAGAGGCTAGTAAGAACTAAACTAAAACAGTAGGAGATAAGCTCATATACACAACATCAGGGTCTAAATTAATTATTACCAATGAAACAAGTGTCTCGTCTGACCTGTTTTACGGTCCAAGATTAATCGTATTCGAGCTGGGAAGATACTTAATTAAGCTTTTTGCTTAGAAATTTAAGATGTTTGCATAGGTTGCGAGATTTTGGAACCAAGGGCTGTTCAGTTGAGCCCAAAACTGATCTTGGGTCCAATCACTTGGCACTTTGGGCATTCGAAGCTCCGGTAGCTTTTCACTACCTAATGGTAATTGTAGACATCTTTTGTTTTCCACCATTGTTTTTTGTTCTTCTTCTTCTTTCTTAAAGAACATTTGGGGTGCTGTAATTGGTGGCACTTGAGCCTCCTTTGGGCTGCAAAAAGATATTGTCTCCATAGATGATAGTGGAGATGAAGGAGATGTGTTCTTTATTGCTTTCAACTCCTCCTCCATTGCGGCTCTTTGTTCAAGAACTTTCAGGGAAGTTGCCTTCCTATATACTTTGCACAACACTATGTCCTGCCATTCAATCATGCAGTGACATCAGCATTGATTGCTTTTATATCTTTGTCCCAAAAGTTTGGGACCCATTATACATCATAAAACCAGAGTGCTCACATTAAAGAATATCCAAGTCATATTAGTTTTTGGATTAATTGCACTTAGGGTCCTAACACTATGGTTCAGATTTTAAATTGGTCCTAAGCTTCTAAACACATGTATGTGCATGAAGAAAGATTAAATACCTTAGGCAAGGAGCAACCATCCGGGAGACGATACTCGTTCATCACCCAATCGGTCTTGCACCCTCGTGGAGCTCTCCCTTTATAGAACACAAGAGTCTTTTTCAGGCCGATAATGCGCTTGGGGTCCGATAAGCTCACGATTTTCCGGTCGGAACCGGTGGCTTTCCAGAACCCATTTGCCGTAGTCCTATTAGGCCTCCCACCACTTCCATGCTTCCTATCTCTTGGAACAAAAAAATACCATTCTCTCTCTCCAATCTTCGACAACCCTATTATAAAAGAAGAACCCGATCTTACAAATTTGCTTGACATTACTTCAAACCATCATATATATGTATATATACACGTACCAGGCAAGTCCCAAGGATCATGATGATAGATGTTACGGTATCCAATAATGTCATAACGTAGCTTCTTGTCGTAGATCATGCTTTTGAGGTAAAATTCAAGCAGTTCTTCCTCGGTGGGATGGAATCGGAAGCCTGGAAGTTCGATCTTGGGGGTAGTATTATCATCCATTCTGGATTGGCTACTCATTGTAGGCCGTTGCTGCTTCTTTGTGTATGTTAGATAAAAGAGACTGTAAGAAATGTTTGTTGTATGCAAAAGACACAATGTTTGGTAGATGAACGCATTGGGTTATTTATAAATGTTTTGGACAAGAGGGAAACGACCAAGTAAAGATCAGCAGCACCAGAAACTTTGTGTGGGGGAGAGAGAAAAGTCTTGTGATACTTGGCAGCATATGCTAGAAGAAATTGATGGTAGACTTTGGGGCCTCTTTTTCTCTGATGGTGGAACCCACACGGTTAATCACAAGAAAGTCATCATTGATTGATATATATTGAAATTTAATTTCCTTTATTCTATCTATTTGGTTCGAAAATTGAAGTTTGACAGTGATAATTAAGGTTTTAAAGTTCATTATCGAATCTTGTTATATACAAGAGTTTTATTTAAATTTATTCGAGTTTTAGTTCATTTTGTTTCATATCGAGTTTAATACAATTTTATTTAATTAATTTTTAGTATACACGAATAAAAGTTAAAATTTAACTATTGTTATCAGTTAAAGTGGAGTGCGATGTGATGCGTTTAGTTTATTTTTATCTCATACTACAATATTGTTATAGTATTTAATCTTATCGCCACGGTTGATTTACACTAAACACAGCTAAACGCACCGTCCAACTTCAACTTTCAAATCCAATAAATAAAAATATTAAATTTTAAAAATTTATGAGTTCTTTGCTTGACCTCCTTTTCGGTGGGCCAGGTTTTGCTTGGAAATTCCAGGGGCATTGCTAGCAAAAAAACGTATTTTCCAAGAAAATTTCTGTCATATAATTTGATCTTTGAAAAATCAGAACCAAGACTATAGGTTAGTCCCCTAGTCTTTGGTCTTTTAAACCTCGTAAATTAGATTCCTTTGAATTGGTCATATTCGCTACTATTTTTGCATATATGCTTTTACACATTTTAGCACTTCCAGTTTTATGTACACATGGCATAATTTAATTGATTTTAATATATATGGCACAATTTAATAGGCTAAAAAAAATAAAATTGAGTCTCAATTTGATTGACATGAGCATTGTTATTAGTACATGAAGACGTAAATTCGAGTGCATTGAAACGTATTATCCTCTTATTTAAGGGTTAGAAAGAGATTATGGATAATTCTAGAGATTGTGTCAAAAAAAATAGATATGATCGATTGTTAAAAAGAACTACCCATAACTCCTTCCCAACCCATAAATAGGAACACTCCAACTTACATCCTCTTGTAACGACAACAATATCTATACCAATTGAACTAAGATTAAGTATTACGTAAATCCAAAAAAAATTTAACTTCGAACGAAATTTGCATCATAATTTTAATCAACAATATGTTAAATATTAAACTATTTTTATATTAGTATTAATATATTTTGGATAATTATTTAATACACAAGTTTTAACTCTTAGTTATTTTTTTAAATACAACTTAAAAGATATGGAAGAGTCAAAATGCCTTCCTATTTCAGAATCAGCTTGGCGACATTCAGGTAACTATCAATGCTATCATTTGCATGACATCTAATATTGTTATGGTTGTGTCTAGGGGGAAACCTCAAAAAGAAAGAGTGGTTGCTGTTAAATGGATTCCACCAGTACCAGGATGGATAAAGATTAACACGGATGGAGCGGCAAATGCTGACGAGTCCTAGCTGCTGGGGTGTTGCGCGATGATCAAGGAGATGGGTGCTAGGTTTTCAAAAGTTTATGGGCAAAGGATCAGCCTTAAACTCGAAAGTATGGTCAATCTTATACGGTCTTCAAGTAGCTTTGTTCAAATGTTTCGACAGAGTTTGCATCGAAAGCGATTGTCTTGTGACTGTTCAAATAATACGAGATTGTTTAGATGGAGCACCCTCGGAGACAGTCGTTCGGAAAATCAAGGATGTTTTATGCCATTTTACCGAGTTTAAAATCTAATTCACTCAAAGAGATGGTAACTCGATTGCGGACTTTCTTGCTAAGACTTGTGATAGTGGTTTTGTTGATGTTCGTATATTAGATGTTCCTAGTGCTCATATTAGGAAGTTACTATTAAGCGATTTCCCTGAGATCTAATTTTCGGGATTATATCTTAGACATCTCAATGCCTCTTTATTCATAAAAAAAAAACAATTTATCGTATCAAATAATTATCCATATTTTTTAAATAATGTTTAATTAAAGAACTTCTATTAACAAAATAATAATTTAAAATTTTAAAATATTTTATGCATTTAAATCAAAATTTGAAATGGTCAAGCCGTAATTTCAGAGAGTGGGAGTATTAAATAATTAGGAATAAGAGAACATGTGGTGTGAGCATGTTCATTACTATACTGTTGACTTGACGACTCCAGGAATAATACAAAAAGTGGGATTAACTTTTTAAGGAGGATTGTCGGAATATAATAAACAATATATGAATCTATTATTTTATTTGGGTCTACAATGCCTTGTGTTAAAGTCTTTGATTAAAAAATTCGAATTTAATGTAAATACTTGAGAAAAATCCATTTATTTTTTTTTTTTGATGTTTTTAACTGCTCCTTTCAATAATAATAATGTCATCAAAGTTTAAGCATACGTTATTTTTTTAAAATTATATTGTAACCGATCATTACATTAAACATATGTTGATTAATTTATCATATCATCTTTAAATAAAATAATTATAAATTATAAATTCAAAAATTGAATACATATTTAATTGTGACAAACTCACATATGTTCATTATTGAATAAATTTCTAAATATATATTTTCAATGTAAAATATTTTTTCACCCACAATAAAAAAAATTAAAAATCAATATATCAATAACTAACGATCTTATAATATATATTTTTTCGATATAATGTCTAAAACTACTCATAATTCATTCCTAACCTTTAAATAGGAGGACAGTACGCTGAACCTACATATTTCTACACTAACAATAATATCGATGTCAGCTGAATTAAAACTCAATCGACGAATCAATCAATTTCTTTTTAAAAATAAAATATACATACAACAAACAAAGACTTCCGTATTTGTTTTCTTTCCAAGTTGTCAATTTAAAATGGGAAAGCAACACCGCGTTTTTAGCATAAATTGTCTCATATATATACCAGTATTCTTCTTTAATAAATTTCTTTATTAAATTGTAGTCAAGTGTATCATGTTTTTGTTTCATGTATGATTATTGATTGGATTTTAAAATGAGTCTCGTTACTCAAGATGTTTATTATTTTAGACGTGATTTCAGTTCAAATTATATTATTATTATTATTATTATTATTATTATTAAAATTTTACTTTCCTTTTATAATTAATCAAAAAAATTTATACACCACTAATTAATCAGTATCACATCGTATTTATTTATTTTATGTCATTATGTAAATGGATTTATCGTGATTTTTATTAAATATATAATATGATGCGTTGATTCTGGTTTGATGTAGTTAAACATGAAAATTTGAATTAAAATATTTAATTTTTATTCAATTGCATACGTTCTAAAGAATTAACTATATCTATTTATTTCATGTTAAATAAATATAAATATTTGTGTATGTAATATGGGACCATAAAATGACATCATGTCAATAACAATGTCAATGATTTGTGAAATTTAAATTGGAACAAATCATTGAAAAATTTTCACAAATCGGACTTTGATTTCATTATGGTACGATGATGTAGCACTCTAAGATTGTGCCACAACATCATTATTAAAAAAAAAAAAAATTCAAAATTTTGTCATTTTAATATTTTTTATTGTATTTTTTTAGATTTTACATATAGTTTAAAAGGAAAATTCAAGAGATGGTGTGACACATAGCTGAACAAAATTTAAGTTTAAGGGTTGTTATGATACTCACTATTATTGACCCGCTACCTGATTGGGTCTTGACCTGTACTCTACATGGTTCACACTTTGAATTCATATGTAAGGCGCTCGCACCCTTCTTTAAATTTAGGGTTTAGGGTTCGCACAATCACATAAGAGAACTCACATCGTATAAACACGTGTTAACTCTAGAGTAGGGTGCGCATCGATGTGCGTATCATATAAATACACAATTTAACCCGCCTAAAGGGATACATGAAGTACTCAACAGGGGTCAATTAGGAAAAAAAATTTTAAGTTACAGAGTAGTCCCCAAAAAGTCTCTTACTTTTTATAGTGTAAACGATAATTAAATAATTAGCCGTAATATACATTGTAGTGGATTGATATTTGCCCAAAAGCTTAGTTTTGAATTGGTCCTCTGATAATGCAATAGCCATCAATTTAATGTCTTATTCATATTTCTTCTAGCTTTGATGAGTTAACTGCTGAAAGCAAACAAATGTAGCTTTCGCTGCAATTTCCCAGAAACTTACTTTGTGATCATTAAATCTGAAACACTTTACTCATTTGTACGGAACACACGGTTTCACTTTTATTATCATAATAATAATGGGGGTTAACTAGATCAATCCATCAAATTTCAAATGGATAAAATAATATTTAGTCCTTGAACTTAGAGTTTTTTCAATTTTGGTCGTTAAACTTTTTTTGCCCATGTTAGTGTCGTAACTTGGCAACTTTCCCCAATTTTATCCATGAACTTGGATTGACGTGACACTCTTAGATTGTATCATGCCATCACTTCAAAATTTATATAAAATCTAAGAAATACAAAAAACTATAAAAAAAAATAAATTTAGTTGGTGTGGCATAATTTTAGAGTGTCATGTCATTATACTTTAACGAAATGAAAGTTTAGAGACTCAATTGAGAAAAGCTACCAAGTTCTACGATTGATGTGGACCAAAAAATGTTTTTAAGGACTAAGGTGAGAAAATGTCAAGTTCAGAGACTAAAGTTACTTTATCCCTTTGAAACTCGATGAGTGAAGAAAGAGCATATCAAAAGTTACCGCCATCGAAGAGGTCAATTTCAAATTGTTCTTCGAATTTTAAAACATACTAATTAAATGTTCTAAATATCAATATCGTTTCAATCATATACTCTCATTAATTTGGCTATCAACATGGTTTGAGCTGCAAACTCTAGCTCATATCTTTGAAAAAGTATATAACTATTGCAAGCATGGAAAATTTGGATTTAATGTGTTAAAAATTACTGGCAATATCATTAAAGTTTAGAAGGATGTGTTTAATATGTTAGATTCAAATTACCTATTTGATAGGTACACATGTTTAAATTTTGATCTATGCGTTTTAAATATTATTCATTTCAGATCTGAATTAATATTTAATGTCCAAGTTGCTAGTTAGGATGATGAAATGAACTGATTGTTAAAAAATTGATATCATTCAATTAGAGTGTATTGAAGTTTGAAAACCAATTTAGAATTCGTATCATAGTTTGACATTTATGATGCGGTTAACCCCTTATTGTTAAACAACAAAAAGATTATCAATCTCATTTCGACCTATCAATTAGATGGGTCGAATCACTTTGGATCGAGTTAATTTAGACCAAAAAATTTTCAGGTCGTTTCGGGTTTGAGCTAATTTCAAGCTTGAATAATTTTATATTTAGGTTGTTTCAGGCTTGAAGCGTTTAGGTACGAGGCTCGAGTTTGGACATTACAAGTTCGAATTATTTTTGGTTCGAGCTATTTTACATTCGGGTCATTTCATATTCAAATCGCTTTGAGTTTGAGTTAATTTAAGTTCAAGTCAATTCAAATTTAGATCGGATGAGTTCAAGCAGTTAACTTTTTATGAATAAATTGAATTGGATCTAGTTAGAACTTGAATTGATTGAGTTGAATAGGATTTGAATGGAATTATCAAAGATTTATTCAAATTCAGTCCAAATTTGGACCGAATTTGTTAAACTGAGAATCAAAATGTGAACAAAACTATGTCACATACATATATAAGAACGACTGTATGAATCCAAAACATAATTACAATATGTATTTTCCTTCTAATCCAATAATCAATTGAATATAGAAGTGACCAATTAACTTAATCAGTCTCTACATGAGGACTTTGAACAAGGACTTGTTGAACAACGACGATGACCCTCGATTTTGAACCTTGAAAATTGACCACCTACATCCACAAGATTAATTCATTATATAAGATGACACTTTAAAAGCAAAAAAAAAAAAAAAAAAAAAGAAAGAAAGAAAGATTTTCAGTGGTTTAAAATCTATATGTTAATGTGAATACAATGACCATTTGCATGCTTAAATTTGAATGGACGAAACATTTTTATGTTTCAAACTTAGGTTTTAAGTTTGGATGGGGGATCGTCTGAATTTTAGTTCAATTGATATCAATATTATTGTCAGTGCAAAAAGATATGGATGAAACACGTTATGCTCCTATTTAGGGGTTGGAGAGGGACTATTGGTAGTTCTAGACATTATATAAAAAAGAGCAAATACGATAAGAACCTGTAATGAGATTAATGTTAAAAAAAGATGAGCAAGGTTTAAATATTTAAAAGAAAACCTCTAAATTATTATGGGGTTTTTTTTTTTTTTTGGGGGTTATATTTGTATCCTTTTGATTGTAGTCTCATACTCAATTGACGTTGTATGTTAAATGAAAGATTGAGTTTATCTTTTTAAGAGTAATTACATCAGACATCCTCAAACTTTAAAACATTTTAATTACATCCTTAAACTATTAATGTTATATAAATAAGTTTATTTTGTTACTAAAATCATTAATTTAACCATTAAACTAGAAGTTATATCTCATCTGGCATAATTTAAAAAGAAAATAAGAACAATGAATATTGTGGAAATGGATGTTGTAGAAATCTTGGTTTGGAGATTTTCAAAGCCGTGATAGAAACTTTATCATCTACTCTCTCTTTTCTTAGTTTTACTTTATTTTTGGTTTTTGCTTTTAAAGGATATGTATCAATGTTTTACTTTTTTTTATTTATTTAATTTTCATTTTAAATTATGCCGTGTAAGAGTTGTTTTTTCATTTAACAATTAAACTAATGATTTTAATAATGGAAAGACTCAAGTGAAAAAACATCAATAACTTAGGGATGTAATTAGAACGTTTTGACGTTTAGGGACCAATTTATAATGAGGGTCATAATTTAGGGATGTCTGGTACAATTATCTCTTCATTTAAAACTTATATGTCAATGAGATTTTGGTTTAATAGTGAAGTTGAGGTCTTGAGAATTTTGTGAGTCAAGACTCGAGTCTCGCATTGAGTAAATCATGAGTAGACCATGTCTAGCTAGATCAAATATATTTTGATACAGATCCAAATATATTTTGATTATCAGTTTGATTGATGGAAGCTGAGGAAATTTTCTTTCCAAAAAAAACTAGGATCTCATTTTTTTTCTAGATAAGGAAGGTAACCCTAGCTTTCAATTCAACCATGGTAGTTTCAATGCCAAAGAATTCTAATGCAAGTAGTGATAAAGAGTATCGACCCATATCTTTTGTTCATTCATTTGCAAGTCCATCACTAGAGTGCTAGTGATACTATTGGCACAATATTAGAGACTACTGGCTCAAGAATTGGTAAAAGGACACAATAGAACACCTCCCTCAGATAGGGCAGCTTTGAAAATTGAAGAGTACTATGGAGTAAAATGCTACGACATCCTTTCCACATCTCAAAACATTTACTACTAGTTGAGTTATTCACGTAATAATATAAGAAAAAAAAAATCTTATTTATATATATTATGATAATTAGACATAAAATAAAGAATGATTAATACACTTTTAAATTTGTAAAAAAAATAAAACCTTTTCAAAATTAACGAAAAAATCTCCTTTTTTTTTTTTTTTTTTTCAAAACAAACCATGTGAGTGACTAAAAATTATTTATTGAAATTAGTTTATTACTAATTCATATACTAAAACATGATGAAAAAAATAATACTTTTGCCAAACGCAGCATTAGCGATAACTTGGATGGCAATTCCTAACAAATGACAAGAAGTTGGCTAGGCCGGAGTACGCAAATTGATAGTTGTCGCAATACCTACTCCTCAAATTTGGAAAGAAGAGATCACTTTTTTTTTTTTTTTTAATTTACTCACAAAGGCATTCAAAGGGGGTTTTGACACTTTGCTCAATAAAAAGGTTTGCAAGGCATTGGACATATGAGATGTAATGGGTAGTAACTAAAATCAAAGGTAAAACTTTGAGTTCCATTGTCTCAAGGTTTGCTTGGCATGTTGTGATTACTGGAATTGGAGGGAAAGGAATTGCAAGTAGTTCAAGAATTGAATAGGAATGTTTATCAAGAATAAGGGATGTAATCACGTTGAGGCTAGTTGGAGAGAAAATAAGAAAGGACAATGGTGATATCTTAGTTCAATTGGCATCGACATTGTTGTCAATGTAGGAGGACGTGGGTTTGAGTGTGCTGAAATGCATTATCCTCCTATTTAAGGATTGGGGAAGGGCTATAGGTAATTTTCGGTATTGTGTTAAAAGAGCAGATATGATAAGAATCTATAATGAGATTAATGTTCAAAAAATATATAGCCCTTTTATCTAGTATATATATAACTATAAATTTGTTATAATCAACGTTGATAATGACAGTAGGAATGATCACAAAACAATAAGAAAGAGAAATAAGAACACACAGATTGTTCCATGACCCATAGATTTATATGATCCTCCACTGGACAAGTTGAGTGGTCTCGAGAAACACATAAACAGTCAGCCCCCACAATTTTCACAATTTTCACTTTGAAGCTTGTGTCACCTTTTGGGACTTTTGACGGACTTAGAACATATTAACGTTCAGAGTGTGAATACTGTAATTAAATATATTATAATGAAGCGGTGTCCGTAAGTATACAAGTTAAGTTGTAGTATAGTTACAACGGAGTCAATAAGTATTTCGAAGATCGTACCCAAAGTAGACGAGTATAAAATTAATGTTAACCTAAACGCAAATAGATTTAATTAGTACTTTAAATCATTTATATTATGATTGAAGATAAATAGAGAAAATTTGAATTTATAAGAAAATATATAAAAATTGCATAAATAGTGAACACAGAAAACTAATATGTAAACTCAATCAAATCTAAGCATGGGTGATTAGCTTGCTTCGATGATAATAACTAATTCTTATTTTGGGTTTTTACTCAATCAACTAGTCGTTATCCTAACAGGATCTATCGATTTTCACTAAACTAACGAAGTTGGCAATAACTACTTATCTCTCGAAGTCCAGACTGGTTTGGGATAAGGGGTTCACGGAAAGATAATATCAATTTTGGATTAATATCCATGAAAATAACTTCCTAAGGCTGTCAGGCCTAGGGTTTAAGTTTTTCTTCTCCCAAACAATTGAAACGCTAAGAAAACCCTACATAGCAATTAATTACTTACACCTCTACTCACTAATCCCCCATAAGAGGATTAGTTACTTATGGAATCCATAAATACAGAAAACTTGATAAATAAAATAAACATAAAGAACAACTCAAGAATAAAGTTTAAGAGAATCCTGATTATATTGATTGAGTTGAAAGCGTGGAATCCACAGAGAGTTGGTCGAATCCACAAATCAAATTCTCCATTGAACACGAATGAAATAATTGAAAATAAAC
Organism: Kokia cookei; assembly: GCA_039519145.1. Taxonomy (NCBI): domain Eukaryota; kingdom Viridiplantae; phylum Streptophyta; class Magnoliopsida; order Malvales; family Malvaceae; genus Kokia; species Kokia cookei. The sequence continues at coordinate 28,515,911 of CM076903.1, forward strand.
CTAAAGCGTAAGAATAACTGGAACTTGAAAACTATAAAAGTTATCCTTAAACAAGTGTCGAATGAGTTTATAAATAGAGTTAGGGTTGGTCATTGTCCTTAGCCCTAACTCGACTAACGTTTTTACATAAAAATATATTGTGCATACCAAAACGCCCTTAGCTCGTAATTCTTTATTACAGGGTTGGTGTTTTGACACCCAGTGCTTGTGTCGCGACACTGAAGGTGGTTTTCCTTGGCTTGGATGCATCTTTAAGGGTGTGTCGCGATACCAAAGGTAGTCTTGGAATATTGGCACTTTGTCCTCTATGCTGTGACATTGGACTCCTATGTTGCCACATGGCGAGTAGCCTTGAGTTCTTATGCTTTTCAATAGTGTCCTACACACTCACTAAGTACATTAGCCCTCCTTTAGGCTTTTTTTTCGGCCCTTAAGGTCATAAAAGGACTTAATCTACACTTTTAAAAGCTAAGATAGAAAAACTAACTAAAACATAATAGAATTGCTTGTATTCAAGCTCCTTAAGTATGAAAACTAGTTTAATCTGCTACAACGAATTACGACAGAGATCAAACTCTTCCACACTTAAGTCATTGCTTGTCCCCAAGCAATGAAAGATAAAAACAAAAAATAAAAGACAACCATTGAACAAGTATGATACAAAGATTGGTTTTGAAACACATAACTAGGCATACTCATATCTACACATAATTCTGACACGATATATAAACAACTTACTACTTTCAATTTCAAACATCTAAGTTCAGTATATTACAAAGTATACAAATAGTAAGTTCCTTAAATATACGGATCCATTAATAAATCATACATGTAATTTGATTATCCTAGCAGAATACAAGCAATCGTTATTATAATTACTCAATATAATGTCAATTCATGAATAGATTTACCTAGATCACATAAACCTTTTCAGCTTGTCATGTTTTAAGACTCAGGACAGGTATGGAATTCAAGAACAAGAAACTTCAAAATAGTTTAAAGCACGAAAGTAATTTGACACATCATATTGTTCCTTATTCTCCTCCCTTAATAATCCTTAACCGCTTATCATCTTATTTCTTTTTCTCTCACCTTTATTATTTCTCCACATAATGCGTCACATTATAATAAAGCAACTACGACTAGCTCAACAGTTTTTGTGCACTAATGATTGAGTTTTTCTACTTTTGTGACATTTTCTCATTTGACTTTTTCAACACATCTCATTCACAATGTTTTTGTTTTTCACATACTTTTTCTACTCGTTTTAACTTTCTTTTTGAATTTTTCTTTTGTCTTGCACATGTTAGCTAACATATAATCACTATATCAAACTACTTATTTCACTTTGATTTTTCAAAATCCGCCATGATGTCTTTACTTAACTTTCAATACATATAGCCAGATGTTTAAATTCATGCAATTCAAGACTAAAGAAAAAGGGCAAGTATAAATTATTTTGGCTCGGGCTTTCTATAGAGGTTCATCAAGAAGAGTTTTTTTTTTGGCTCAAAATAGGTACTAAGGATTTATAAATAGGGTTAAAATTTTGGCTCAAGATTTATACCAAGCAATGCCTTAGGTCATCCCTTTGTATCAATATTCACAAATTTAATCAATTAAGCAATCACAAATTTAACTATTTATCATACATACTAAGATGCTCGTTTCCCTATATTTTTTGTCATTTTGTATATTCAATTACTTAATGCCTATTTACAGTGTAATATATAGAACTTATTAATTTAATAATTAAAAATTTAAAATCGTCTACTATCATGCCAAATTTATAGTAAACACAATCAACTTATATACATGTTTCTAATCATTTATTTGTATTTTTACAAGCTCAAACACACGTTGACAATAAAAATTAAAAGAATAGCATAAAAATAAAAAAATAAAAAAATTCCTATGTTACTCCCACACTTTAAATAGCATATTGTCCCTAATATGCAGTCTCGAATAGATAAGGAAAAAAGTTACCTGATTGATTGTGACATTGCTATTGTCTAATGGTGGGTGTTTCCTTTCTTGTTCGTTATAAGCTCAAAATTGTTGTGCTTTTTTCATGTGGAGATCCTACATAGAAAACTTAAAATAAAAAAGAAAACAAATATATATAAATCTTCAATTAATCCTACACCTAAAGCAATAAAAAATAAAAAATATGCAAAATTAATTACAATCCCAAAATAAAAAAATTAAAAGTTCAATTTAATCCTCCTCCTCAAAATCCATCTCATCTCATTCCCCTTCACCTTCATCATCTTTGTTGTCTTCCCTTTCCCCAAAATAAAAAAAAAGTTAGTCATTTTTCTCTTCGAAATTTTATTTTAATTGGAATAAAATAATTTGAAAAAAATATTATTTTCAAAAATAAATAAAATTTATTTTTAGTTGAAAACGACGTCTTCACAAAAAATATTTTTTGGTAAAATTTGTTTTTGGACTAATTGCTATTAGGCCTCTCTATTTTTTATGTTGAAGGGGAATAAAAAAAATAATAAATAAGAAGAATTTATGAAAAAATTTACCCTTTTTTAAGTTTGGTGTCTCACACTGTCAGTGGCACCCTAAAAGCTTTTTTTTTCTAAATGTCAATCAAAATGAAAAATTTACATATTAGGTTCCTGAATATTTTAGGTCATCACATTTTAATTTGATGTCAACAATTTGTCAAGTGGTACCGACTGGACATTGTAACAAACGTACTATTTTGATAAAGGGTTAATATAACATTTGGTACCTGAACGTGATACTTTTTCTTAATTTGATACCTAAACTTGACACTTTTTTTTAAGTTGGTACTTAAACTTTTTGAGGTCCAATTTGGTATTTGAACTTGACTCTTTTTTTTTTTTTAAATTTGTTATCTATTTTTTTTAATATTAATTCGTTAAGCATAACTCAATACCTATTTTTAACATGAATTTTCTCTAAAATTGACAATATTTTTGTAGCATAACTAAAAATTTCAACACCGTTATTATTTTGCACAATTTTTATAATATTTAATAAATTTAGGTACCAAATTGAATCTAAAAAAAAGTTTAGGTACCAAATTAGAAAAAATGCTAAGTTCAGGTACCAAATTGAATCCAAAAAAAGTTTAGGTACCAAATTAAAAAAAATATCAAGCTCAAATACCAAATTAAATAAAAAAATTTAAATACTAAATTAAAAAAAATCAAATTTAAATATCAAATATTATATTAAGCTTTGATTAGTAATCTCATAGCATACCATTTAAGTTATTACTTGAGGTAAAAAAAAACCCATTTTAGGCATTACTTTTGAATTTTTGAAGAGGTGAGAGCAACTCAAGTTCTTTTTCTGCTTCTGTTATGGGATTACTATTATTTTTAAAATATTGGGTAAATTTCGCCGGATGCCACTCAACTTTGTTTAATTTTTCATATGTACCACCGACTTTTCAAAACTGACAATGATGTCACTAACATTATTAGGTTATTACAAAAATGTCATTCCACTGTTTACTAACACTGAGTTAATGAATGTCTGACGTGGGACGTTAAATATGCCACGTGTTGAGAAGTTATTTTCTTTTTTCCCTCCTTTTCCCTTTCTTCTTCTTCGATTCCACCGACACTTCGATCCAACGATTTAGATTTCCAGAAAATAGCTGAAAATTACTTGTCCTGCACCCAGAGCCTCGAAAAAAATCTCACCGGATCGACACCATCCACTATATGTTTCCCCAATTCTATTATTTGTATCACAAGTTCTAGCTTGGCCTTGAAACAAGGAGTATTCCTTTATTTCTTTTTTGTTTGGTTTGCTTCGCTATTTGAGTTTATTGCTTTTGATTGTGTTGTGGTTGCTGGTATTTGACATTTTTGGTCTAGTTGTCGTGGGGTTTAGGATAATATTGTTGTTTAGGAGGCTGAGTGATGGTGGTTATCATGTAATGATGAGTGTTGGATCGGTTTAAGAAGGTAATAGTGATGTTGTAAATGGGGCTTGTGAGTCTAATTGAGGTGAAAGCAGTAAGTGAATGGTTTAGGTTCAATGGGGAAGGAGAGGGAGGATGATGATGATTCGTTTTATATTTGGCAATGGCTTTTAGTGGTGGCGGTGTAAGTTCAGTGAGGCTCGAATGATGAAGGGGAGGTATGAGTTTGGTCGTTATTATTATCTTTTTTTTTTTTGCAATGAGGATGAGATGATGGAGAATGGAGATGGTGATGTATGGTAGTTGTATTGTAGTGATGGAGAGAATCGGTGAGCATGGTGTTAGTTTGATTAAAAGAGAGGGTAATTTTGGTGGGTTCGATGTCCAGGGAAAGCCACCAATGGTGGAATCAGTGGCGGCTAGGGGTTGTTGTGGAAGGGAAATAATAATAATAATAATAATGGCTTTTAGTGGCGGCGGTGTAGGGTTTAGGGTTCGGCTGGTGGGTTTGTTTTCTCTTCTTCATTTGTTGTTATTTTTTAAAAGAAATTTTCATATAATTATAATTTTAGAAAACAATTTTTCATTTTTCAAATTTTTAGATTTTTTTGATGTTTTTATATTTTTTAGAATTATTTTTAAAAAAATTCTAAAAACACAAAATCAATATTTTAAGATCAAATTAATTATTAACTATTTGAATTAACATGCCACCTATTCGTCAATGAGTTCATGAAAGTTAACGAATTATTAACTAGAATATAATATTTTGATAATATTAATGATTATTATGTAACTTTTAAAAGTTAAAAAACAAAACTTAATATTCACTTTGACCCTCAAACTATACTTATTTTCTCACTTTATTATTTATGCTTTTTTTTTTCATCTCACTTTGAAACTTAAACTATCTTACGTTACCTGATTCACTCCATTTTTTTTGTAATAGAGTTTAAAAATTGGTTGATATGTTATACCAATTAAAACTTGTCATTTGGCACATCCAACTAATTAGAATATGTTATGTAACAATAAATTTATTAAAATTTAAAAATTTAAAGTCAAAAATAAAAAAGATTTAAAAATTAAATATTTTAAAAATACATTGACTTTGATCGACCATTTTACGGATTTTTTACTTAAATAATACAAAAAAATAAATTAATAACCAAAATGATATCCCCAAATTATTATTTACCAAAATGGTATATTTAGTTAAGTGGATGAACTCTAAATGGCGGCACTCAGGGGTATTTTTGACATGTGTTTTTTTTAATTTTTTTTATTATTTTTATATATTTAAAAATAAAAAATATTATTTTATTAGTGGAGGGATTTAAAGTGGCGGCACTCAGGGGTTTTTTTTCAAAAAAATACGAGAAAAATACGACAAAAAAATACCTAACACCCAGTGGAGGAACACAAAGTGGCGGCACCAATGGAGGAGTATCAAGTGGCGGCACTCAGGGGTGTTTTGCCACTTGGCAGCACCCCATTGTGCCGTGTGTGTGTGTTTATTTTATTTTATTTGTGAAAATAAATTTGGGTGGTTAGGAATTTTTAGTGTTTGTGATAAAAATTAAATGAAATAAAATTTTTGTTATAAAATAGGAGTGAGGGAAGCAAATAAACGGGAAAGAAAGAAACGAAAGAAAGAAAGAAAGGAAGAAGGAGAGGAAATAAAGAAGAAGGAAAGAAAGGTAATGTGTTTAATTTTAATTTTATTTGAGTATGATATAAATGGGTAAAATCATATTTTATTTAATAAATTTTATTTAATTTTTAACGGATTTATTGAAGATGGATAATCAATTTTTTGTATGAATTTATTTTGATGGAGTAATTTCGAGAACATCGGTTGGATGTATATTTGATTGTCGGGAACAAATAGGAATGAGATTTAGTCGAAATATCTCGATTGATGATATGAAAGCAAGGATTAGTGCAAAAATTTTTAGACGTTGTGGAAGAAGGATCTCGAAACTTTTCTACAAGTTTCCAGTTTCGATAGATCCCATCAAATTCACCGAAATGGAACTTGTAAACGACGAAGACGTGGAGACAATGATCGCTCTTTATTGTGAGAATCAAAGTGACCCAAATGCACCGGTTTAATTGTTTGTTGAGTTAGTTGATGTGGAACCTGTACAAAATGAAGATTCAACTCCGTGTATGGTGGTTCCAGTATCGTACATTGAAAGTCAATCAATGTACGTGGGCTACACATCGATCTTAATGCTACTGCACCCGAGAATGATGCAGATCAAGATGGTGGATATGATAGTAGTATTCCTTCTGATAATGAAGTCAATATTGATAGTGATCCGGATGTGGATGAGGTCCCAGATGATATTGACGAAGAAGGGGCGAATGGCGATGAAAATCCAGTCGAAAATCTAGTTACACATATTGTGATGCACAATAATCCTCCTGGGGCACACATGTCGCTTATAAACCCCGATGCGACACATGTCAAGTTCGCGAAATACCCTGAAATAGTACCTGCTCATCGATTGGCCGTCGCACCAGATTGTGAAGAGTTGTTTGTGGGCCAAAAATTTGAATCCAAGGAAGAATGCATATTTGCTATTAAGCGATATACCATGAATGTGTCGATAGACTACAGAGTCGCAGTGTCTAAACCGACATTGTATATTGGAGAGTGCTGGAAGTCGACGAAAGGTTGCAAGTGGCGGGTGCGAGCTGCATTTATCCAGAAGTCGCAGATGTGGGAGATAAGAAAAATTGATGGGCCTCACACATGCAGTTCAACACGTTTGTCAGAAGATCACCGGAAACTTGATTCCAGAATCATCTGCACACATATCATGCCAATGGTTAAGGATGACCCGACCATCAAGGTTTCTAAATTGATTGTGGACATGCAATCACGATTCCATTATCGGGTTTCATATCGAAAAGCATGGATTGCGAAACAGATGGCAATGGAACAATTGTTCGGTGATTGGGGTGCATCATACAATGAGCTGCAAGGATGGATAGTCGCAATGCGACAGTACGTACCGGGTACTGCGATTGAGTTTGTGACACGACCTTATTATGGCTCAGATAACAACATGCAATCGGGAAGAAGAATTTTTCAATATATATTTTGGACATTTGATCCCTGCGTTCGAGCATTTCCTCACTGCAAGCCATTTGTTCAGGTAGATGGAACGTGGCTATATGGGAAATATACGCAGATCTTACTAATTGCGGTGGCTCAAGACGAGAATCAAAACGTGCTCCCAATAGCATTCGCTATTGTGGACAAAGAAGACATGGAATCTTGGGAATTCTTCTTGAGAAACCTGCGGATGCATGTGATTCATAACGATAATATTTGCATCATCTCTGATAGAGCGAAGGGTATTATTGCGGCCATTAGGGGTACTGGTGTACCATGGAAATCGGTTTACTGCAGCCGACACATTGCGGCTGACTTCCAACGAGAATATAAGAATGCAGACTGGCGGAGACAACTTGTGAAAATGGGTAAAAAAATAAAGTTCCAAATTATATTTTTAAGGTTTTAATTTTAGACTGTAACTTATGTTTTCTTAATATTCCTACAGCGTACGAGCTAGAGCCACACCGATTCCGGCAAAGAATGACCAGACTTGAGAGTAACATGGAAGGTCAAACGAACAAGCCTCTACGCGAGTGGTTGGGTACCATGGAGCCGTGGCAATGGTCTCAAAGTTTTGATGAGGGGTATCGATATGGTCAAATGACGACCAACCTGGCAGAATCGATTAACGGCATGTTCAAGAGAATACGACATCTTCCGATTTCATCCGTGTTCTCCGCTACGTTCTATAGGCTAGCTACCTTGATGCCAGTAATGGGAACGTGACAAATCGATCAGATGAACGCTGGTCATGTGTTTGTCGAAGCTGTTAGGAATGCAATAGATGCAAACCGTCAGAGTGTGAGGACGATGAACGTTGAAATATATTCACGACAGTTTCAACGATTTCAAGTTACTGAGACTATTGGTCGTCGACCTGGTATCCCACCTAGGTCATACAGGGTTGATCTCCAAAACAGACACTGCGATTGCAGGAGGTTCGATACACTTCGTTATCCCTGTGCGCATGTCGTTGCAGCTTGTGCTAAAGTGTCACTCAATGTTGAACATTTCATCGACCCCGTTTACACTCTCCATCGTACGTTACGTATCTGGGAAAATGAGTTCCCCGTCCTACCTGACTTGTCCACATGGGAGGTACCTCCGATGACTTTCGAGCTTATCCGGAACAAATGTTTACGGAGGAATCCAAAAGGTCGTCCTCATATCACCAGAATCCGTAACGAAATGGACATTATGGAGAAAACAGACGGGGGCAAACTGTGTGGACTGTGTAGGCTAGCTGGGCATACTCGACGTAATTGCCCTTAACGAACCTATCATATTGGGCAGTCATCCGGATCAAGTAGGGCCTAAACCCGGTTCATCATCATATACCTCTTAATTTTATTTTTACATTAATTTTCAATGTTGTCCACTTGCGTCCCAGTCACTAAATTATTTATATCTTGAGGTAAAGAATTCAAAATTATAATTCGTTTGATGTTTCTGAAATTAGACTAAAATATCATTTTAGCATAAAAATTATATATCTTTCAATTTTTCATCTCTCAAATTCTCTACACTTTTCTTCAAAAATATCTCACTTAATAAAAATGGTAAAATTACGCTTTAAGTCCTTAACCCTTTCAACTTTATGGTTTAGGGTTTCAAGTAACAGGTTTAATGTTATGAAATTTAAATAAATGATCAAATAGGTTAAAATATATGTACATTATGGAGGAAAATTTCATCATTAGAATTCATCAACAGTCAAATTTAAACACTATTAGATACAACCCTAGTATCCATGATTAGATGGTGTGGTTCTCGGGGTATATCTTCGTGGTGGCCGGCGTCTACGTCGAGGTTGCTCGTCAAGTTCATCACCATCATTAAGGTCCATTTGCACCGGAGGAGTAGAGTATTGCCCGGGAGGAATAGTGTATCGCGATGCCTTGTCAAACTCAGCCTGATATCCTTCCCTATAGTATTGCGGTCGCTCGTCAAATTGAGGCTGATATCCTTGGCTTGAGCATTGGGGTGGCTCGTCAAATTGAGGCTGATATCCTTGGCTTGAGCATTGCGGTGGCTCGTCAAATTGAGTCTGATATCCTTGGCTTGAGCATTGCGGTAGCTCGTCAAACTGAGGCTGATATCCTTGGCTTGATGAGCTATGCATATGTGATGATCTCGCAAAATCAGGACGATAAGAATCATCGTCATTCAATGCCTCTTCATTATTTATATCTTGTTGCTCTGGCACTGGCTGTGGCTTTGGGGCAGGAGTTACATGATAGGGGCGATCTTGTCGAGACATGTATGGGGGAATTATCGTCGATGAAGCATCAATCAAATATGGTTGGCCAAACTCAATGAACCATTGCATGTATTGCACCGATGGCTGTAAATCCGGAGTGTACTCCATCGGAGGTACTCGAGTCATTCGGTTGTTCCACACATAAACATATTGTCCATGCACACTCCCCCAATCATAATTTGCTTTCCCCTTCTTATCCATCCCATAGATAGACCCTAATTGAAATGGCGACTGCGGGATAGACTGTTTACAACCAAACTGCCGGAGTACTCGATCCCCGGTATACCACTCCACTGTTTGAAAATTGATTATCGGTGCGTTAATGCACCATTGGTCTGAGTGGAGGAATGTTGAGGCGGGAATAACAGTGGTAATTTCTGGCTATATATATGGGGTCCAGATGAACTGCACAATTAATAACACGTCAAAATATTAATAAGATTAAAGTAATATAATTTACTAACATGCAACCATATTAACACGAGTCAAGTAATATAATTTAACATGTTAATGAATAACATACCCCTTCCCCAGCATATTGCTCTAGCATCAAACGATACATGGGAACTGTGTACTGCCTCCCGATCCCCGGTTTTGTTTTCCATCTAAGAAAATAAAAAATAAATTGTTAGATTAATATAATTAATAAAATATGTCAAATTATTAAAATTTAGGGTATATGGTAATCACCTGTTAACGAGTGGAAAAACATATGTTTGGTGCCTAACGGATGCCAAGAATGGCATCTGATATAGTGCCCAAGATTGCAATAGCACTAGGCATCCACCTATATCCCGGGAAGAAGGGTTTGTGGCGCGACAAAGTTCTCGGTATAGCATGGCAAGCACCGCAGATCCCCAACTATATTCATGAATCTTTCGCAAATCTTTTAGCAAAGGCAAATACATCAAGTGGATCTTATTGTTATTTGCGTCCGGCATGAGTATGCCCCCTATCATTAGCAAAATATAGGCTCGAACAGCCCAAGAAACCTCCATTTCAGTTGCGTGTTCGGGTAAGTGCTAAAAATTGCTCTTCAACCATGTAAATAACAACGACGTGAAGTCATTGTTATTACTAGGTGAGCGACCTAGTAACTGGATGCACATCGTTGCCGGCTCTTGAAACGAACTAACATCGGTGACTGGTACACCATTGATTGGTAGCCTTAGTTGGACCGCAACATCCTCCAATGTCACAGTGCACTCCCCACAAGGCAAATGAAATGTGTGGGTCTCCGGGCGCCAACGCTCCACCAATGCATTGATTAAATCATATCTTAACTCAAATTTTTGGATCAATACTGCAGATGCAAATCCGACATCCCGCAAGTACGGAAGCAGACGTTCATGAGGTGGGAAATTTAAGGCCCTGTGCACAACCCCTCAATGAACGATACGCGAGTTCTTCCTGTTAATTTACAAAAATAATTAGTATAACCAAAATTAATTTTGTAAACAAATAATAATATCGTGAATGACATAATGAAAAAATAATTATTTTTTTACATTCATATTGCCTTGGTGTGTATCTGCATTCACTGATTTGGCTATGTGAGAACATTCCGAGTTAATTAATGAAGTCATTCTGTAACTTGAAAAAAAATTATCAATTAGTTCAATACATAAGTTTACCAATATAATACAAAAATAATAATTAAATACCAAAATGTGTTATTTACTAAAATTGTACAAAATATATATTTATAAACCAAAATAGTATCCACACATCATTATTTACTAAAATGGTACAAAATAATTTATTTTGTACCATTTTGGTAAATAATATGATGGAGATATTATTTTGATAATTAATTATTTTTTATATTATATTTTGGTCAATAATATGATGGGGATATTATTTTGATAATTAATTATTTTTTATATTATATTTTAGTTAATAATATGATGGGGATATTATTTTGATAATTAATTATTTTGTATATTATATTTTGAAAATTAATTAGCCAAGTTTAATTTTTTGTGAATTATTAAAACTCTCTTATTTTTATAAAATAATAAATTTTTTAATTTCATAATTGTAACTATTTTTAATTATAACTTAAAAATAGATTATTGTTAATTTTATTAAACACTTGTAATAGTTTTCTTTCACATTTTATTAAACAATCTTATGACTTGTATAATAAAGTTACTAACTAACAAAATTAAAACATTATTAAATTTTCAATCAATAAATATGAACAATATTTTTTACTTACTACTACTAACAACAAAATTAAATTACTAACTAGCAAAATTAAATTAAAGTAAATTAATAATAACATAAAAACAAGCTTACATTTTTTCTTCTCCTCTTAATTTACTCACCAACTATAACAACATTAAATAACAAATCAATTAAAAATTAAATTAAAGAAAACAAAAAACTTAAAATAATCAAATTAACTAACAAATTAAAATATTTTTATTAATCATACTTAAAATATTAATTAAACTTACCTTTCTTCCACTCCTCTTAATTTACTCTTTTAATCAACCTATTAAACAAATAAAATTATAATAACAAATCAAACACATTACCACTACTAATTAACAAATTAAAATATTTTAAAATTAAATTTAAAAATAAACACATTATCTTCTTCCCCTTCTTCTCCTTCTTCCTTCTTATTTCTTTCTATCTTTCTTTCTCTTTTTTCTTTCTTTTTTCCTTTATTTTTCGTTGGTCCCCCCCTCCCACCTATTTTATAACAAAAAATTTTATTTTTTTTTAATTTTTATCACCAACAAAAAAATTCCCAACCACTCAAATTAATTTTCACTTCTTAAAAAACCCACACAAACACACACACACACGACACAATCGGGTACTGCCAAGTGGCAAAACACTCCTGAGTGCCGCCACTTTGTGTTCCTCCACTGGGTGTCAGGTTTTTTTTGTCGTATTTTTCTCATATTTTTTTGAAAAAAACCCATGAGTGCCGTCACTTTAAATCTCTCCACTAATAAAATAATATTTTTTTATTTTTAAATATATAAAAATAATAAAAAAAATTAAAAAAAACACGTGTCAAAAATACTCCTGAGTGCCGCCATTTAGAGTTCATCCACTTAACTAAACATACCATTTTGATAAATAATAATTTGAGGATACCATTTTGGTTATTAATTTATTTTTTTATATTATTTAAGTAAAAAATCCACCATTTACCCATCCTCATTTAACCAACTATTGAATAGCATTGACCGCTATTAATTGGTGTTGACTACCATTGAATGGTGTTTTCTTTTTACTTTTAAGTAATTTTCATATATTTTTTAAAAGATATACTTTTTCTGCAATTTTTTAAAAATTAAAAAATTCTAAAATCTATATATATTGATTTTTTCAATTATTCAAGTTTCAAATTTTCAATTTCTAGAGATTAAGCTTTTTTAAGTTAAACTTTTTCTATTTTTTGATTGATTGTTTTGTAGGTTTAGAATTTAGCATTTTTGAAAAAAAAATAAAATTAATTACAACTTTTATAGAATGTATATTATTGAAATTTTCAAAAATTTAAATATATATTTTGTTTTTTTATATATTATTATGAATTTAAAATTTGTATTATATATTTTTGAATTTTATAATATTTTATTTTTAAATTTTTTTGAATTAATTATATATATTTTACTTTTTTAACTAATGTTATATAAATAATATTAAAAAATTGATTTGACGTATTCTAATGGTGTCATGTGTTAGTTTTGATTTTTTTTAAAATTATAAACTAATTTATGTAAGAGAAGATAATTTAAGAATGAATGGAAAAATCTTTTTTAGTTCGGTGAAAATTCGGTTTTTTTTGTTAATTTATGTTTGTTGTTTCGGATCATTCGGGATTGATTTTTTTATTGTATTAAGTGTTTGTAATCGTTCTTGATATGTTGTGCTTGAGTTGTGACAGAGCTAATTGTTAACATGCCATAATGTTTTATTAATGCTGAAGTTGAAGCTTTTATTGTGTTGATGAAACTTATTCTTCACGTACAACAAATTTTTTTTTTACGAACTGTATAATCTCATTCATTAAATGAATTAATGAATTTTTAAAAAAAAATATGAATAAAAAAAAGTTAAATACTAAAATGAGAAACATATGTAGTTTGATGGCAAAACTTGAGATTAACCAAGGAAAATTTAAAACAATCGGTGTAGTTTTCCAATCTAATAATAATAAGGGCAGAATAAGGCAAAGTGATAAATATGGTGGTTTAGATCCATGTCATTCATCTAACGTGGCAACATCGATAGCTTAAATCTACATTTCTATTCTCCAATGGCAGCACTTCAAAACTTTTCCTTTATTTCCAAACAAATTGCTCTTTCTCTCTCCCTCCTTTGAATTAAAGCATCCAAAAACGTTGACCCACCACGGATCTGCTGCTTTTTCTTGACCCTTTCAAAATCCATTCAATTCTATTCCTCCCAATTCTTTGTAAGTTTTTTAATCGTTACATTCGATATTTTTTTCTGAGAGATCTTCACAAAGTTTCAAGCTTCTTAATCATTTCTTTGATCTAGAATGGATAGTAATTATTCAGCTATACCCAAAGGCTCATATGTAGAATTACAAATGCATAATGAACCCCACGACTTTAGATCCCAACAAAAATCGCTCCTCTCTGATGATGAGAACCGGGTAAATCATCCCAAGGTTATTGATGATTTTGATGATCTTAATGATGATGATATTGTTGGTTCCGATGTTGATCTCGATGATTATACCCTTGTTTCAAGTAAACCCAATACCGGGTCTGGTGTTCCTGGTGCTGTTTTTAACTTAACCACCTCAATTATTGGTGCTGGAATCATGGCTTTACCTGCTACTATGAAGGTTCTTGGGCTTGTTTTAGGGATTGTTTTGATAATCCTGATTGGGGTTTTGTCTGAAATTAGTGTCGAGATGTTGATTAGGTTTGCGGTTTCTTGTAAAGCTAGATCTTACGGGGAAGTTGTGCAGATTGCGATGGGGAGAACTGCTAGGGTTTTGTCTGAGATTTGCATAATTGTCAACAATGGAGGTGTCCTGATAGTTTATTTGATTATTATGGGTGATGTTATGTCTGGTTCGGTTCGTCATCTTGGGGTTTTCGATCAGTGGTTAGGACATGGTTTTTGGGATCATAGGAAGTTATTGATTTTGGTTGTTATGGTTGTTTTTCTTGCTCCACTTTGCGTGTTAAATAGGATTGATTCATTGAGCATGACTTCTGCTGCTTCGGTAGCTCTCGCTGTTGTTTTCGTTGTGGTTTGCTTTGCTGTTGCATTCATAAAGCTTATTGAAGGGAAGATAGAGGCTCCAAGGATGAGCCCAGATTTTGGATCGAAAATGGCAATTTTGGATTTACTAGTAGTTATCCCTATTATGACCAATGCATATGTTTGCCATTTCAATATTCAGCCTATATACAATGAGCTCGAAGGGCGATCTCCTCAAAAGATGAATCGGGTGGGAAGGATCACAACTGTTCTTTGTGTTGTGGTCTATGCCTCAACAGCAATATCAGGGTATTTGCTCTTTGGAAAGGACACTGAAGGTGATGTTTTGACCAATTTTGATAGGAATCTGGGAATTCGTTTTAGCACTGCTTTGAATTATATCATCCGGGTCGGCTACATTCTTCATTTGGTTCTGGTTTTCCCTGTTATTCACTTTTCCCTACGGCAAACTGTGGATAACTTGGTGTTCGAGGGATCAGCTCCTCTCACGGAGAGTAAAAAAAGGTCTTTGGCATTAACAGTAATATTGTTAGTGCTTATATATATTGGATCCACTATGATCCCAAATATATGGACAGCTTTCAAATTTACCGGAGCAACAACAGCTGTTTCCTTAGGTTTTACATTCCCTGCTCTAATTGCATTGAGGATAAGTCAGCAAGAAGAGAGCATGAGCTTGACCAGAGTAGAAAATTTTTTGTCGTGGTTAATGTTAATACTGGCTATGATAGTTAGCATTGCCGGGATAATCGGGAATATTTATACCATCCAAAGCAGTTCTGAATGATTCCTCTTAAAGAGTTTCAGACCTGTTTTCCGAAGGTATTGTTTTGATAATCTTGCTTGAAGCCTTGAAGACTTTTAATCTATTTCTGTGTTGCTTTGCTTGCTTAATAGACAATCAGATGTTTGAGATGATCGCTACTGTAATGCATTTTTCTCCGAGGTGCAGTACACTGGAAGTCTGTGACGCTTTGATCATGTATTAATGCATTGTCTTTTTAATGCTTTACAGAGCAACAATGGCAGGTTACCCGGCATATAAAGAATGGACCTTATCTCTTGCAAGTTACTGCAAATTTACAAATTGAACCATGTTAGGGATATGCTTAGTTACATGTTTCTTCTTGCTCAAAAGATTAGAGTATAACTATCTGCCGTAGGAAAAATATTACAATTGATTTAATAATACTTTCCATTTTTATTTGGAGGAAGAGTTGTTTATGCTACTCGACTGTTACAATTTTTATGATGCTTGTGCTGCTATGTAGTTGCTTCTATTCAAATACAAAAACTAGAATTGCTTTCTTCTTGAAATCCGTATGATATTTATTAGACGGTATGGATTTCATCATGCAAGTGTGGGTTTGGATGGGCGGAAGTTATATAATGACATAAAGAAAACAGCTCCGGGATGGTCTTTTGCCTTTGGAGTTTCTAATAAAATTCATGATATGAACTTTGAAAGATAACCATCTAGTTTCCTGTTCTAGTCTCATCCTTCTCATTTGTTGACACTCTATTTTACATTGTTTAGTTGTCTATGTTACCCAAATTCTTTATTTCTCTAGAACATGGGAGGGCACATTGGATATAATACTTCAAATATATGAAAAAAAAATTAAAAATAATCGAGCATACGAGTATTGTATGTAATCATATATCCGACAGTAACCCTTGAGTGTTGGTAGCTTTGGTTGTGATGTCTTTGATGAAAGCTGTGGTCTTGTGCTGGTTAATAGCAGAATAATATACTCATTATCGATTTCTTATGCGCCTACATGAATGCAGTATTGGAAAAACTGGATCAGCAGGAACAGCTCAACCAAGAATCAGAGGCCCTTCTTGTTCCATTAGTTTTAAAGAACCGGTTATATGTTATTTAGTTTACATTTAATTGAACCACTGGTGAGTGGAGATATCACCATTTTAACATTCAATCCGGGGTTTTACTCTATGCATTGATCTCTGAAAAGGAAACCAATTGATAATCTACTGAAGAAAGATGTAGTTTTAATTAAGAAATGTGTATATTAGAAAGGCTGTATGGATGGGATCTTTCGGTTTCAGGTTTCCATCCTTTCTCTTTCAACATAAAGAAATGTATGCGATTTACATGGATGCTTTCATTTTATGTTCAAATTGGACGCTTTCTACTCTTAAAACTGTAGAAAACTATAATACCGAGAAGATTTTTTGAGGTTTATGCAACTACAATTTCAATGAAAATCATGCTACCTGTTTAATGTTTATTCTTAATCTTCCTGCATCGGTTATTTTCATTATTTATTAAATGTTATTTTAAAACCGATGCGTATGTTTTAAATATGTGATTTTCATATATTGATGCATGTGATAGAATTTCTTATTAATAATTATATGGAGTGAAATAGGCAGCATATGAAGTGAATTAAATATGTGCAGTTCATGGTAGGCAAATATTTAATGTTGTGACATAATGAATTTCTATAATAAGACATAATCTGAATAGAAGTGTTAGAAATGAATTAATGTGATATAATGAAATTTATATTGGATATTTAGTTAAATGTCGGATTTACACGTGTACTTATTGACCTTCCATGAAGCTTCATACGTTGTTCTTAACGCGTAGTATGCAAAAAGTGGTCGCATGAAAAATGTTTATGCGTGTTTTATCGAATCACAAATTATCAACAAAGTAGGATGATAAAGTATGAATTTCAAATCGAATCACAAATTATCAACAAAGTAGGATGATAAAAGTATGAATTTTAATTTATGGGTAATAATGTGGCATGTACTTAGGTAATGAAGGTATTAAGTAGTTAATGAAATGCCTTGAGAAAAAAGTTATGTTTAAGTGATGTATAATTCTTGAAATGTGACATCTTTTTGTTCGGATTATTGATTTGACTTGGGCAACGGGGTGCTACATTTGTTTTGATATTAGAGTTACGGTTTAGTTGATTCTATGACAATTATTGAGTATAGAAGTACATGTCACATAGGAAAATGATTCTGAAAATGAGATGTTATTCAAGATTTAAAATGTTGAAGGTAAGAGCTCAATAAGTGGTTCCAGTGGAAAAGAGGATGTTGTTCATCCTAAGGGTCTCGGGTTCGAGCGTCTATGTGTGTAAGGTGTGTGTGCGTTGTCAAAGGGTTAAGAAAATATGAACAGATGTTATCATGTAATAACACTAGTATAGGTGTGTGTGCGTTGTCAAAGGGTTAAGAAAATATGAACAGATGTTATCATGTAATAACACTAGTATATTCAAAAAAAAATGTTGAAGGTAATCAATATGTAGTGTGTTGTGAGATATTTATTTTTAGATATGGACTAAATTGTAAAGAAGAGAAAAGTAAAGGGATCAAATTGTAAATATTCAAAGTTGAGGGTTTAAATTAAAAATATGAGAAGTTGAAAGACTAAAGTTGCAATTGTACCACAAATTAGAATGGTTCAATTGTAAATATTAAAAATTGTCAGGAACAAAATGATCATTTTGGAAGTGGCTTAAATTTTGGAAACTTACCAAAATGCCTTTGGACATGTGTATTGAATTTGTGCAATTGAATTTATTTTATGATAAAGGATTTAACATGGGTCATTGGATCACATATAAATATATAAGTAATCATTATTAATTCATGAAGTGTCGGCACATTATGAGCCTTGGATTTTGATGCAAAGAGATGAAATATTAGTTATTGGATTGAAGTTATTGTAATAAAATATTTTATATTATTATATGATTATAAAAGAGAAAAATGAAGAATGAAGAATTTTCTTCATTCATCCATGTATTATACATCCATTGCATGGAGGAAGAGAGAAAACTATGGTTTTGATACAATTTACTCATTCTCCATTAAATTTTAAAAAGAAATTTTTTTATAGCAACCAAAAAAAGAAAGGAGAAAGGAAGAGAAGAGAGCAAAGGAAGTGAAATCTAGCTAAAAAGGGGTAAGTACTCCTATGAATTCAATTTATTTTTCAAAGAACTAACGAGGAGCATGTGATAAAATAAATTTAGTGAATGTGAAATAAATTTAAAAAAAAATAATAACAATGTGAAAGAAAACATGAGAAATGATATCTAGTGATTATAAAAATTAAAGTGAGAAAGTGATATACCAAGGGACATGAAAGTTAAAAGTTGCTGTAACATCCCGCCCGACGGAGCTTTTGTATTTGGGTACTAAACATAAGGTACGAAGGATACAATAAGACCTGTGGATTGGCAAACACTATGTAAGCACATAGTAAGCCTGATGAGGGTTCGCCCTGAAAGCCTCTGGTTGGCGAACATAGTTTGGGTGAATTTCGTGATAAAAGATATAACCTTAAGGTACAAAGTTTGTGTCAACAATAGAGCGGGCGCTATATAACGATGGCCTTGAGTCGGTTAAGTTACAAGAAAACAATAGTTAGGGTCTAATCGAATGAGAACTCATATTATTAAGAACCAAGAGAAAACACTTGATTAATTTTCTTTGATTTAGTAGATTTGAATAAAACCATTGAATGATTGATGTGACGTTTATCAAGTCCCAATAAGGGCATAGGTCAAGTCAAATATTTGAAGACAAGGAAATATCTTTTCTCTCCTCGGGAGAGCAAGGCTAAAGGAAGATGGGAAAATCCTCTGAGTATAAGGCTTGACAGTTGGCGAGATTTGTAGTTTATAAGTAAGTAAAATGTTAACTACCCTACTAAGGCTCTTGGCATGTATATGGGTGTGTAAGTCCATACGATGTGAGATTTCCTTTAGGAAGATATAAAAAGGAAAAGACACCTAAAAATGTAATGATGAGACTCAGATAATGGAGTCGTCGCCAAGAAGGAGTGGCGTGCCAAAGCATGATCATTGAGTTATTAGTTATGCCCCAACGAAGGATGGGTTAGAAACCCCAAGGATATGTTATGTATACGTATGCCCATGCGTGTTTCTTTATAGTTGTTGTGCATCTATATGGTGAATCACATGGACTAAGACGCTTGTCAAATATCTAATGGAACAAAGTGTTAAAGTCTGTTAACAAATAAGTAGTTGTGACTATTAGAAGTCTATTAACAATTGTAACTAAGTTTGTTAGTAAATAGTTAGTAGCAGTTATCTCTTGGAAAGGTGTATAAATACATACATTGAGCTTATAATGAATATGAATGATTTGTAGAATAATTTCAATATTAGATTGAATTCTATTTTGTTTACTTACTGTTGTTTTCATTTTGTCATTTTGATATTTCTTCATCTGTAAATTTTGATACTCTTTCATGGTATCAGTCACTAGTCTCCTAGGGTGATCAATCTTGGTTCAATAACATCAGTTGCTCTCAATATGTCTACCAATGAAGTCAACTCCGCACCATTTGCCTCTGGTTTTCATCCTTTGCCCTCACATGGTGTTACTGATAATGGATTCTATCGAGTGGTTCAATCCTTCCCTTGCCATGACATAGTGAAGTTGAAAGAAGGAACATTCATTCAATGGTAACACCAAATGAAATTGATCATTGAAGCATATGACATAATTGGTTTCATTCTTGGCTTGGTAGATGCTCCACCTTAATTTATTCCTGATTAAGAAGGGAAGTTAGTTCCTAATCTTGAATTTACATATTTTAAACAACAGGATAAGTTACTTGCTTCTTGGATTTTATCCACAATTAGTGAAGACCTCCGAAACCAGTGTTGTCTCGAGTCTCTCAAGAATGAGCGATGACCTTCGATGCAGTAGAGGGACAAGGCATGGCTGTTGATTTTCGAAATGCTGCTGCAACAAAAGGGTTCTTTAACCTTAATTCTAAAACTAATTTGGGTAATACATTTGGTCCATCAGCTAACCATTTGAATTTTAATGGGCAGATGTGCTTGTAGGTTGGGCCTGCGCATTTTTGTAGGGAAATGATGAGCTTTGGCCTATTGGAGGAGGTGCTCCTTGGACTTTCCAGCCTAGCGTGAGGCATCCAATTGGGCTTGATGCTACTGTTGCACTTGGGGCGTTTGGTTGAGGCATTATGATGGGCCCTTAGATGTGCGTTGGGCTTTCCCGAATTTTGGATGTTTCTCAGTTCAAATTTTCTAGTGAAAAATCACTGAGTACTACTACTTTCGGGTTTGCTTTTGGGCCGAATTTCGATAATAAAAATATCAATCATGTGGAGCCATATGTTCCTTTTCCGGTAGAAAATAATGGTTCGACCTCGTGGTATCCTGATTCCAGAGCTACCAACCATATGTGTCAAGAGACATCTACGCTAAATAATTCCATGCAATATTCAGGTAATATTCCTCTTTTAATGGGTGATGGGATGTATACTACTATTGAACGTGTGGGTAATACTACGTTTTCTACAACAAATAAGCTACTACATTTGTCTAATGTTTTAGATGTGCTGAATATTTGTAAAAAATTATTATCTGTCTCACAATTTGCTTGAGAGAATAATCTTTTTTTTAGTTTCACCCGTTTCATTGTGTGGTTAAGGATATTCAGACTCAAGACGTCTTATTATGGGGCCAGACTCATGATGGACTCTATTGATTTAGACCTGTTGTCGTTGGGTCTAGTCAAAGTGCTACCTTGTCCATTCTTAGTACTGAATTGGGATCGAGTCACTCCAATGATGAAGTGTTCGAATTGTGGCTTCGTCATCTTGGTCATCTCTCAGCACGTATTGTTCAATCAGTATTAAAGAATTTTAATGTTGTTGCGAATAAAGATAAACTTGCTCATATATGTATTGCTTGTAAAAAAGGAAAGTCTCATGAGTTGCCTTTTACGAATTTTGCTATTGTATATACTTTTCCTTATGAGTTGGTTCTATCGGACTTATAGGGACCTAAAGCTATTTCTTGTGGTAGTAATTGGAATTATGTCTCCTTTATTTATGTTTTTAGCCGTTTTACATGGTTATTTCTTATTCAACACAAATCTCAAGCTATTGATTGTTTCATTCAGTTTCAGCAAATGGTTAAGACTCAATTTGGGAAAGACATTAAACAGTTTCAAAGTAATTGGGGTTGTGAGTTTCGGTCATTCACATTTATATTAGCTCATCATGGTATCATTCATCGGATCTCTTGTTCGCATACATCTGAATAGAATGGCGTGGTGGAAAGGAAACATCGACATATTGTTGAGGTAGGACTCACGTTGCTTGCTTAAGCAAATTTAACTATGAAGTTTTGAGGTTATGCTTTTTCATGTGCGGTTCATTTAATAAATTGTTTACCCACTTCGATCTTGCAAGATCAATCCCCATAATCAGTTCTTTATGGCAAGTCCTCGAATTATGGTCATCTTCGAATATTCGGTTGTTGTTTTCCATATCTTCACCCATTTAAGAATCGCAAGTTGGAATTTCGATCTCAACCTTGCACATTTTTAGGCTACAGTCCTCAGCATAAAGGCTATCAATGTTTTTCACATGATGGTAAACTTATTGTATCTTGACATGTTATTTTTTATGAAAGCCGATTTCTGTTTTCTGAATACCCGCCATTTTCTACCACAACAAATAATTGTGCTACCACATTTGTTCCTCTTGTACAACCCCAATCGCATCACTCCATCTCTCCTAACAGAACTGCCGAATTACAAAGTCCTTCGACTTCATCTTATGGTGCCACATATTCGCCACCTTTGGAAAATGACATAAGTGTCTTGGATTACAATAGCAACACCTCTTCCCCCACACCAATGTTGTCCATCATTGTGGTTGATCTTCCACTGCAATTAGAAAATACACATTATATCGTTACAAGGTCCAAAGCAGGTATCTATAAGACTAAAGCTCTAATAGTTGAGTTAC
The DNA here is from genome assembly GCA_039519145.1 of Kokia cookei. Lineage (NCBI taxonomy): Eukaryota > Viridiplantae > Streptophyta > Magnoliopsida > Malvales > Malvaceae > Kokia > Kokia cookei. The sequence goes on from CM076903.1 coordinate 28,538,253, forward strand.
TCGATCGTGAGCCACGTACGATTGATGAAGTGTTTGCACATAAGGAATGGAAAGTGACGACTCAAGATGAGTATGATGCTCTTATTTGTAATCGTACTTGGGAGTTAGTTCCCTTGCCACCAAGACGAAAGGCAGTTGGTTGCAAGTGGTTGTTTAAAATCAAACAGAATCCCAATGTTACTGTGGCTTGGCGAAAAGGTCGGTTAGTGGCTAAAGGATGTTCTCATGTGCTATGGAGGTATTTTTGAGAAATATTTCATCCCATTGTTAAACCAACTACCATTCAAATCATTCTATCTATTGTTGTGTCCAAGCAGTGGCCGATCTGTTAAGTTGATGTGAATAATTCATTCCTGAATGGTGAGCTCACTGAAGATGTCTACATGCAACAATGCCTCGGGTACATTCAACATGATGCAAATGGGCAACCTCTTGTTTGTTGATTAACAAAAGCGTTATATGGGTTGCGACAAGCTCATGGTTTGATAAGTTGAAAAATTTTCTTCTTTCTTTAGGATTTGTTCTTTCAAATTCTGATACATCATTGTTCATACGTGTCACTAGTGAATCTCATATGTATGTATTAGTTTATGTGGATGATATCATCATTACAGGAGATCGATCTAAAAGCATTGATACGTTTGTGCATTAACTACACACTGAGTTTTCCCTAAAAGACATGGGATCTCTTCATTATTTGTTGGGTGTTGGAGTAACTCGTTCGATCACAGAGGGTCTTAATTTATGTCAACGTAAGTATATTCTTGATTTACTTGATCGATGTCGCATGACGTGTGGTAAAGATGTTCATACACCCATGGTTAGTTCTTCATTTTTAACTAAAAGTGGGGGAACTTTGGTTAAGGATCCTAGTGAATATAGGATTATTGCTAAATCATTGTAACATGTTAGTTTATGCATGATCCGATTGATGTTCATTTTTATGGAACTAAAATGTATTTTACAATACTTGTGCGACATTATAGACTATGGCTTGATTACAACCTTCTAAGAGGCTGTCCTTGGTTGGTTATGCTGATGCTAATTGAGGGATAGATTTTGATGATCATAGATCCACTACCAGATATTGTGTTTACTTTGGGGGAATCCTGTCTCATGGTGCTCCAAAAAGCAACAAGTTGTGTCTCGCTCCACAGTTGAGGCTAAATATAAAGGGTTGGTTGCTGCAACTAGAATAGCCCGTTTTTCAGTGATGTCGAAAACAGTGGTTTCGGGACCATAACTTTGATGAGTCGAGTCGTAAATTTTATTTATTTAATATCTATGATGTTATTAGATTCATTTTAAATTTTGGTTAAAGAATTTTATCGTTTGGATAATTAATTAAGAAAAAAATGATTGAATCGTAAAAGGCGTAAAAGTTGAATTCTATTTAGTAAAGGCACTGAGTGCTAATTGAAAGGTAAGAAAAGGCCCTTAAATGGTAATTAAGCTATGAGGGGAGTGGCTGGACGGTAGTAGACATGGATGGCAACATTTAGTTTTGTTTAAACATGGGTAAAAATGTAAATTGATAAATAAAGCATAATAAGGAAAAAACCTTATGAAATTAGTCATCTTCTTCATTTTAGCCAAAAGACAAAGAAAGAAAACCCTAGGGAGGAAGCTTGAAGTTCAGCAAAACTAAGAGCATAATTTGGGAGGTGATTTCTCACTCGTTTTTAGTGATTTTATGTTTTTGAGTCTGTATTAGCTTAACTTAGCTACTCCGGGGACTAATTTGTGAATCTGTCAAATGTTATAAGTTTCACCATTGATGAATGAGCTTGTTTTTGAATCTTTATGAAAGTTTTGGAAGATTGGTTGTAAGATTTGTGGATTTTGTAAAATGATTTTTGATGATTTTAGGGTTTAGGGACTAAATTGCTAAAATGGTAAAAATAAATGTACTTGATGTGAAATAATTGCATGTAGGAGTTTGAAAAATACCCTTGAAGATTAGACTGGTATAATTTTGAATGAAAAATGATTATTTTGCATATTTTAGGTCAAAAGACTAAATTGAATAAAAATGAAATGATAGGTGTAATTTTGTAAATTTTCTCAAAAAATTTAATGTATGAAATGATTTAGATTACATTATTTATTGAGAGAATTGAATGATTTGTTATGATAGACCAAGATCGTGCTGTCGATCATGAAAAAGGGAAAATTAGAAAATAGTCCCTAAAGTTTCACTTTAATTGCAATTTCATCCTGTAAGTTTGTACTGCTATTTTCTATATTTTTATGAACCCTTCTTTACTCCATTTTTATTGTAGCAAATTACCTATGCTTGAGATGTTGAGGAATTTGAGAAACGAATGAAGAAATGAGCTATTAGGCCTTGGGTCGGTAATCTGTATCGACGTGATGGTTGGGATCCTACATATGTTGCAGTTTCCTGATAGTTTGTGTGAGCAACATTATGAGTTAATGAATTCTGATTGAATACTGAATATTGACTCTATAAACCCCTACGATGGTTGAGACCTTACATATGTTGCGGATTCTAGATAAGTTGTGTGAGCAGCATCGTGAGTGGGTAATATGGGTTGTATCGATGGCTGAGGTCCTGCATACATTATGGATTCTCACCAGCTTGTGTGAGCAGCATCGTATTCTGGTTAAACTCTGTCTGGGCTCGTGTGAGCTAAATTTTTGGAAGATCGAAGAGCTTAACCTGGTGCTAACATCACTGGGTTATGAAGATGTTTTACTCCTCTTTCTATAACTGAATTGGTTATTTTGTAAGTTAAAGTTATTATGAACATACTAAGCTTTGTAAGCTTATCTGTGTATCTATTTTTTGTTTTGTAGATTTCATTTTGCTATCTAGAGATCGGATCATCTTAATGAAATCACACTATCCCAGGAGCTTGTTTGGTAGTCCTTCATATCCACTTGGCTTATATGGCATGTATTAGGCATGAAACTTGAGATGTTTTGATATATAGTGTTAACTAGAATGGGAACAACTTTGATGTTTTGTTTCAAATGTGTTTTGTGGTTATGATGAACCAAATATCAACATGTTGTAGATTATAAATATGATCTTGAGTAATCAACTTATAATGAAAATGTTTATGCAGGTTTGATGTTGATCAATTGAATACTTGAAAACTTATGTGTATATTTGAAATCTGCTGACTTGTTTCGGTAGAACTCTTGCATGTATCGGTAGAAGTACAGGATATTTGAACTTTAGTTATTGACTTGTGTTGTATCGATATAAGTCTTTGAAGTATTGTTAGTTCTGTTCATAGTTGTATCGGTAGTCTGAACACTTGTATCGGTAAAAGTTGCAGGGTAAATCTTCTTAGCTCTTTTGAATTTGTTGTATCGGTAGAAGGGTGACTTGTACCGGTAGTACCTATACTTGTATTGGTAGAACATTCACTTCTACCGGTAGGAAACTCTAGTTATTTTCCAAAGCTTACCGATTTAACTTCTACCGATACTTGTCCAACGGATACCCGTAGAAGTCCCCTAGATTTTATAATATAACATTTTAACCCTCGTCGATTTGTTGAATTGTTAAAATTCAAATTTAATGACATGTGTAATTGTATGATTCTGTATTGTTGAGATATGGGGTTCTGAATATCGATAAATGATCTGAAAGACCCTGACACCCTAACCGATGATGGTGTCAGGTTTTTGGTGTTACAGCAACTATTGATGTTACTTGGTTGGTTTCGTTGTTACGAGAATTAAAGTTTGATTCCACTAATGGTCCTACCATATGATGTGACAACTCGAGTGTTGTAGCTATAGCAACTACTCCGATTCTTTATTCAAAGTTCAAACATGTCGAGCTTGATCTATTTTTTGTTAATGCGAAGGTTGTTGATGGTTCTCTTATTATCGGAGAGGTACCTGAGTGTGATTTGGTTGCGGGTCTCGAAGGTTGAGCAATTGGGTGAATGTTAAAGTCTGTTAACAAATAAGTAGTTGTAACTATTAGAAGTCTACTAACAGTTGTAACTTAGTTTGTTAGTAAATAGTTATTTGCAGTTATCTCTTGGAAAGGAGTATAAATACATGCATTGAGCTTCTAATGAATATGAAAGATATATAAAATAATTTTAGTATTAGATTGAATTCTAATTTGTTTACTTACTATTGTTTCTATTTTGTCATTTTGATATTTCTTCATTTGTCAATTTTGATCGTCTTTCATAAAGAAAAATATTTGAGTGGTCGGGCAAGTGATGGGCACTATTCCTTTCCTTCCCTATGAAGTATTGTTTGGTTATATAAGGATGAGCTGAATGGAAAAATCCTCTGATCCTTTAGGATGAGCCTGGAATGAGAGGGTAAGCTCAGAGATGCCCCTTTTAAGTTAAGTTTTATAGCCTTGCTTCCATGAGAGCAAATCTATTTAGCTTAGTAACAGAAATGGTAAAGATTTGTCATATGAATCTGGTAAAAAGGAAATGAGTTAGATGAGCTTATCTTGACTAGTTTATGTGGTTTAACATTTAAGTGGTAGCTGACATACTCAGTGGAAGCATATATCTGGCATTTGAAGTTACTTAAAGTGAGTAGCGTGAAGTTGTTAATGGTGAGAGTCTCGTGAAACTTTATACTGACTCTTGCATGTATGTTGTATGCTTGTATGTTGATCTCTCTTGTGAAGCTATGTGAATGTGATGTGATGATTAAATTGTAAGGGAAGGAAAAGTGTTGGGGAAAAAGTAAGGAAATTAAGAGATAGGAAGATTAAATCGTATTGAAGGGAAAATGAGGAGTGATTAGAAGTGAAATTTTACCAAAAGAGAGTATGACTCAAGAATAGAATCGTAGAAAAAGTTAAGGGATTAAAAGGTCAATTACCAATTTAGATAATTGTGAAATGAGTAATAGTTATAGGTTAATTGTTGTTCCACCATAGGAGGGGGAAAACAAACTTTCCATCCTTTTCATTTTAATCCTTTCTTACCATTACAAAGCTTTCTTAGCTCAATTTCTTAATTTCTTTCATAAATTACTAGTAAAATCAATGGAGAAACCTAGTAGTAATCTTAGTTTCAAGTATATTAATGTTGGAGGAGAGAGAAATTCACGTCTAAGTGAAATATTAAGGGTTTAAGGTAAGAATGGTAAGATTTCTTCATGAATTTCATGTTCCTTTTATTCAAAGTGCATGGAAACAATTTTTGATTATTGTATTAATACTGAAACATGTATATTTTTTTATTAAAATGAGGAGGAGGAGGAGAAAGGTGAATTTCAAGTAGGTGACAAAGGAAAAGAGGTAGCTAAGGAGAGAAGAAGAAGAATGAAGCTTTTTCCAAGCCTTTGGTTATAAGTACAACAAAGATTTTTACTTTACCTAGTAAAATTTAGGTGTAAAATTATGTTAGATTAGCTATACTAATGATTATACGATTAATTAATACATTATATGTTAACATTTGATGTAAAAAAAATGATTAGTGAATGTGTTGATATTAATTGAATTTCAATTACAAAATGATATGATGTTATATATTGAAAACATGAAAAAAGGACTAATTTGTAAATGTGTGAAGTTGATATGTGATAGCATTAGAAAAGACCATTAATTTCTCCTTACTTAGGGTATAATTTGTTCCTATTTTATCATTTTTTAGCATTTTTAACTTAGTAACTGCATTTTCTAACTCAGTGATGCTCGATTTAATTTTCTTTAATCTTGTCTTATTTTTGCTACTAATGTCGCCACAATTAGTTGTTCAGTATTGCATCCAAAGATGTCAGTGCAGGAATCGTCTTGAAAGATTAACACATAAAGGTATCCAGGGTTGTCGCCACAAAATAAAATCCAAATTTGCCCTTAGAAATGTCGCTACAACCGACAACTATCTGATGATCACACCAGATCTGCGTGAGTGTACAGCTGATATAACCAACTTGTATAGCTAGAGGAAGTTGGATCTGAAATGGAGGATACCTATATTGGGCAGTGGTTGATAAATACTGATGAGAGAGGATCTTCTCCAAGCTTGATCTTCTAGATTTTTTACGCATTAAAACTTTTTCTTCAACATTTTTCTTAAGCTTGCTTCGGCAACTTAACTTCTTTGAGGAAAACCTGATTGTGATGAGAAGGCAAATCTGCTCCTGACGAGGAGCATTCCTAAATGCGACACAATAGGAGTGTAAGGGAATGATTCTAGTAGACTAGGAATAGGATGCTTCAATTTATTCTGTTATTCTCTCTTTAAATGCTGATGAATTTTGATTATTTGAATTTGTATGAAAGAACAATTTAATTTCAGATCAAGTATGATATCTACTCAATCTTTCCTTCATTGTTTATCTTTAGATTTAATTGCTTGACCACGGAAGTGTAATTACAGTCACTGTCACTGGAAAGTGCAGCGACAAATTAAGTTAACAAGCAAGTCAATGGAAGTTGCTTGAGGATCGAAGTAATTCTGTCCACTTGTTCTTGAATATTTTGCATTGCCAGCACTGGAAGGTGTGATTAGTATGAGTATTTGAGTCTTCGATAAACAAGGAAGTCGAGGTTGGTAAGATTTTATTGAGTTGAATTGCGGCTACAATTTATCTATCATTTACCTTGTGATCACATTTAACTGTTTGCCAACTTTTCAAGTCAGGGAACCCTATCTCATTATCATTGTTTTTACATTCTTAAATTTTCTTAAATTGCTTTGACAAATTATTCTCAAACCTTTACTGCATTTTCTTATTAGTTTCCTCCTACATTATTCATCACAATCTCTTTTGTTTTAACTTCCTTTGCATCGAAAATTATAAACATAAGCAACCATCTCTGTAGGATCGATATCTGATAGTTTTAAACCTATCTACTATACTTGCATCGACAGTGTATGCTTGCACATTATTGCTGTGACGTTCATAGCGCGATCAAGTTTTGGCACCGTTGTCGGGGATGGCGTTTGATTAGTGTTTATTCTTGTACTTGCAATTATTTTTCATTTTCTAAGTTTTACCTGTTACTAAATTGTTTTCCTTTTTGTTGACTCTTTTTCAATTTTTTTAGGTGTTTTATGACTAGGAGCAAGCCTGAAATTGTTGTGAGCTTAATGATGAAGCCATACCTCAATTGCCACCACAAAATCTTGTCCCTCCGATACAGCCACAAAATATAAATAATCCACCGCTGCCACAAGAAGAACAGATGCAAAATAGAACGATTCGCGACTTTGTTGTTCCTGTGTTAGATTATTTGCAGCCAGGGGTTGTTCGACCAGTTATTCAAGCTGGTAATTTTTAGTTAAAGCCGGTTATGTTTCAAATGTTAAATTCAAATGGGTAGTATGCTAGTTTGCCTCATGAGGATGCGAGAGAGCATCTTAAATCTTTTCTACTAATTTTGTGCTTCTTTTAGTCAGTATGGCGTTCTTGATGATGCCTTGAAGATGCAACTGTTTCCTTACTCATTGCAAGGATGGGCTCGTACCTGGTTCCTTGGATTGCAAGCTGGATCGATTACCTCGTGGAATGCACTTGCGACTTAGTTTGTTTTGTAGTTTAATCTACCAACGATGAATGCTCAACTGAGGAATGATATCACTGCGTATCATCAATTGGATGATGAGAATTTGCACACCACATGAGAGCGTTACAAAACCCTGATTCGACACTGTCCCATGTATAGAATTCAACAGGAAACACAGATCGAGATCTTTTACAATGGGTTGAATGCGCAAACAAGAAATCTTGTCGATGCATCTGCGAATGGTCCTTTGTTAGACTGCACCTATGGTGAACCTATGAGAATTTTAGAGAAGATCGCTCAGAATGACTACCAATATTCAATCTCTTGAGCTGCTCAAGTCAAAACTAACCACAGAGTTATCGAGTTAGACGCTATATCATCTCTGAGTGCACAGGTATCTTCGTTAGCAAATATGATAAAGAACATGAAGGGGACAAGTGAAGTTGCTCCCATCTAAGTTGCCCAACAAATGAATGTCCCGACATTTTGTTACGAAATTTGTAGCGACAATCATAACTATGACAATTGTCTACAGCATGCAGAGAATGCGTTTTATGTTAATAATATAAGAGGAAATTCTTATGGTAATTCCTACAACAGCTCAGCTCGAAACCAACAGCCTTGGGGGAATCAAAATGCAACCGCATTTAGATATGACAATTGCTCGAGCCAAGGAAATTTTTGACAAGGGAATTATAATTAGCAGCAACAAAATTTCAACCAAAGTCCTCAGATGCATGTACATCAAGATTAGTTGCAGCCACACACTCGTGTACAGCCACAACAATCTTCAATGCAAAATCTGCATATGCAAGGACAATAACAGCAACAACAGTATTCCCAACCACGAGCTGATCCATTTGCAATCCTTGAAGCCTTGATGCGTGAACATATCAGGAGAACAGAAGCTATTGTGCAAGGAAATTCTTCTTCCATACGAGAATTGTAAGCACAAGTAGGACAACTAGCTTCAAATATGAGCAGAAAACCACCAGGTGATTTACCTAGTGACATTGAGAATCCAAATCAAAATGGGAAGGAGCATTACAAAGCTATTACTCTTAGGAGTGGAAAGCTAACTTTCGAGCCAAGTAGAAACTCTAATACAACACCTGTCGACACAAGTAAAGTAGATCAAGAAGAAAAAGTTGTATCTGAAGAAGAAACAGGCGAACCAAATAAAGAGGAGCCATCAGTTATTACTCCCATGCCTACCATTAGACCAAAAAAATTATCAACGCAACTATTGATGTCGACACAACCGATTTTGTTAGGATAACATGATGTATTAATACCTTTGCCATTTCCAGAAAGATTTAAGGAGAAGGAGAACGATAAAGAATATCAAAAGTTTCTGGCCACATTGAAACAATTGCATGTCAACATACCTCTTGTGAATGCTATCGTACAGATTCCTAGCTATGGGAAATTCATGAAGGAGCTCTTATCCAAGAAGAAGAAGTTGACTGATGTTGAGAAAATTGCGCTCACAGAGGGATGCAGCGCTGTCCTGACAAATAAATTGCCACCAAAGATAAAGGATCCTAGCAGTTTTACAATTCCATGTTCCATTGGAAATCATTACTTGGGAAAAGCTCTCTGTGATTTAGGAGAAAATATCAACCTCATGCCATTATCAACATTTCAAAAATTGGGGATTAGTCACATGAAGCCTATTGCAATGACATTGCAGCTGGCGGATAGATTATTAGTGCAACCTGGAGGGCAAATTAAAGGCGTTCTACTTCAAGTAGATAAGTTTGTGTTCCCAGCGGATTTTATTATCCTTGATTGTGAAGCTGAGAAAGAGGTGCCCATAATCTTGGGACACCCATTTCTTGCCACTGGCCGCACTCTTATCGATGTGTTCAAAGGTGAATTGATAATGCGACATAACGATGAACATGTCACCTTTAGTGTTTTCGAAGCAATTTCCCACAGAAATAGAAAGGAATGTCACCACATCAATGTGTTGAACGAATTAATAGAGGAGGAATTTAATGAGCGTAGCACAGTAGTCCCAGAAGAATTTGTGGTGACAACTGAAGAATATTTTCTAAGTGACTATGACTAAAGGTTGAGGCAAATAATGTTGAGCTTAGGCACGGATGGAAGATGGAATCTCTAGATTTGACCAATAGAACAACTCCTATATTTAAGCCATCTATTGAAGAAGCTCCTACTTTGGAGTTGAAACCGTTGCCTACCCTTTTGAAGTATGTTTTCCTTGGTGAGAATGACACCATGCCAGTAATTGTCTTTGCAACTCTCGATGCAAGTCAGGTAGAAAAATTAATCTAAATATTAAAGCAACACAAGCGTGCTATTTCCTAGAGTATTGCTGATATTAGAGGCATTAGTCCCTCTTTTTCTATGCACAAGATCCGATTAGAAGACGAGGGAAAGCAGTCCATTGAACAACAAAGAAGAGTAAATGAAAAAAAAATGAAGGAGGTTGTTAAAAATGAGATCATTAAGTGGTTGGATGCAGGCATTATCTACCCAATTTTTGATAGTACGTGGATGAGCCCAGTCTAATGTGTCCCAAAGAAGAGTGGTATCACGGTGGTAAGTAACGACAAAGATGAATTAATCCCTACTCGCATTCTTACAGGCTAGCGAGTATGCATGGACTATCGTCGTTTGAATGCATCCATAAAGAAGGATCATTTTACACTTCCCTTCATTGATCAAATGCTGGACAGACTTGTTGGTAAAGCCTATTATTGTTTTCTCGATGACTATTCTGGCTACAATCAGATAGCAATTGTGTCGGAGGACCAAGCAAAGATGATTTTCACTTGTCCTTTTGGTACCTTTGCCTTCCACCGAATGACATTTGGTTTATGCAATGCACAGGCCACATTTCAAAGATTCATGATGACAATTTTCTTAGATATGATTGAAGACTCATTGAAGGTATTTATGGATGATTTTTTTTGTCTATGGTAATACTTTTGATAAATGCAATGATAATTTAGCCAAAGTTCTAAAGCGATGTGAGGACACAAATCTAGTGCTGAATTGGAAGAAATGCCACTTCATGGAAACATAAGGCATTGTCCTTGGTCATTATATATCCTGTTAGGGCATTGAAGTGAACAAAGAAAAAGTTGAGATTATTGAGAAGTTACCCCCGCCCACCAATGTAAAAGGTATTAGGAGTTTTCTTGGCCATGCGGGATTCTATCGATGATTCATCCGAGATTTATCTAAGATTGCAAAACCTCTCTGCTCCTTGTTGGAGCAAAATAAAAAACTTCTATTTGATGCTGCATGTTTGGACGCATTTATGTAAATTAAGCAGCAACTAGTGAAGGCACCTATTGTCATTGCACCGGATTGGTCACAACCATTTGAGGTTATGTGTGATGCGAGTGATTATGTAGTAGGTGCCGTGTTAGGTCAATGTAAAGAAAAGGTATTTCATGCAATATATTATGCTAGCAAAACTCTTACTGAAGTGCAAATCAGTTATACAACCATAGAAAAGAAGCTGTTGGTAGTAGTTTTTGCTTTAGACAAATTTCGTCCATATCTTGTCGGCGCAAAAGTTACAGTTTATACTGATCATTCTACATTGAGGTACTTCTTTGCTAAAAAAGATGCCAAACCAAGATTGATTCGTTGGATCCTATTATTACAAGAATTTGACATTGAGATTAAGTATTTGAAAGGATTAGAGAACCAAGTAGTAGATCATTTATCTTGTCTGGAGGTAGGAAGTGAAGATGGAAATATATCTCAAATTGTCAACGTATTTTCAGATGAGAAACTTTTTGCTGTCGACGCATCCCCATGGTATGCGGATGTCGTAAACTACTTGGTGTGTGAAAGATTACCATTGAGTGTGACAGGCCACAAAAAGGAAAGATTTCTTCGTGACATCAAAAAATACTACTGGAATGAGCGATACCTATTCAAGGTATGCAATGACAATATTATTCGACGCTGTGTTCCAGAAGAAGAAATGCTTTCTATCCTGGAGCATTACAATGATGCTCCTTATGGAGGTTATTTTGGTGGTGTAAAGACTGCTGCAAAGGTCCTTCAATCATGATTCTATTGGCCTTCATTGTTTAGAGATGCCCACAATTTTGTGCAATAATGTGACAAATGTCAACGCACTGGATCAATTTCTCGATGCAACAAGATGTTGCAATAGCCTATTATAGAGGTTGAGCTTTTTGATTTCTGAGGTATGGATTTCATGGGGCCATTTCCAAGTTTTGGAAATGCTTACATCTTAGTCGTTGTAGATTATGTGTCCAAGTGGGTGGAAGCAATTACTGTTCTAAAAGATGATGCTAGGACAATGTTGAAAATTTTCCACACATACATACTCACTTGTTTTGGCATTCCTAAAGCATTAATTAGTGATCAAGGCACTCACTTCAATTGCAATCAAGTTGTGGCTGCATTGAAGTATTATGGTATTAAGCATCGAATGGTGACTACATATCATCCACAAACAGATGGCCAAATTGAAGTTTCCAATCGCCAAATTAAGAACATCCTTGAAAAAGTGGTGAACCCATCGAGGAGGGATTGGTATTCAAGGCTTAATGATGCATTGTGGGCGCTTCGCACAGCATATAAAACGCCATTGGGAATGTCGCTGTATCAACTTGTGTTTGGTAAACTTGTCACTTGTGGAACTTGAACATAAAGCCATGTGGGCAATCAAGTAAGTGAACATGGACTATGATGCTGCTGGACAAAAGAGGTTGTTAGACATTATTGAGTTGGAGGAGATTTGACGTCATGCATATGAGAATGCTGCAATATACAAGGAAAAAACCAATAGATGGCATGATAATATTATATTGCAGCGATAATTTACTGCAGGTCAGCTGGTGCTTCTATTTAATTTGTGACTAAAACTGTATCTAGGTAAATTGCGCTCAAGATGGTCTAGTCCATTCGAGGTTGTCGAAGCATTTCCTCATGGTGCAGTCAAATTAAAAACCTCAATGATGGACACCAATTCAAGGTGAATGGGCAACGGTTGAAGCACTACCTTAGCCCAGATGATCACAATTAGAAAGAGACCATTAACCTGGTCACATTTTTCTAACTTTTCTTTACATTTGTGTCATTTGCTTTTAGTTGTTTTATTTATGTTTTAGTTTTGTTTATTAGTCTTTTGCAGGAATAAAGTTCTTACTTTTGTCGACGTAATTTTTTGCTAACTCATCATACAGTGAAACGTTTTACGAAAGAAATCACAATGCTTTATTCACTTTCTCCCCAACTATCGGATTGCTGTGAAAAAGGACAATCCAAGTCATTGTATTTATTGGATGTAGACTCGGTGTCCTATCTCTATAATGGCAAAGAACACGCCTCTTCACCTTCATGTTTCATTCCCTATAAAGAGCCCTACTATGCCAATGGTGTTCCTCACAAACAAAACCTCCATTGTTACAACAAAAATTTCTCCTCAAGCTTTCATTTTCCTACTATCTTTTATCTCTTTGTATCCCAAAGCCATGGCCAGAACACGAGGTGCCAAAACTCCTTCCAAATCTCCTGCAGAATCTTTCGCTGCAATGGTGCACGATACAAAGCAGCCACCGTCGAATGAGCCAGTGCTATTTTTGGCTAAAGCTGCAAAAGATCGCTTTCATGACAACATGTTGAAGCGTAACTGCCACCTGAAATAGGGCTTCCAACTTTCGCCACATCTAAACCTAGGGAATCAAGTTCACAAGACCATTGCGCGAATGGGGTGGGAAACCTTCTGTATTCATCCTGAGGGGTATTCACCGTCCCTCGTGAGGGAATTTTATGTGAATTTGACCGATAAGGACCAAGAATTTATCTTTGTTCGAGAAGGGTTGATGCCCTAGGGTGCTTCCCATATCAACGTTCTATAAACATCGATGTCGAAGAAGACAAGCACATCGCCTTCCTCGAGCAACTCACTGAAGAAGGCACCGACATCCTGATGCAGGACTTGTGTATTGATGGAGCAGTTAGGACGGGTAATAATCCAAACAACAATACCATGCACCGTCACTTTCTCACTGTACAAAGTAAGGTTTGGTTCCATTTTACAAACTACCATCCAATGCCTTTTACCCATAGTACTACAATTACCTTGGATCGAATGTGTTTAATCCATCCGATAATTAAAGGGAGATGTATTGATGTCGGTATAATCTGCACCAAGAGATTGCTGACTGTGCAGTAAGGTAAATAAGCATCCTAACATTCCCTTCACTCATCATGCAAGTGTACCGACAACGAGGCGTGGTTCCTCGTGAAGGAGAAGAGTTGTTGGAAAATAAAGGGCCAATTAATGATGTATCTGTTGAGCGTATGACCAGGGGGAAGGATACTCCTGTTGTGAAAGAAGTTGCAACCAAGAAAAGAAAAGGGAAAGGCAAAGCAAAGAAGGAGGAAAAGCAAATTCATGTCGCCACAGACCCTCAATTATGGCGTAAGGTTACAAAGGTGGAACAGATTGCTGATAAAATCAATGTTCAACAGATTAAAATTGTTAGTGCAATTGAAGATATGGAGTGATCGCAGAACCTGTTCTATGCCTACATATTGGCATGAAATAGTGCTATTGTGATGACATTGCGCAATCTCAGCAAAACGCCTCTACCAGAGTTTTCGGTGTTCCTTCCAATTATCAAGGAAGCTACGCCTTCAACTGATAAGGCTGCCTTAGAGGAAAGGGACCATTCAGTCGCATCTCTACAGATGGTCCACATTTCTGATGATGACAGAGAGGTGAACTCAAAGAATGCTAAGACTGCTTCCAGAATTTTGCCAGCCTATTCGAGGATGATTTTTCTACCAGCCTAAGGGCTAATATGGCTGAGGAGGCTAATGTTGAGGGAGGAAAAATGCCTTTGGAGGCTGTGGAGATTGATGAGGAGAAAGAAGAAGAAAAAGAAGAAGAACGAGAGGAGGAAGGAAAAGAAGGAAGAAAGGAAGAACCTACTATCGCGACAGATTCATTTGAGGAATTTGTCGCAGCACCCGAAGTTGTGGGTGCAAATGTTGAAGACTTGGCGCCACCTGATGTGAGTTAGGCGGAGGCCATGACGATCAGCAATGAGGATTCCAATCCTCTAGCTATAGTGCCTTATGTGGCATCACTTGCTGAGATACACTCTTCTAACGTCATGGTCGATGAAGCCGGGGCATAACCTGGTTTAAAGGAGCAATTTGAGGATCCGACTAAGCCAAAAGAAAGGAAACAAAAGCAAAGGATAAAAAGAAACACAAGGAGGAACGCAGGAAGAAGAAGAAGAAGAAAACCCATACAGCCACATCCTCAGCTGCAGCACACTGAGTTAGTTTTTATTTTTCAGCACTTAGTTTAGATTTCATGCATATCATGTAGTTGTAATATCATTGTCATCACACTTCTTTTTTCCTTGCATTTTTATTATCACCGTATCTGCATTTTTCATTGCATTTCCATAAATATTTGTACATTAATGTCAGTGCATTAGGGACAATGCATACTTTAAGTTTGGGGGGGGAATGTATATGGATTAAAAATGCAATTGCACCCACATTTAAAAAAAATTTATCCTTTTGAATTCATTGAAAGCATGCAATATTATGAGAAATGTGACTACAATTTTTTTCATTCGATGCTTAGTTCTTGAATCATGTGAGATGCTAGTTAATGAGTTGGATAAATGTGATTGAATGTTGTGTCTTCTATTTTTGGATGAATGGTTGAGATTGCATTAGTAATGAATTAATAGAATCATTATTTGAATCTTGAATAAATTTTCCATTTACAACTACTTGTATATAAGTATAGTTATAAATAAAAGACACTCTAATGTGGGTGTATTGTGAACTATCAAGGGGAAATACTCCAATGCAAGTGTTAGAAAAAGTAACCTAGCCAAAGGCTGTCATTGCAAGAGTGTGTGTCGGTGCAATTACATACTCCTTGAGAGTTTGTTGCACCTAGTCGTTTCTTCCCAAGAACAAGGGAATAGTAATGCAACGACATCCCTCAGTCACATAAAAAAAAAGAATAAAAAATGTATATAATAAATGATGTGTTGGTAGAAAGAATTTAAGATTTAAAGCATAATACTAGCATTGATGAAGTTGCAGTTCTTATAAATTGTCGACGCAATATTCTGTCATGTGAGTGTAATTCACACATTAGGATTTCAGAAGATTCAAGTTGCTAGAATGGCTATTGCTTTGACAAAACTTTTTTCTATGACTTTGCTAGCCTTTGTTTACTTGAGGACAAGTAAAAATTCAAGTTTGGGGGTGTGATAGCATTAGAAAAGACCATTGATTTCTCCTTACTTAGGGTATAATTTTTTCTCATTTTATCATTTTTTTAGCATGCATTTTTAACATTTTTAACTTAGTGACTACATTTTCTAACTTAGTGATGCTCGATTTAATTTTCTTTAATTTTATCCTGTTTTTGCTACTAATGTTGCCACAATTAGTTGTTTAGTATTGCATTCAAAGATGTCAATGCAGGAACCTGTCCTGAAAGATCAGCGCATGAAGGTATCCAGGGTTGTCGTAGCAAAATAGAATCCAAATTTGCGCCCATAAATATCACTACAATCGATAATTGTTTGATGAACACACTAGATCTACGTGAGTGTACAGCTGGTATAACCAGCTTGTACAGCTAGATGAAGTTGGATCTGAAAAAGAGGACACCTGTACTGGGCAGTGGTTGATAAATACTGATGAGAGAGGATCTTCTCCAAGCTTTATCTTCTAGATTTTTGATGCATTAAAACTTTTTCTTCAACATATTTCTTAAGCTTGCTTCTATGGTAGCTTAATTTCCTTGAGGGCACCTGACTGTGACGAGAAGGCAAATCTGTTCCTGACGAGAAGCATTCCTAAATATGACACAAGAGGAGTGTAATGGAATGATTCTAGTAGACTAGAAATAGGATGCTTCAGTTTATTCTGTTATTCTCTCTTTAAACGCTGATGAATTTTGATTATTTGAATTTGTATGGAAGTACAATTTAATTTCATATCAAGTATGATATCTAGTCAATCTTTCCTTCATTGTTTATCTTTGGATTTAATTGCTTGACCACGAAAGTGTAATTGCAGTCACTGTTACTGGAAAGTGCAGCGACAAATTATGTTATCAAGCAAGTCAACGGAAGTTGCTTGAGGATCGAAGGAATTCTATCCACTTGTTCTTGAATATTTTACATTGCTAGCATTGGAAGGTGTGGTTAGTATGAGTATTTGAATCTTTGATAAATAGGGAAGTCGAGGTCGGTAAGATTTCATTGAGCTTAATTGCGACGACAATTTATCTATCATTTGCCTTGTGATCACTTTTAGCTGTCTGCCAACTTTTCAAGTCAGGGAACCCCATCTCATTATCACTGTTTTTACTTCTTAAAATTTCTTAAATTGCTTTGACAAATTATTCTCAAACCTTTACTGCATTTTCTTATTAATTTGCTCCGACATTATTCATCACAATCTCTTTTGTTTTAACTTCCTTTGCATCGACAATTATAAACAAAAGCAACCATCTCTGTGGGATCGATATTTGATAGTTTTAAACCTATCTACTATACTTGCATCCACAGTGTACGCTTGCACATTATTGCTATGACGTTTATAGCGTGATCAATATGAAAAGTAAGTATTATATTTAAGTGTATAAATAAAGTGATTGATGGTAGTGAATCATACATAATGTATTATTGAAATGTTGTAAAAGTGCCTATGGAATTCCATGATGATGAGGATTAAATTGTAAAGGATGTAAAAAAAATTTTGAGATCAATTGAAATGAAAATATGATACTGATTCTGTTCAATTTTCCCATGTAGGCAAGATATGAACTAATAGGATATAAATAACATACCATTAAAAAACATGTAGTGTGACCTTTGTTGTAGCACTTCGGAATGCCACTTTGTTAAGGCACTTCGGTGCACCTCTATTATATTTTCTCTTTGGAGCATCTCTATGATATTTTCATATATTATGTATGTTCAATTAAGTCTACGTTTGGAATCCAATGAAAAGATAGTTAAGAACAACAATGCAATGGCTATATGATTGTGATATGCAATTGGTAAAATGTCAAGTAAGTAAAAGCTTCAGAAACTCTATTGAAATTATTACTTAAATTTATATATTATACTATAGATTAATGATTTTATAAATGCAATTTGAGTAAGGTAAGTTTAATTATCCTTGTACTTACTAAGCTTTTATAAGCTTAACTTGTTTTAAATATGTAGGCGAAGATCAATTGAAAATATGTTTTGAACTGGCCATCATCAATCACATCTTATCGCCAAGGGAGATTTTGAGGAGTATGTATATTATTTTCGCAGTAGTATGGCATGTACATAGACTTAGAACCAAGTGGATAATTGTAGTAAGTTAGCTAAGTAGTTCCAAAACTATGTCATGCATGTTTGATAATTTTTTGTACCTAGGGATTATCTTTCTTGGGTTGATATATGATCTGCCGTAATTTGACCTAGTAGATTAAACTAGTTTTTACACTTTAGGAGCTTTAAATTAAGTATTATTGTTAAGATTTGATTAGGATTTGGTAGTTTTCCATTAGTATAAAAAAATGTGTAAAAACGAATCTTTTATTGACATTAGGGTCGATTGAGGCCTAAAGGTTGGCTACTCCACTTACTGAGTGTGAAGGAGACCTTTAAAAGGCGAACCATATCAAGGCTGATCACTATGTCAGGACACGAGATTACGAATGTCACAACATAGAGACCATACCCAAAGAATCCTAAAATTTCCTTTGTGGTTGCGTCACCAAACAAGGGTGTCACGATGAACCTTGGAAAACACACCCAATGGAGTACATTGCCAGCTATGCCGCAACACAGGATCCAAGTGTCACAACATCGACTCTTAGACGCGGAATTACACCGAGAGAGGGGTGTTTTGGTCTTCACAATGCATCCTTAAACCAAAAAATTGAAGTTAACCTAGGGATGAGGACAACGGCCATCAAAAGGCTATAATAGGCCTGTTGAGCCTCGATTTTACACACACACACAAATTCCTTAGATAATTTGCTATTTTTATTAGATTTCGGTTTTTAATTATTTGTTTTCTTAGGTTTTAGATATTTCATTTTGTTCTTTTGTTCTTCAGAGACGTGATTTGTAGACGTGCATAGATGTTCGGGAATCATTTTTAGTTCTTAATACAAATCAAGGATTTTTTTTATCTTAATACTTTCAATATATTTATCATGTTTTATCTTTATATTTAATTTATTTTGTTTATGAAACTCATGAGGAATTAATCCTTTATGGGGGATTAGTGAGTGGAGGCATGATGATTTAACTATTGTGTATGGTTTTAAAACGGACCAACTGTTTGGAAAAGAAAGAACATGAAATAAACACTAGTCCTGACAACTCTGAGAAGTCATCAAGGTGGGAATTAACCCAAAATTATTATTGCCCATTCATGAACACCTTTACCCCAAACCAGTTTGGACTAGGAGGTCGAAAGATAAGTAGTTCTTATTGACTCATTATGTTAGTGGAAGATTTGAAGATCCTGTTAAGGTTTCAACTAGTTGGTTGAAGAGAAACCCAAAGCAGCGGTTGATGAAACATGCCAAAGCGAGCTAACTCCCCATGATTTGATCTAGCAACTCTCCAATCTTGTTTACACTTTACTTTATTTACTTGCTTTATTTTAGTATTTTTATTCTCATAAAAACCCCAAAACTTTTATCGCGTACTATAAACCTAAATAACATCACCGCAATTACCAGCAAATGAACCAATGGCAGAAAATGAACGAATATTAATGGAATATGTCTTGCCTAATATGGATTTGGTTCACGGAAGCATCGCTAGGCCGACTATCAAAGTAAATAACTTTGAAATTAAGCCGTCAATGATCCAAATGATCCAGAACAACTTGCAATTTTGAGGCAAAATGACGGAGGATCCAAGTTTACATCTGAAATAGTTCCTTCAATTATGCAATACATTTAAATATAATAAGGACACTCATGACATTATTCGTCTTTGGTTGTTTCCCTTTTCATTAATCGATAACGTCTTTTCTTGGTTAGATGCACAGGTACTAGGTTCCACCACTACTTGGGATGAGTTACCAGGAAAATATTTGTAGAAAACCATCAGTTAGCAGGAGAAGGGTTCCATGAAACATGCGAACATTTCAAAACCTTAATTTAGAAGTGTCGCATCACAATTTACCTGAGTGGTTGTAATTGCAGATATTTTATAACAGGTTAGACGTATCAGCTAGATCTGGACTCGATGGCATAGCATGAGGGGCTCTAATGAATAAAACATATAATGATGCGTACAAATTGGTCGAGAATATGACAATGAACTCCTACCAGTGGTCAACTGAATGATTCAATTATGGACAGAGGCAAGTAACAGTTAAGATTGTTCAAGAAAAAGACAAATATCAACAACTAGTTCATAGGCTTACCCGAACCGAGTCTATAACCAGTGCATCACAAACATAAGGAGGAGATATGCCTCTCTATCATTATCTCACAACCCAATTGAAGATGTGAACTACATCGGGAGTAAGGTTGGAAACCATTATTCAAACACTTATAATCCCAAGTGGAAGGATTATCCAAATTTGAGACGGGGAGGAAATCAAGGGGGTAGTAGTGTATTTGAGATGTGGTCAAAGATTGGATTGGATAGAGAGCAAAATGCAGTCAATATGGATGGAGGTAAAATAGGTGTAGTTTGAATGCACTAACTCTGTAAAGACGTTAACCAAACTAAAGGAGCAATTGGGCCAATTGATGAGCACGATGGGTGACATCAAAAGGAAAATTGGCACCGACATTCCCAGTAACATGGATAGCATCCCCGAAGAGAGGGTAAAGAACATGTGAAAGCAATTGCGCTTCGATCAGGAAAAGTATTGAGTAGCCTAGAAAACCCTAACTCGAAGGGAGATAAGGAGAATGTAAACGATCCTTTAGAAATACCATCAAATGTTGATGATGAAGTGAAGTCAAACGAAGAAATCCCTTCAATGGCAGAACCAAAATAGAAGAGTACCAAAGACGAAGTTGAAGTTACAAAAGTTCCATTCCCTACTAGATCAGAGGAAAAGAAGAAGCGGGATGATGATGAGTTTCTGAGTTTCTTGAACTTATTTAAAACTCTAAATGTTAACCTACCATTGATTGTGGTAATTGAGAAAGTCCCAATATACACTAAATTCTTAAAGGAAATTATGGCTAAGCGTAAAAAGATCAAGGTAGGTGAGCAAGTTAAAATCAACGGATCTTGTAGTGTCATCATCTTTAGGTAGATTCCTCAGAAATTGAAGGATCCAAGGAGTTTCACTATTCTGATAGAGATAGAAAGAGTGCATTTCAATAGGTCTTGGACTTTGAAGAAGATCGAGAACCATTGATTTGGACACATATGAGTTAACAATGAAGATCAATGGCAAGATAGAAACTTTAAGATGTGGAAATTAGCCTTATGAAGACCATGGGAGAAAATAGCAATATAACAAGCTATTTGTTGTTGGTAATCACAAGATGAAAGATAAACTTACTTTTATGCACCCTGAACGTAAAAAAGGATTTAGAGAAAGGGATAAGCATGCAAGATCAAAGCAACATGACGATCAGTGGACCAATGTTGAAAAAGACTTTGGCAAGAAGGTGATGGTAAAATTGTAGGATGAATTTAGCAGCAAAACATGACAATAGAAATCATAACCTCTATGTATATTATTGTATCTATTACTAACAAACTACCTTTTTCTTTTGATTTTATAGTATAGGTAGCCAGAAACACGTCAATTTCGCAACACACCTTCCTCGTGTTGTGACAAAGGTAATCGTACTGCGAAAACTCAGAACTGATGGGAACGTTGCAACACGAAACCCTTATGTCGCGACAACATTAGGTAGACGGGTACGTTGCGACACATAACTCGTGTTTGATTAACTATTATTTTTACCAGACTTAAACCTTTAAAACCTTACCCATATATATATAACATCTCTTTAAGCTTCTAGTAACTCTTAATTTACTTCTTAAACTTTTAAAACACTCAAAATATTTTAACCTTAAATCCAAAATTCCCCAAAATGGTCTTTTCTCTGCTCAAGGTCCTCAATCCTTTTTGGTGCAAAAAAGAATGGGAATATTAGTTAAAAGCAAGAGAAGGCAAGCACATTTTGATCACAAAACTAAGGTTAAAGGTTCCTATATCTAACTTTTTACTACTTTATTGATATTACTTGTTGAAATACCATGCCTCCTAGAAACATTAGACGTACAAATGAACTGAAACCATCGATGGATCTGACCCCTTCTTGGTTTTCTAACATGAATATCGAAAATTATTTCAATGAAGTACAAGGAAAAATGTTCATGCAAGAAAGGGGTTTTGATGTATCGATGATAGTTTGTAAAGAAATTTGGCCAATAGTACGATATCATAGGTGGGAGTGTTTTTGGACGATTCCCAAAGAAACTTCTGTAGTCCTGATAGTACAAGAATTTTATGCATCATTATAGGACTACGAGTCTAGGAACACTGATGGCCATACATAGAATACAATAGTAGTTAGAGGGATAAATGTTAGAGTCACCCCTCAAATTATTTGCAATTTTTACAATGCTCCATATTATGAATAGGACTTTATGGAACAAATTGATTTAAAAAATTTTAAGGACATAGATATGGACAATGTAATAAATTATCTAACCGATGGGAGGGGTGAATGGAAATTTTGCCCCAACACTAGCATCCCTAACTTCTTTCAATAAAGCAATTATGTTTCTTGAAGCTAAAATGTGGATTCAATTTGTATGTACACTTATTATTCCTACTTTAAATGTGTCTAATTTCAATACTTTTCAAGTAGTATCACTTTTTGCAATTTTGTAGAAAAAGTAAGCTTGTATTGGTAGATGGATTCACCGAAACATGAGTAGGTGTGTAAGTGGCTAGAAAGTGGGTATATTCTTTCCCCACTTAGTGACGGCCTCGTGCAAAAGGGTGGGACTGCCTATAAAATTCACGGAACAATCGTTAAAACATTCAAGAGCATCATTGATGATACTCTCTTCCAAAAATATGTAAAGCTTTGATCCAAGCAAATCAAGGAGGGGAAAAGAAACAGATAGAGACGGCAGCTACACCAGCTTCGTCGTAAAGGTTAGCGAGAGCCGAACAAGAAGTTGGTGAGGGTAGTAATCCAAAATTGGATTGGATGATACAGTGGATACAAGAACCGTGACCATTGTTTCAAGAGTTCGCTCGACAGAATAACATTTGGGTCCCTAACTACACACAAGACATGTTTGGGCCAATGGCAGAGAAGCAAGATGAAGAAGAAACCGAGAGTGAGGATGAGGGCGACGATGAGAATGATGAGATGGAGGAGGAAATTTTGTTTTATTTTTTATTGAACCCCACACAAGAAAGATACAACACTTGCGAACTATTCATTATAAAAGGAGGAAGCACTCACCAATAGCTGATGAGCCAATCATGATCAATCGAGAACTTCGTTCCTTAGTTTTTAAGGGCTACACATTGAGGACAATGTGTTTTCTAAAGTATGGGGGTGATATAGAAATTTTAATTTTTACTTTGTTTGA
This sequence comes from Kokia cookei, assembly GCA_039519145.1. Taxonomy (NCBI): domain Eukaryota; kingdom Viridiplantae; phylum Streptophyta; class Magnoliopsida; order Malvales; family Malvaceae; genus Kokia; species Kokia cookei. Next base: position 28,561,356 of record CM076903.1, read on the forward strand.
TTTGTATTATCGTGTACTTGAGCTTGTAGAAATACAAGTGATTGGTTAGGAGCATGTACATAGGTTGCTTGCATTTTCAAATAAATTTGGCATAATAATTGGTGATTTTTAAAATTTTTGAGTATTAGCCTACTAAATTATATATGCTACACTAAATATAGGTCATAAGTTATTATTTGTACCAAATGATGTGAGAGATATAAGGAAATGAGCATGCTAGTATAAATGATAAATGGTTGCACTTGAGATTATTTAATCAATTAAAACTTATGCATGTTGAGATATTTAGGGATAACTAAAGGCATTGTTTAAAATAGACTTAGAGCCAAAAAGCTAACCTATTATAATATTACCTTTAGTACAAATTTTGAGCTTATCGACACTTTTTGATGAACCATATTACAAATCATAAAGCCTAAAAATTTCAATTTGTATTTAACCTTTTCTTTGGTCCTGAATTACACGATAATAGGCATATGACCATGTGCATTAAGGGTAAGTAGATACATCAAGGTGGAGTTTGTAAAATTAAAGTGAAATAGGAAAGATCAATGTGGTATAGGAACTTTAGATTAGCCTGAAAAGTGCAAAACAAAAGAAAAATCCGAAGAAGAAAAAATGAGTAGAAAAAAATTATGAAAAGATAAAAGCATTATTGAGTGAGGAAAATTATGACAAGGTGGAAAAGTCACAAAGGTAGAGAAAACTCGTTCAAAAGTATATAAAAACTCGTAGGCTAACTAGAGGAACTATGTCATGTTGAGATTTCCTATGCGAAGAAATAAGGAAGGTGAGAGAAGAAGAGATAAGGCGGTGAGCAGGAAATGGTTGCTAAAGGGAGAAATAGGGATCAATATAATGTGTCAAACTATTTTGTACTTGTAGCCTATTGATGCTTACTGTTCTTTTGAATTTCATACATGTCCTAAGCTTCAGAATGTTACAAGTCGAAAAGACCTATGTGACCTAAATAGTTCTACGTATAAATGGATATTGCATTTAACATTCTCATAAAAGACCATTTGTGTTTTATTAGGATAATTAAAGTACTTGCATCGATTATTGATGGATTCCTATAGATAAGACCCTTAATACTTATATTTTTGTAACATATTGAACTTAGATGTTTATGGTCAAAAGTGGTAAGTTTGCTTATTTATAATGCTAAAATTGTTGGGAAATATGAAATGCCTAAGTGATATGCTGATAGCATTACAAATGACATATATTTTCTCCCTAAATTTGTGTATTAATTCTCTTTTGTGTCATATTTAGTATGCATATTAGGCATTTCATACTTATTTTTTATGTTTTCTAACTCATTGTTGTTTGGTTTAAATTCTTGTCATTTTATCTCTTTTTGTGCACTAATGTCGCCACATGCAACATATATATATATTGTGTCTAAAAATTGTCAGCGCAAGGACGCATCTTAGTAGATCAAGGCTAAAAAGAATTCAAAATGCAGCCACAAGTACGGCTTGGAAATGCGACCAGAGATGTCGATGCATAGAGATCTTTACTTTGTTTGAGTGAATTCAAGCCACAAGCACATCTGGAAGCACCAGTGCAAGAATTTCACGCGTTGTCGCCGTGATTAAAGAATTCAGATCGCGACTAGAAATGTAGCGATAATCTGTCGATTTATGAAGAGTACACCAGATCTACGTGAGTGCACAGCTGGAATTTAACTAACTTTGACAATTATAATTACATCTAATATGAGAAGAGATGAGGTCTATCATTCTTGAAGCTAGAAAGCATTCAGTTGTGGCCACAGGTTGGTCCAGAAATATGGTAAATTGTTGGTGCAAATTATAATTTGCACCGACATTCTGCAATAGTCCAGTAAACAAATCAGATCTGCATAGCTGTCAATGTAGTTGGATCCGAGAATGAAGGAAATCTGCAATTTCTTGAGCCTATAAATAGAGGAAAGAAGATAAAGAAAAATCATCAAGGAGTGAAGAATTTAAACCTAAAAATCACTTAAATCTTCAAGCAAGCTACCATGGAAGCTTAACGCCGGAGGTCGGTGAGCTGATGGAGCGAGTGTGCAACAACTCCTGATGAGGAGTGCTTGGTGCTACGCAAGAGGAGCGGTTAAGGAGTAGTCCTAGTAGTCTAGAGATAGTAAGCTTCGATTGTATTCATTACTCCCTCTTTTATGCTGATGAGTTCTAATGATATTTGAATGAATATGAGAGTATCTTTCAGTGTTAGATTACTTTGATTCTTATTTAATGATTTTCATCTGTTTATTCTTAAATTCAATTGATTAAACACAAGAGTGGAAGTGCAATCTACCGACATCGAGAGATGCGGTGACAAGTTAAGTTAACAAGTAAGTTAGGCGAAAGCTGCTTGGGATTAGAAGAGATTCTGATCACTTGTTATTGAGTGCACAATGTTGGTAATTGTGGGTGCTTGAGTCTCGATTAAACAGTGAATTGTTATTGGTAAGACTTACTCACCTTTTATCTAATTCTAGTATTCGTTGCTTTGACATTTAGACATAAAGAACCCATTCCTCATGGGATTGATATCCGATAGAAGTGTTCTATCAACTATACTTGCATTGACATGTGTTCGCTTGCACAATCGTTGTGACGTTATAGACACGATCAAGTTTTGGCGCCATTACCACATTGGGAATTTCTATCAATATGAAAATCCATATTCCAACACATACACGCCAGAGTGGGAGCAACATCCAAATTTTTGTTGGAACAATCAAGACCCTAGAAGTATAAACAATGATGTTAGATCCGAGCGGGCACTGCCCAATTATGATAACTCTTGTCAAAGCAAAATACCCAGTAATATGAAGCATCAGACTTTTCATCAATTGAAAATTTGCTGTGACAATATATTTCCAAGACTGAATCTGTGCTTCAGAGTGAAATTGAATCCGTATGAGCTCTAGAATATCAATTTGGCCAGATTGTGGGCGCAATAAATTTGTGACCACAAGAAACTTTGTCGGTTGATATTGAGAATTCGATATCATAAAGGCAAGACCATGATGGAGAAATCATTCCCAAAAGTGAATTCAACTAAATGAAGTTGCTAGAGATGCTACAGAAAAAGAAGATAATTCAAATCTCAACAATGGAAAGATGCCAGCTCAATCTGAAGCAAACTGCAGCTGAAGAGGTTAAACAAAATATTGCAGCGACAGTATCAGATCACTTTGTCACTAAAAATGTTATAGCAAAAAAACCTTAAAAACTTTAAGACACATTGTCAAAGAAGAGAAGATTGAGAGATGTCGAAGAAATTGCACTTACTAAAAGGTGCAGTGTCATGATAATTAAATTGCTCCAAGAATTTAAGGATCCCAAGAGCTTCTCAATACCCTATTCCATTGGTGATCGGTATACTGGAAAGGCATTATGTGATTTCAATGAAAGCATAATTTTGATGTCTATATCCATAATTAAGAAGTTACGGAATTGGAAAAAATGCAAGAAAGAGTGGAAATTTTTGGGACCGTGTGAAGAATAAAAGAGTACGAAACACTTGAAGAAGAAGGAATAAATACTGTGTTTGCACTAATTGAGAAAGAAGTAAACACCATTGTCAACGCATTAGGATTCCATTGTCAACGTAATTTTGTACAGCTATATTGTACCTACTGATTTAATGCTGAAAATAGACGAAGTTCATGTGGAGGAAGAAAAAGATGAAAAAAATAGATGTTGAGGCAAATTTAGCTGAGAAATTTGTCTCTGCACCTGAAGTTGTGGGTATAATAACTGAAGGTTTGGCACAAGATGGAGTGAGTTAGGTGAAAGCTATTGATGAAAACCTTTGGGTGATAGAGGTCTATAATGGATCAACGAATGAAGCAGCTGATGATGACAGAGCAGAGATAGAAACTGAGGAGTAGTTCACATATCATGCGAAACTCAAACAAAAGTAAAAGAAGAAAGAAGAGAAGGACCTGATGTCACGACAAATTCAGCTGAGGAATTTGTCACCGCACCTGAACATGTGGATACATCATCTGATGGTTTGGCACCACATGAAGCGAGTCAAGCGGAGGCTGTGATGCCTGCTGTTGAGGAGCAATCCACAGATCCGGCCAAGCCAAATGAACGAAAGAGAAAGTGCACCAAAGACAAGAAGTAATGCAAGGAGGAGCAGACTGTAAGAAAATGAAGACCAATGCAGCCACATCTTCGGTTGCAGCATACTGAGTTAGTTTTTATTTTTAGTACTTCATTTAGTTTTCATGGATATCATGTAGCTGTAGTATAATTGTCCCTGCATTATTTTTATTGTCATTGTATCCAAATTGTCACTGTATTTCCATATATATTTATTAATGTCAGTTACTTAGTAAGGTGCTGCGAGACCTCTGTATTGATGGTGCTATCTGGATGAGCAGTGGCCTAGATAACTATAATATGCACCGATGATATCTGACGACCTATAGTAAGGTATGGTTCCACTTCATGCATAGTCGTCTCTTGCCTTCTACACATGACACCACGACGACATTATACCATATGTGCATTTTGCACTCAATTCTAAAGGGCTATCACATTGATGTCGATACAATCATCCAAGGCCAAATTGCAAAAGTCGCTTCTAAACAAACATGTATATTACCTTTTCCTTCCCTAATTATGCTACTCTACAAACAAAGGGGCATTGTGCCCAGAAATGGGGAAAAGGTGCTCGACAACAAGAGCCCTATCAATGATAACTCCATAAAGAGAATGATGAAGGGCCAAAAGATGTCACTAGTGAGAGAAGTAATAAGAAAGAAGGACAAGGGAAAAGGGAAGAAGAGGGAAAAAGAAACTGATACGCCCACAGATCTACAGTTGGAAAAGAGGTTGGCTACTATGGAAGTCAATCTTGATCGCATCGACATGCGCACTATCAGTACTGTCGGTGTATTAGAGGATATGGACTATAGACAGCATATCTTCTATGCATACACCAGAGCATGGAACGAGGCAATTGTCGCCGCATTGAGCAGCATGAGCCCCATTCCGCTACTGGACTTCCCAGTTTTCCCCTCTATTCTTCGACCAATGGCCTCGTCCTCTGACCAGCCTACTCCTGATGGTAAGCCATAACATGTCCCTTCCCCAACAAGAATCCATATCTCCGATGAAGAGGAACAAAAAGGGCATTCTAGTGTCATGCCAAAGTGCTACAAAACTATAGCCAGCTTGTTCAAAGAGGAATTCTCGAACAACCTTGGCTCTAATATGGCTGGGCGAGCTGCTGTGGTTGAGGAGATGTGAACACCAATTGCATCTATAAGTGTGAGCACTGAGAATGGCGCTGACATTACTACAACTGAGCAAGAAAGGCCTATGGATGAAGCGGAAAAAGGAAGATGGCTAGGAGAAAGAGAATGAAGAAGAAGAAGAACATGCAATAAAGGACCCTGCAGAGGAGCATGAGAAGAAGGAAGATGCCTCGACAGATATCACTAAAGATATTATCGAAGCACCCGTGAGTGTGGGGGCATCTAGTGATGATATGACTCCATTAGATGCGAGTCAGGCTGAAGTAGTATCAGCATTGTGGAGGATTTTAACCCGTTAGTTATTGTGCCCTATATGGCTTTGCTTGCTGAAGTCCATCCATCCGATGTGACTATCGATGAGGCCGCCATCCAACCAGCAAAAGAGGAGCAATCCACCTTCCGGTTAGTTCGAAGGACAAAAAGAAAAGGCGCAAGGACAAGAATAGAAAACACAAAGAGGAAGGTGAGTGCCCAAGGAAGAAGACAAAGAAAACCAAAGCAGCTTCTATATCAGTTGCTCAAGAATGAGTTAGTTTACTTTTCTATAGAAAGATTGCATGCATTTTACTGTCATTGCATTTCATTTTGTTAATTTAGCTGTATTATAGTTGCATTTCCATTCTTCTCTATATAGTATTATCGGTGCATTGGGGACAATGCACACTTTAAGTTTGGAGGGAATTTGTGTGAAATGGAAATGCAATTACACCCACATATTTAAGAATTTACTTGTTTCTTTAGTTCAATGAAAGTATGCATAGTTACAAGAAAAAAATGTGACCATAATTTTTATTTTATGCGTAAATCTTGATTTGCTTGGAATGCTGATGTGTAAATTGGATGAATGTGAATGGATAGTGAGTCTTCTATTTTTGAATGAATGATTGAAATTGCTTCAGTAATGAATGGATAGTGTGAATGTTTGAATCTTGAACTAACTGAGCAGTTGCAGTGACATTGTATGAATAAAAGACACTCCAATGTGAGTGCATTGTGACTTTTGAAGGGAGAACACTCTGCTGCAGGTTTAGAAAAATATCTAGCCAAAGGCTGTCACTGCAAGAGTTTGTGTCGACGCAATTACATACCTCCTGGGGGTTTGTTTCACCCCATCATTACTGCCAGGAACAAAGGTAGAGTAATACAATGACATCTCTTAGTCACTTGAAAAAGAAAAATGAGAAGAAAAGAAGAAAAAGAGAAATTTTTTTTTGATAAATGTTGTATTGGTTCAAGGAAGATTAGGATTCAATGCATGATACTATCATTTATGAAGTTGCAGTTTTTAATTGTTCATGCCTATAAATTATCGACGTATTATTCTATTTTGTAAATACAATTTGTGCATTAGGATTTCAAAAAAATCCAGTTGTGAGAATAATGATTGCGGTGACATTTTTGCTCGTGACTTTGCTAATTTTTGTTTACTTGAGGACAAATAAAAACTCAAGTTTAGAGGTGTGATATCATTACAAACGACATATATTTTCTTCCTAAATTTGTGTATTAATTGTCTCTTTTATGTCATATTTAGCATGCATATTAGGTATTTCATACTTAGTTTTTATGTTTTCTAACTCATTGTTGTTTGGTTAAATTCTTGTCATTTTATCTCTTTTTGTGCACTAATGTCATCGCATGCAACATATTTATATTGCATCTAAAAATTGTCAGCGCAAGGACGCATCTTAGTAGATCAAGGCTAAAAAGTTTGGCTTGGAAATGAGGCTAGAGATGTCGACGCATAGAAATCTTTACTTTGTTTGAGTGAATTCAAGCCATAAGCACATCTGGAAGCACCAGCGCAGGAATTTCACACGTTGTCACTGCAATTAAAGATTTCAGATCGCAACCAGAAATGTAGCGATAATTTGCAGATTTATGAAGAGCACACCGATATGCGTGAGTGGGCAGCTGGAATTTAACTAACTTTGACAGTTGTAATTAGATTTGGATTTGAGAAGAGATGAGTTCTATCATTCTTGAAGCCAGAAAGCATTTAGTTGCGACCACAAGTTGGTCCAGAAATGTGGCAAATTGCCAGCGCAAATTATAATTTGTGACGACATTCTGCAACAGTCCAGTAAACAAATCAGATCTGCATAGCTGTCAATAACAAACTTTTACAGCTGTACAAAGTAGTTGGATCTGAGAATAGAGGAAATCTGTAATTTCTTGAGTCTATAAATAGAGGAAAGAAGATGAAGAAAAATCATTAAGGAGTGAAGAATTTGCACCGAAAAATCTCTCAAATTTGCAAGCAAGCTACCATGGAAGCTTGACTCCGGAGGTCGGTGAGCTGATGGAGCGAGTGTGCAACAACTCCTGACAAAGAGTGCTGCGCAAGAGGAGCGGTTAAGGAGTAGTCCTAGTAGTCTAGAGATAGTAAGCTTCGATTGTATTTGTTAATCCCTCTTTTATGCTAATGAATTCTAATGATATTTGAATGAATAGAAGAGTATCTTTCAGTGTTAGATTACTTTGATTCTTATTTAATGCTTTTCATCTGTTTATTTTTTAATTCAATTGCATTAAACACAAGAGTGGAAGTGCAGTCTACCGACATCGAGAGATGCGTTGTCAAGTTGAGTTAACAAGTAAGTTAGGCGAGAGCTGCTTGGGATTAGAAGAGATTCTGATCACTTGTTGTTGAGTGCACAACATTGCTCACACCAAGAGGTAAGGTAATTGTGAGTGCTTGAGTCTCGATTAAACGGTGAATTGTTATTGGTAAGAATTCATTGGAGCTTTATTGCTGCGACAATTCATCTATACAATACCTTGTCGGCGCATCCAGCGTTACTACTTAGCGAAGTCGGTGATCCACTCCAATTCTTCACACTTGATCACACCTTTACTTTTATGCATTTAAATTCTCAACACTTCAACAACACTTTGATTTACTTTCAGTTGCTCTGACAATTAACTTTTATAATTGCATTGACAATATTAACTACTTCAGCTATGCAGATCTTACTTAATTGCGCTGACATCCTTACTCACATTTTATCTAATTTTAGTATTAGTTGCTTCGACATCTGAACATCAAGAACCCATTCCTCGTGGGATCGATATCCGATAGAATTGTTCTATCAACTATACTTGTATAGATGTGTGTTCGCTTGCACAATTGCTATGACGTTTTAGACGTGATCATATGCTCCAAAATCAATGCTTGTATGATATTTGCTCAAGTATTCTTTATCCTTTAGTTGTTTTCCTTTTTGATTCGTTGAGGACAAGCAATGACTTAAGTGTGGGGAGTTTGATCTACCGTAATTTGACCTAGTAGATTAAACTAGTTTATTGTTAAGATTTCGTTAGGATTTGGTAGTTTTTTATTAGTACAATAAATTGTGTAAAATGTGTAAAAATGAGTCTTTTATTAACCTCAAGGCTGATTGAGGCCTAAAGGTTGGCTAATCCACTTAGTGTATGGAAGAGACCTTTAGAAGAAGAACCATATCAAGACTAATCACTATGTCACGACATAGGATTACGAATGTCACAACATAGAGACCAGACTCAGAGAATCTTGAAGCTGCCTTTGTGATCATGACACCACACAAGGGTGTCGCGACAAACCCTGAAAACACACCCAAAGGAGTACATTGAAAACTATGTCACGACATAAGACCTGAGTGTCGCGACATTGACTCCTGGACACAGAATTACACCGAGTGAGGGCCATTTTTATCTTCATAATGCATCATTAAACTCGAAAACGAAAACTAACCTAGGGCTAAGGATGACAACCATCGGAAGGCTATAAATAGGCCCTTTGAGCCTCCATTTTACACACGCACAAATTCCTTAGACAATTTGCTATTTTTCTTAGATTTAGGTTTTCAATTATTTGCTTTCTTAGGTTTTAGATCTTTCATTTTGTTCTTTTGTTCTTCGGAGACTTGATTTTTAGACGCGCATAGATGTTCGGGAATTATTTCCAATTCTTATTACAAATAAGGGATTTTCTTATTCTTAATACTTTCAATACATTTATTATGTTTTATCTTTATATTAAATTTATTCTATTTATGAAACCCATGTGAAACTAATGATGATTTAACTGTTGTGTAGGGTGTTTCAATAGATCACCTGTTTGGAAAAGGAAGAATATAAAACAAACCTTAGACCTAAAAACCCCGAGAAGTCATCAAAGGTAGGAATTAACCCAAAATTGGTATTGCCCATTCGTGAACAACTTTACCCCAAACCAATCTAGACTGTGAGGTCGGAAGATAAGTAGTTTTTGCTAACTCGTTATGCTAGTGGATGATCGGAAGATCCTGCTAGGGTAGCGACTAGTCAGTTTACTAGAGACCCAAAAGAAATGGTTGATGAAACATGCCAAAGCGAGATAACTCTCCATGATCAGATCTAGTAACTTTCCAATCTCGTTTACACTTTACTCTATTTACTTGTTTTATTTTAGTATTTTTATTCTCATATAATCCCCAAAACTTTTATCTTATACTATAAACCTAACTAAAGTACTAATTAGATCTTGTTTGTGTAGGAATTAAAATTGTTAGTGTTTCACCTCCCTTGGGTATGATCCTCGGAGTACTTATATACCTCATTGTAACTATATTACAACCTGACGTATACACTTGCGAAAAGCCACTAGACGTTTGTGCGTCCGAAGGCGGTCAATATACACATTTGTGATATGATATTTTGAACGATATTTTGATATATGTTTAGGCTTAAAAATGTTTAGAAATGTTATGGAATAATTGGATATGATTTTGACTTGGTTTTAGGTGTTTCAGTCATATTTTAGGCAAATTGTCTCCTATGTTGCGACATTCACTAGCCGAGGTTTTAATATTGGATAATTCTAATCTTAATGTCAGGAAACCACTAACAATTGTTGTGACCTTCGGATATTTTGCTGCCAATGTTACAAAATTCACTTACCATGTCACAACATTGATCCTCTTTACCCAAATTTGCTCCAAAAAGGTTCCGAATGACCCCCCAAATGCAACCAAAATTTAAAAAAAGCTTAGAAATGACTTGAATCACTTCAAACAAGCTTAAATATGTTAAAATTAAGTGTTTAATATGATGTTCTAAGTTAAGTGGTTTTTGTGCTCAAATGTGATAACCCTTGCTCGAGATATATTGGATCAATTCGAGTAAGGATGTTACAAGAACAATACCATATGCCTTATAAAAAATTTTAAGGGTGTTACAAATGCACTCAATTAAGTTATTTTCTAAGCTCAATGCCAATTCGTCAAATTCATGACAACTTTACTGCACTAAAATATATGAGTAAATAATTTAATTGTTTTTTTTGTAAAATTATTTTGGCTCATCAATTTAATTTCCACTTCGAACTTCAATTATTTAATTACTATAAATTAAAAAATAATTTGAAAAGGTTTATTTAATCTCCAAGTCATCTCTTTTTGTTCTTTAGCGATAAAATGCACATTGTGGATAGTGGTGATATACGCAATTGATTTATCTACTCGTCATTTTCATTTTTTTGCTTCATTCAATTGTTCTGTACAAAACATAACTACAGTTTAACTAGCATTACAGAGATCCTATTACACATAAGGTTCGACCACTCAAAACACTACCAATCAAAACATTACCACCACGCTTTAAGCAAGTCACGCCGCTTCAACCATGCTGGCGGCCATGTCATTGTCACATTGCTCTGTAACAAAGAAAGCCACATTACCCACGTTAACCCTCCTTCTGTCAATATTTGAAAATTTTGACAGCAACGATCAAGGTCTCAAATCTCTATATTTTAACCAACTAAACACCACCCTGGAACCAACTTCCATTATGATCGAACTAAGACACTTCCCTCCCAAAGCTCTAATCATATCCAACGCAATAATGTTTGCTTCGATCTCTACTGCATTTGAGTCCCTTGCTACACAAGGCCTCGAGAAAATCTACGATTCTTTTCTTATCTCTAAGAATGCCCCCGCAGCTCGAATAATCCTCCAAAGCCATACCATTTATATTAAACATAACCTATCCAATTGGGGGAAATCTCCAACACAACTTAGCAGCCTTGTGATTACTAGATTTGACACTGCACAAATTTGGTCTTAACCACCACAACCTTTCCTGTACCATGCACTCATCAAAAGCATCTCTAACCCCATAATAATGCTCTCATTTTGGTCAGAAAATCATCTTGTTCAAAGAAGTTACCTTCCTATCGAAAATTATCTCATTCCTTACCCCCAAACAGTCCAACAAGCTACTGCTATTGCAATCCACTGCAGACTTCATTTGCTCCCCAACAGCTTAACATTAGAACATAACATATAAAATTCATAAAAGTTACTCACTGAATTTCACTCTACTGTCCACCAATTAAAAAACTTCCTCCAAAAACCTTTAATTAACCTACATTTGAAAAACAAATGAACCAAATAAAATTCCTAACTCTAGGAGGAACTTTAATCATCCAGATTTTATCGAAATAAAAAATGAAATCAACCACTTCACCCTCAACCAAAAATTCAGATAGCTTCCTGATCGAAAACTCACCCTTGCTATCGTGTAACCAGACAAAACTATCTTCCTTTTTAGGTATCAGCTCAACATTTTTCACCAGATCAATCATCCTATTTAACATTTCCACTTCTCTAGATAGTAAAGGCCTTAAAAATAGAGCTTCTCAATTGACTAATTTGAAATTACCTCTATTTGCAACCTCAACTACCTTTCCTTCTTTTAATTTAGCAAGCCTAAACAGTCTTCAAAAAATCGATTTAAGTGCTCGGTTATCACACCACATATCCACCCAAAACATAGTCAAATTTCCATTCCCAATCCTCCATTTAAATTCATTTTTCTATCAACAACTCTTTAGAATTTACAACAATCCCTTTCCAAACTATTGACATTTCTTTCTTTTTATCATGTCTGAACCTCTATTGCTGTAAGCAGGAACCATACTTTGCAAGAATCACTCTTCGTCACAATGCTTCCTTCTCAACTGCAAAATGCTAGCACAATTTTGCCATTAACGCTTTATTCTCTGTTGAAAGATTCACTATCCCAACCCCTTCATACTCCTTAGTTTGCAAATTTGTTTCCACAATACTCTTGCTATCTTTCTTTTCCCATCGAAGCAACCCCAGAGGAAATTCCTACTTATGTTATCAATCTTCTTTACAACCGCAATCGTCACTTGGAAAATGGACATAAAGTAAATCGGTAAAGAAGATAACACCACATTAATCAAAACTATCATTGCTGCCCACGATAAAGTTCTGATTTTTCATCCAGTTAGTTTCTTTCTAAACCTCTCCACAACACCGTCCCAAGTTGCAATTCTCCTTAGATATACACCTAATGGAATCCCCAAATAGTTGAACAACAATTTTTCCAATTTTACATTTGCAAATGGCAACCATTCGATATAAAAATTTCTCCTCAACTCTAAACCCCACTATGCATGACTTCTTGAAATTAATACTCGATCTCGAGAAGATCTCAAAACATCTTAGAATATATTTCATATTTTCCACTACCCTCTCCTCAGCCTTCAAGAATAAAATCGTGTTGTTTGCAAATTGAAGATGAGATATCGCTTGCCTAGGAATAATCTCCTGAATGCTTTCGATAATTCCCATCTCCTCCGCTCTTACCATCAACTAATGCAATACTTCCATCACGACTATAAATAAAAACAAGGAAAGAGGATTGCCTTGTTTGAGGCCCCTTCCCAATCTGAACTCGTTTTTTGACGAGCCATTAATAAGGACTGTCACTCTCGCTGTTAAGATGCACTCCAAAATCCAACCAATCCATTTCTCTCAAAGCTCCATCTTTCTTAAAACGACCTCCAAGGAGTCCCAACAAACACAGTCAACAAAATACGAATATGGTTTGAAGTAGATCTACTCAAACCCAATTGTTGAAGACTTTAATTTTAACCAACCAACTATCCTCAAAAAAAAATTTATCCAGTCTACTTTTCTTATTTTCTAGTCCATACCAGGTAAATTTCTTGCCAATCAATGGAAGATCAATTAGATTACATTTGTTGATGAACTCATTGAACTCCTTTGAACCCCTCTCTTTCCTTTTACAGTTACTTTTTTCGCTTCCACACCTTTCTACATTAAAGTCTCCCCCAATAATCCATGGACTTCTGAACTGACTTCTTAAATCAATCAGTACCTTACAAAAAGTTTTCTGCTCAGCACTGCTCATCAGCAGTGTTGGGCGCATAGACATTGAGTAACACCACCTCTAGATTTTCTCTTGTCCAAACCCCTTCTAATGCTATCAACCTGTTATCACAGAACACCCTTGATATCTTAAACACATCCTTATCCCATATCGTCACCAACCCACCAAACCATCCAATTGTATCCAAACATCTAAAATTAAAATTATCATCCCCCAAACTTTCCTCACTAAAAACGTTGACACCGATACTAGTTTTGATTCTTGTATAAAACAGACACACACTCTTGAACTACTAACTACCCTCTTAATTGATTCTAATTTTACCTCCGAGTCCATTCCCTTAACATTCCATGAAATTATTCTCATCCTTAACCTTCCCTTTTTAGAATTTAATTAAATCCAAAAGCAAAAAAGATCTAAGAAGAAAGAACTCACCTGATTCCTTCCAACAACAACTGATTTCAGCTTCATTCCCCAACTATATCCCCTCAAGTCTACCAAATTCTTTAATGATCTCACCCTCATCCCCCATCACGCTGAAACCCAACTTCTTCCCACTCCCAGGTCTTCTTGGCCTCCCTTAGAATCACTCTTCTACAATTACTAATGTCTGAGTCCGACAGTGACAAATTCACCATTTTTTCCTTGATTCTTGTTGATTCCTTCTCTTTTCCCATCTTCTCACCTTTTTCTCTCTTTAATTTATCTCTTGCTGATAACACCCTATTCTGAATTTCACGCATAGAGCGAGTTCTTTTGTTCCACGACTTTTTCTTCTTTTTATTTCTGATTACTTGTAATAATTCCTCTTTAATTTCAATCCCTACTTCTTCCTCTCCCAATCTCCTAGCCTATATATTTGAGAAAGATATTTCAAGTGGGTTTGGGCAAATTAGATTCTCATTTTCTAAAAAATCCCCAGTCCCGAAGCCCGCTCTATTATCTTTAAAAATTTTAAGATCATTCTCACCATTTGGATCCATTGGACTTATTAGACCCATGTTAACCAAGTCTTCCTTGGCCCTTTCCAACATTCTGCCAACATCCACCTAACCAGCCTCTCTAGACTCAATTCTCCCAGATGAATTAACTTCCCCCTCCATCATAACATTCGACACACCCAGACATCCTTCTTTACTTTCCCCTTCCACGAGGCTTATTGCCTTTAATGCTTCTTCCATGTCGTTTTGGGTCTCCTCCAACACTTTCTCCACTTCAGTTCTAGACTCCAATCCTGTCTTCGCTGACTCGCTTTTCGCATCCTCCATCGCCCCATCTGAATGCAACGCTTTCCCCTTTTTATTTTTGACAGACCCCATTCAATGATTCTAATAGAGAATTTATCATTGCCTATCTCTAACTCAATCATTTCTTCAATAAGACAAGGCTGATCGATCGAGATCAATAACTCTGTCTTCTCCAAATTTCTTCCATTGTTCTAATTTGCATCCTTCGAAATCAACTCGCCCCACAACTCAATAATTCTTTTAAAAGTTTAATAGTTTCTTCCATGTAATGGTACCCCTGACACCTCGATCCAAGCTATCCTCTCCTTCATGATAATCTTTTCCGACCAGTGCTCAATTTTTGAAAAAAATTCTTTCAAATATGCCCAGATATTTTGCTTAACCAGCTCTATAATTTCATCATCGGGTACTTCTAATAAGAAGAACCTTCCCTAAATTCACTTCATCGATATCTCCCCAACCCGAGTTTTGCCATTCTATCCTCCAAACTAGATATATCGCATAACGACACTTTCTCTCCCACTAGGCATCTCTGTAATTTCCATAGTAATTCTTCATCCACATATCCTTGTACCACTTTTGCCTAATTCTTCTTAATTCTAATGAAATTAATCATCTTAGTATGTTCTTCAACAATGTTCCCCCCGAACCTACCATCTTCTTGGAGCTTTCTCCCTTCCCATTTCGCTAGTACTCCATGTTAGCAGCTGATTGCGAATTCATCTTCCTCCAGGTCATTCTATTTCCTTTGAATCCCACCATTTTCACTCCTATTTTGTTCCCAATAATGGTGAATCCATTAAGTCTTGTTATTGCCCTTTTTTGCATCCACCGTGCTTGCAAATCTGACAAAATTGAACCTCAAACCCTTTTTGCTTTTCTTCTTTGGGATAAACGAATCAATCACATTACCATGGAAACGGAATAAAGCCTATAATTCCTTCCAGTGCATACTTTCCGGAATGTTGCTCACAAATAAACCCGACCACCGCCTCCCCTACTTCTCTCCATGGCTTTGGGTTTAGATTTTATAGGACATGATTTGTCCAAAAACTACTTTTAAAGACACTATAATCCTCTCCGTTTTTAATCAACTCATTAAAATTGAAGCAAATAATCAAGTCTTAGTTTACACTCAATTCATTACTCGTCATTTTCACTCATACAATGTATCGGTTCAAGTGCAATCCACAAAAGGTTATGTTGAGCTAACAGAAAGATTAATTGAACATATATAAAAGTAACTTAATTTATGTTCATCCAATGATCTTTTTTATGTGTGTTACTCTCATAGGATATTCTTAATCTCTTTGGCTTAAATCTGTTCACCCAATGTGATCATATTTTATGTATGGTAAATTACATCTTCCATAATGAAAAAGTCAAATACTAACACAATAATTATATCATTCATCCTAAAGTAATGACTTGCGGCCATGTTACTTTTCCATCAACCATGTAATGCCTATGAGAGGATACCATTTATCCTTTATTGGCCTATAAACTTCACTGTTGTATATTAAGCCATGCCATCTAAGAGTTATATACCTAACATACCAACTTTTGGCTTTATTACCAATTGAACTTAGGCTTTCAATAGATCAAATTATTCGAGTCAACATGCATAGTCAATCACTTACTCAATATTGAGGTAAGTCTGACCAGTCAAAAGTGAATTAATCCATAAATGAATCTAGGATAAATTCAACTTGGGTCCCATCAAATGTATCGTTAGTCTAGAAAGTCACACTTATGTATCTATCTTTTGAGAGTCATTCGTTTTAATACCTAAGATAAAGTATCTCCCTAATTGGCCTTGATAGATGGCATAATAGTCCATGAATTGACTTGCTCAAATTTGATTCTTCAGACTACGAACCTTTAAGATTACTTACTAATATAAGTTCTCTTCTCACATCATGACCCGACCACACGATGTAACTTAAAATTAGTTAAATGTTAGGTAATTAGTGATATGTCATAATTCAACCTAGCTGATTAAACTAGTTTTCGCATTTTAGGAACTTGAAATTAAGTGTTATTGTTAGATTTTAATTAGGATTTAGTAAGTTTTAAGTAAGTTAATAAAATGTGTAAAATGTGTGAAAAGGAGTCTTTTATTTACTTCTAGGCCGATTGAGGCCTAAAGGTTGGCTAACCCACTTAGTGAGTGTGTAGGAGACGTTTAAAAGGCGAACAATACCAAGACTGATCGTTACATCACGACATGGGACTAAAGATGTCGCAACATAGAGACCAGACTCAAAGAATCTTGAAACTGCCTTCATGGTCGCAACACAGCATAAGAGTGTCGCGACAAACACTGGAAAACACACCAAAGGAGTACACTGCCTGCCATGTCGCGACACGGAGCCTTAGTGTCTCAATGTCGACTCTTGGATGTGGAAAACACACTGAGTGAAAAGCATTTTGATCTTCACAATGCATCATTAAACTCGAGAACAGTAGCTGACCTAGGATTAAGGAGAATAGCCATCAGAAGGCTATAAATATGCCTCTTGAGCCTCCATTTTACATACACCATTTCCCTTAGACTTTTTCTCTTTTCTTAGATTTAGGTTTTTAGTTATTTCTTTTCGTAAGCTTAACTATTTCGTTTTGTTCTTTTGTTTTTTGGAAACGTGATTTGTAGACGCGCATAAATGCTTGTGAATTTCCTCCAAATATCTTAATACAAATCCCTAAGTTTTCTTTTCTTATATTTTCAATTCATTCTTTATGTTTTTCATTGAATTTATAATGTTTCAAGAAGCCATGAGAAACTAGTCCCTTTATTGGGGATTAGCAAGTGGAAGTATGATAATTTAACTATTGTGTAAGGTTTTTCAACAGATCAATTGTTTGGAGAAGGAAGAACAAGAAACAAAACCTAGGCTTGACAACCCCGGGAATTCATCAAGGTGGAAATTAACCCAAAATTGGTTTTGCCCATTCGTGAACACCTTTACCCCAAACCAGTCTGAACTGTGAAGTCGAAACATAAGTAGTTATTGCTGACTCGTTATGTTAGTTGAAGATCGGAAGATCTTACTAGGGTAGCAACTAGTTGATTGACGAAGAATCCAAAGCAACGATTGATGAAAACATGCCAAAGCAAGCTAACTCCCCATGATCAGATTTATCGAATCTCTTATCTCATTTTCATTTCTTTTATTTATTTATTTATCTTTTTAGAAATCCTTCATATCATAAAAACCCAAAAACCGCTTTATTACATTTCGTATTATAAACCTAATTAAAACCTAATTAAAGTACTAATTAGATCTTATTTTTGCAAGAAGTAGAATTGTTAGTGCTTCTCCTTCCTTGGGTACGATCCTCAAAGTACTCACCTACTCCGTTGTAACTATATTACAACTCGACCCATATACTTGCAAAAAATCCAAAAATATACTCTGGACAATAGTATGTTCGAAAGTGGTTAATTAGCAAGCCATATTTGTTGTACATTTTTCTTTGCTTGCAAAATCATTGATGACATATACAAAAGATAATAACGTAAATGATGAAATTTTATTAAATCAACAACAAACTGGTTGAATGGAGCTAAAAAGCTATTTGAATTGATTTTCTCTATCTTTTAAATGCATATTTTTATTTTTTATTATAAAACTTTTTTACTAATTTATTTGTTCGAATCACATGACCCGGTCAAATCTAGAATTTGTGGCCTATCGATCCGATCATCGATTCAGTTTTGAAAATCTTGATTAAAACATAAAAGATCAAAATATTCACACTTATAGAAGAAGCCCAAAAAAAAAAAGAAAGAAAGAAAATATAAAATAAAAAGAATATATATATATATATATATATTTGTCGTATGACCATTTTCAATTAGTTATATTTTTTAAACAAACTTAACGAATTTTACTAACTGAAAAAAAAAATTAGATACCAATCTTGATAAAAAATATTTAAATACTAAAATGAAAATAAAATTAGCTATCAATTTATAGATAAAGCCTTCATTTTAATAGTACATGTAATTTAAATACTTTAATTATTTATCTAATTATTTTAGGTTTAATGATAAATTTAGTCATTCATGTTTACATATTTTTCAAAATAGTTGTAATTGTATTTATTAGTTTTTTTTCCATCAACCCTTATTTTTTTTTTAAATAGATTTTTTAACAAGTTTGATGAAAGTATTGTTAAAAAAGTTAACGGGATGATATGAAATATTTTTAATGAGATGTAATTT
This sequence comes from Kokia cookei, assembly GCA_039519145.1. Taxonomy (NCBI): domain Eukaryota; kingdom Viridiplantae; phylum Streptophyta; class Magnoliopsida; order Malvales; family Malvaceae; genus Kokia; species Kokia cookei. The sequence goes on from CM076903.1 coordinate 28,580,287, forward strand.
ATTACTTAAGTAACTCAATAAGATAATTAAATGTTAAAAATAATAAAATAAATAAATCATACATGAAATTAAAAAATAACTCTTAATTTAAAGAAAATCAGCATAGTTATCTAAAAAAAAGTTTCAAAATGAATGCATACATTTATTTATTGAGAGGTTTCAAAAAAATAATTAATAAATCAAATCGAAAATACAGAATGTGTGCATTTTTTTTGAAATTTTTTTTGAATAATTATGTTTATTTTCTTTAAATTAAGAGTTATTCATCAAATCTATTAAAAAACAATTTGAAAAAAAATAAAGGTTAATGTAAAAAAACTCAAAAGTAGAATTAAAATCGTTTTGACAAAATATGCAAACGTTAATAACCAAATTTTTTATTCAATCAATTATTTTATAATTTTATAAAAGATATTGGTTATGTCCTATTAAACAAATATCAATATATATTTGAATAATTTCTGATTCAAGTTAATAAATGAGGTTGTGGCGTTCGGGCTCTTTTTATTAAAAAATATATATTTGAATAAAATATTAATAAATGAAAATTTGTAAAAAAAAAAATTAAAAATTGAAAAAAAAAAAAACAGGAAAATGTTGTAACTTTACCACTACTAGATTAAAAGGAAACATGGGTTTTCCGGAGGCCTATCGGACGGCAGGGTACATTCCAAAATCCAAATGCAGGGTGCAATACAGTTGTAATGACTTCTGCCATTTTCTCTTTGGATTTGCGGCTGAATCTAAAGAAACCCTAATTAGTTTAAGCAAATTGACTTGTGCCACATTCTAAAACTCTATCCTTCTACTCTATTTTTCAATTTCTTCTTATACCAACAAAGGGTTTTGTAGACATAAACAGAAAAGAATTTTTTTTTTTTTTGCAGCCATTGATGATGTGAAAAACGTTGAAGAAAGGTTTCCTTACAGCTTCTTCCCTCCAACAAGAGGCGACTCATCGTATCCTTTATTGATCCTTTTCGTATACTTCCGATGCCGCCTTTCTCTAGCGTATAACACCCAAAAGAAGAGCGAAAACATCACACAACCAGTGGCGGCGACTAAGCCACTGTAAACCCATTGACTGTATTTCTTCAGACCTGGACAATGGCTTGTGGTTATATTTCTCAAAGTGTCTTGGATTATGCTGCAGTCGGCAACCCCAGTAATGAAGGGATTATAGTCATATAACCCGTTGCTTATGTTCACTGCTTTAACCATCTCAGTATACATGTCTGGTGTTAGACGGCCAGGTGTGGTGCAATCACCATCTTCTGAAACTTGACATACATATTTCTTCCACTCCTGCATGGAATTGGAAACATGGTAAATCCAAAGTGAATGGTTGGAATTGAACAAGATTGCTTACCTCTGTTGCATTCTTTAAGGGAACTTCATCACCGCAACTCTCCTGAGAGTCGCCATGTTTGTATGGGTCGCAGATTAAAGGCACTAATGGACCGGATTGATTGTTTGCGGTGTTGTTGTTGGCTAAAACGGTAATGAATTGGTTCAGTAAATCGTTAACATTTGTGGTTACTCCTTTCCCTGCTTCCTTCATCTCTTCGCCGAATGCCATGTCAAAACAAGGGAGAATTTCCCCCATTGCTGAATTGGCCATCGGGTCTTGAACCCATTCGTCCATTGCAATGCATGTATCTGACACTATGCTGAATTATACTCAACATTATTCCAACAAAACAAGCGGTTACATAAATCAGATTATATGGATCGGCTAAAGTCTAAACACTCATCTTCCAACAATATTATACATCTCAATAATGGCTAGAATTAGAGGTTCAGAGCTTAGCATTAAAGACTTACTTGTGAAAAACCAGAAACAGGCCGCACAAGAAAAAAGTGAGTGTGATGACAATCCACCCAATGACCACGAATCTACAATTGCAAAGTATAGATTTTTTGTTAAAACATGGAAAATTAAGAGAGAAAGAAAGAAGCCATGATGATTCTATGTTACTTACATATACACACAAGTTTTCATGCCAAGAATGGAAAACACTGCAATCCATCAAAAACAAGAACTTGAGGAGATAGCTAATATAAGATAAAAACTTGGTTTACGAAATAAGAATGATAGCCATTATTTGTTGAAATCAAAAGAACTTACAGAATCCAAGAAATGCCAAGAGGAGCATGAAAACAGTAATAGTGATAAAAGCAATGTTGCTGCAATAAAAGAGCAAACAATTGGTTAAACAAACTGTTGAGTGTTTTTTTTTGTGTTCCCTATGTATTTATATGAAACAATTATTATTCATAAATGTGATATGTTAAGTAGGTTTCCGTCTTAGGGTTAACACATGTATACTCAAAGTGAGTTCGCATACGTAGGATTTGCACATATGTAGGCAAATCCATATTACGCGTCTTCATCTTGAGTTCGCCTACACTACACATGTGTGAACCCATATAAAATACGGGCAAGACCCAACGGACTAGCAGGTCGGTGAGTTGGTAATAGTGAGTATCACAACAAGATCATATTTCTCTTGCCTGAGTTTCTTCTAAATTGCTTAACAACGATCATATATATAATCAAAATGTCGATGGAAAAGCAAGTTGATTAACATACATTTGTTTGAGTAACTTTTTTATTTCATCTGTGATGTCTTGCGATTTGATACGAGGAAGGTTTCCTACGGAGTCAATTAACTGGTTGGCCTTGTCAACCTCGCTTTTAAGTTCATCAGGGACAAACTTATTGTTCAGAACAACATTCTTGGCAGATATAAGAAGACTTTGTATGCCTATAATATTATCGTAGATGCTTAATCCTTGATTTACAATGTAATGTGATACATCATTTACACTGGCCAGGAATTTTCCTTCTCCAGTGTACATTAAAGCACATCCGCCACTGAAAACCAAACAACTACTTCATTAAATAAGTATCCTCACACTTGTACTCCACATATATTTCGGAATAAGTATGTTATATGATTCTTTGTATGCATAGAAAAACTTTGTAAAACAGAATACATCACTACAACAAAACACGTCAAAGGTGACAGATGACTTGAGAGGCAAACGACATGTCTCTACAGACTGAATTATAGAGACGCACATCTGCTTTTCCGTTGATTGAAGTAGAGACACGAATAATGCGTCACTTTTGACAATGCTATAACATCATCCACATGCATCTCAACTAACTAGAGGTAGAGACACAATGGATGCATCTCCACGACATGCCTATGGAGATGCATGCCTCGTTCTGAGTTATAGCATCGCGCACATGTGTCTGCACTAATTAGAGGTAGAGACACAATGGATGCATCTCCATTGACTGAGCTATGGAGACACGTGAGTTTTTGCATCGCCTACCCTAAGATGACGTACCCAGTAGTAACGCATATGGATGCGTCGTTACTCATGTCGTCAAACTCTATAGCGACACCATTTTGCGTCTCCTAATAGTTCTCAACACGTGACCATTGACCTGTCTTGTTGTAATGCATGAATAAATAAATATTGATTTAAAATGTGGCATTGTAAACATAATTTTCTTTTTCAAAACAATCCAAATGAAAACAAAAGATTTGGAGATAGAAATGAGTGAGTTGAATGAAATGGTAGAAGAGAACTTACAGAGCAGCAATTGTGAAAAGTATGAGAAAGATGAGAGAACATGCATAAGAAAGTCGAGAATAGCCGTAGGGCTTGTTGCGGTGGCAACAGCAGCAACAGATGCAAGCACAAACTAGGAAAATACCGAACAACACAAACCAGACTATAGCCATGAGGGCGAAAGGAGCTGAACTATAACCAACAGACTGCATACAAAAAGGTGGAGTTGTACTTTTAATTGCTTGCAACATGAAAAAAATAATACACATTGCTTTGATGAAAAATTTATTTATTTCATATCCCACCTCAATGAGAAAATGGATTATAATCTATAGTATCCAATTTAAGGGCCTTAAGGGGAAAGTATTAAATAAGTAAACAAAAATAAGTAGTTTCAGTTGCAAGATATTATAAATTGAAACTATTTAATGAAATTTGATCTGATAAAAAGACAAAGCATATCAATCCATCTCATCTTAATATTCGAGTTAGTATTCATAAATTAAAATTACTTCATTAAGGTATCTTATTGTTGGGCAAAACAGCTTGCTTCTGTCTCAAAAACCCTAGCATATGGAATACGATATCTTGTTGCTAGCTCACATCTAGAAAGGAATGGGGTATGTTTGACTACAGATGGTTTGGATAGGATTGGGGATGGTTTTGTTGCTGCTAGGAGATTTGTGTGTGATCATAATGGGAGTTGGATTTTCGGTTTTAGCAAATATTTGGGAATGTGCACGGTTGTAGACACCGAACTTTGGGGATATCTTAGATGGTTTGAAACTTAATCTAAACCGGGATTATAGAAGTGTTCTAATTCAAACTGATCATCTTGAATCGTTCAACGGTTGCAATTGACTCTTGTCAGGCAAATTTATAAACTCTTGGAAATAATAAGGAATTGGAAAATTCAATATATCTCTCGTGATGAAAATAAAATCGCGAATAATATTATCAAGATGATTCATTACAAGAAATTAAGTCTACAATTATTTGAAGATTCTCTCTTAGAAAAATTAATTTAATTACTATCGTGTAATTTGTTTCTTTTAAAAAATTACATAATTCATATATTTCGAAGAGATTGTTGTTGAATTTAATACATTTGAATTCATTTTTTATATATGATTTTATCAAAGACTTTTTTAATAAAACTGGCAAAACTATATAACTTAAATGAAAATAAATTTACTAAATTAATAAAGGATTGGATGAGATCCAGTTTCCATTGAGATAGGAAGGCAATTTTGGAATTGACTTCTATTGACATTTTTCAAAAAACTAAATGTCTGCACATTATTTTGTATCATCATTTTTATCTTTTTTTTTTTTTTAAATTACAAATAAATAATAAACATCTTGATAATCAGATCAACACATAAAATTTATTTTTTTATTTATTTTCAATCAACCAAATAGACCATAACCAGGTTCCATTAATGACTATAATAATTTCTTAACGATAACAAGTGAAATAATTAAATTAAATTAAACTCTCCTGGAATTTTGTTCTACATAATTATATAAGAAATATATAGGGTTTTTGAAATCTTACAGCAAGGTAATGTTTGTTTGTTATATCCCATCCTCCTTTGTAATCTTTAAATTTATTCAAAGGATCAGGCCTCAATGTCTCTTCCTTAGCTAATATAATAGACGAGTTTCTCGGCTCAGTTTCTTCCATTTTTCGCTTCACCAACCTCATAATTCCTGCATGTAAATGAACCAATATTTTCTCAGTTTTCTCATGAACAAATATGAAAGAATAAAAGAAAAAAAAAAAAACTAGAGGATCTGTTGACTACCATCGGATTGCAAATCAACATTCTCATTTTGTCTGCCATGAGAAACAGAAAAGAATGTAGATAAAATAAGAAACAAAGCTGGTATGATATGAAATTGCTTCAATGTTTTAGGCCTAAACATCATCGCTATTATCATTTCATATAGGCTCTAGGTTTGATCTTTCCCTGGAGAAACAAAGAAGGGTTTAGGCATTGCATTTCATTTAACGTCAACATTCTGTATGTTAAATGCATGTTTCAGGTTTGCAATTGAAACACGTATTTGCTGTTTTTGAATGTCTATATTTGTCTGTAAATTGTTATTATCAGTTTGACCATCCCACTCTGTGGGTGAAATTTTTTCAATTGTATTTCGTTAAAAAATGTATTTAAAGTTTTAGTATTTGTTTTAAGAGTTAGTGGGTACATTTTAGTTAAAAAAGTGAGTAGTTTTTTTAAGTGGAAAAGATACATAGTTTTCTTAAAATTAGACAACTAAAGATAAGGGATGGTATGAAACTGTAATTTCACGTTATTTCCATAATTTTTTAATAGAGAATAACAAATCAGATTTTTCCTGTTGATTTTTAGCAGTTTTAGTTGGATTTGAATTTTTCAGGAGGAAAAAGCTGTAAATCAAGAGAACAAAATTGATTTGTCATTCTCATATTGGAAAGGGATAGAGATGTCGTAAAATCACAATTTCATACAATTCTTTCTCACAATTAAAGATCATTTCAAGTGAAAAAAAACTTTAATTTATTTTTATTACAATAATTTTTATTTTATTTTATTAAAAAAATAAAAGAAGAATACAAAGATTAAGAGAAAAAGAAAGATAAAGAAATGAAAGGATGATTCAACTTTCACTTATGATACAATAAGTTTGTACAAGATAGTTGACATCTTTTCTTGTAAAGGCAAATTACATATTTTTTGGGTATGTTGGGTCAGTAATCTTAGTCAAACACACTTTATGCTTATCTCATGCATTACAATTATTTCTGCATGATTTGAAGAGGTGACAGCTAATGTCTGCTTTGTTGAATACCATGATAAGGCAGTACCTCCATGACTTGCCACAATTTGTAGTGCTAAATTAAGTACTTTCCCGCACTTAACGAACTTGTTTTTAAGTCATTTTAAGTTATTTTATTGCATTTTCAATTTCAGTAGCTTAGTTTTAAATTCTTGCAGAATATGCATTTTTACTCAATAAATTTGAGTTAGTTTACCTATTAGGCCAATATGGGCCTTAAGATAGTTTTAACGAGTTAATTGAGTGTGCATGACGCCTATTTTCAGGCCCAAAGAATCAAGAATGACAACCGGGTCGCAACACGAGCTTTCGAGCTCACAATACAGCAAAACGAACTCCAACTATGAGATTCAAAGCTGTGTGTCACGAAACAAGTCTGATGGAGGACAAAAGTTAATTAAGGGTGTTTTCATCCATCCGCACAATCCATATTTAGCATAATTAAGGCTTGTAATTGACCTAATTGAGCAAGTTACTTTGCCTATAAATAGCAAAGCTTAGGCTAAGCTATGGAAGGCCGTTAGAAGGCCCTCCTTACGGTTTTAATTAGTAGACTTAGTTTTGATTAGGATTTTTAATTAGTTTTTATTTTATTTTCAAAATAGTTTTTATTTCTTATTCCAACTTGGATTCAATTTGAGTCCAAGACTTCGTTATTAAGTATTTTTATATTTTTCTTTCAATTTTTTCTTGTCAACATCAATATCTCAATAGTTGTTAAAGTGTTTTGGGAACCGAGCGCATCTAGTTTGTCCAACAAATCAATTTCTATTTTCCTTTACTTTTAGTTTAATTTGTGGTTTTGCATGATTAAATTAATTCTTAGGAAAATGGTCTCGAGATTCATGAGTGGCTAAATCTTTAGGAAGTTTAACTAGTGAATGTGGGAGTAGTTAACGGAAGAACATGGTTCCCTATAGAATTAGTTGGCTTAAATTATGTATGCTTCAACCCTATGATTGACAAACCTAGAAAGTCATCTAGGTAAAACGAGGTCAAAATATAAGTTTACCGAGTAAATCATAATTTATCTCAATTTAGAAAGCGAGGTAGAAAGATAAGTGAGTATTTATCAATTAATCAAATAGAGTGTGAAAGGTAATAATAGGTTAGTTATTGGCTAATTCACTAAAACCCGAGTTTTGAAGTTAATTACAAACATTGAAACAAGTTAATCTTCTGCCTACCATTCCAGCTTTCGTTGATTGTTAATTTCTTTTTAGTAATTTTATTTAGAATTAGTTTTAGTTTAGGTTAAAGTAATTAATTAATGCCACACCCAAAAAGTGACGAATCCAAAAAGGTAAGTAAGGTATGTATGTAAACTGATTTGGCACTGTGGTAGCATAAATTGCCACCCTGTTAGCTTGATTGCGAGTCAAAGTATTGGTGTATACTAGCATTAAAGTATTCGTCTGTTAGCAGTATCTAAGGATTTAATTACAAGGCATCTTCAAGCAACGAAAGATTACACCCAAGGAAGAGTACACCCAGAGTATTAGGCCTGAGCACGAAGAGCTTGTCAAGTATCTGAGGAAGCTGTAGGAGACTTAATTTTCCTTAAGACCACGCCATACGTGAGTCACTGTCAAAGTATAGTACACTCAGTTTGCTTGAGCACTATTCAAGTTGGTTCTTGTGACGAGATTAGTTAGGAGTCAATTAAATTGATTAGATCCTCTCCATGATTGGTCAAACAATATGGAAGATCTTCGTTGAATTCTCTTTACCTTACCCCAGATCTTTTTGTGGGAAATCAAGAGATTAGGGTAAGGTAAGCATCGTCACTTGTCAAAGTCCATAGTAGGGGAACAAAGAGTTTATATCTAGTAAGAGAGAAGACATTCCAGATGACTTTACTCTTACTTTACGTTCTGGTTCTTCTTTCTAAGCAAAATGTTCTCTTCTCCTTCGTTAAGATAGAGCTAAGATTCATTTATACAGTGGATGATTCAACCTTTTGGTAACTCTTTTAGCTTTGTATGTTACGATTATTGAAGAGTAAGGATATCAAAGGGTGTAAGAACAGTAGGGTGTGAATGGAAGGCCTTCATTAGGGGTTGCATGTGGTTGAACAATAGTAAACTATTTGTATTGGGGATTCTAATGAAAATTTTATGATCTTTTTAAGCAGTTGTTGTTGCTAGATTTGGAAAGACAATCTAAACAAAAGCTCTAGATCGAGGTAAAGGTAGTCTCTAGTGAGTTTCTAGACCATCACATGCACGCTTTATTATCATGATTCTCTTTGTGATTGACATCCATATAGATAAGCATATCATCTTGAGGAGTTGCAGTATGTAGGTATGTCTGCGTGTTTTCTGTGAAGCATCTGTATGTATGTATGTTTTGCATGAATATGATAATGTGTGGTAAACATGCATGGGAAATCATGTGTTAGAAAGTGATTTTGTTAAGAGTAAAAATGAAATTTGTGTAAATGCGTTCATTATATTATTTGAGTGATGCATGACTAAGTATGGTTGGTGATAAAGGGGTTTGGGAGTAGTGTCGAGAAAATTATTAAATATGATAATGGACCCCATAGAGGTGCTTGATGACGCTCGTCGAGATATAAACTCAAGATAGGGCCAACGTGGTAGATATATGTAAAGACCATGGCCATGGAACATTATGAGAATGGAAGATGAGCCGCATTTGCAAACTAGGGTTTCTACGTGTCCTAAGGGAGATTATGGGCAAACCTCAGGTGATGCCGAGTTTAAGAAAATCCATATCGTCAAACACGATGGCTTATTTAAATCCTTTATGGTAATTTACTTGGGAAGCCTTTATGGCGAGTCACCTGTAAAGCCTTTATGGCAATTTACTTGGGAAGCCTTTGTGGTGAGTCATTTGTAAAGCCTTTATGGTGATTTATTTGGGAAGTCCTTGAGGCATGTTACCTGTAAAGCCTATGTGCCGTAATGTTTTGAAAGACTGTCAAACGAATTATGTATCGTCTAAGTAGCAAGTTGTTAAACCGCCTCTATAGTAAGAACTAGTTGTGCCTTTGAGGCATTTTCTGAAGTTATCCTCAGCAGAGTACTAAATGAATAAATCTGCCATCGTAACTCACTAAGTCAGAAAGAGAGATTGGCATTTAAGTATTTAAGGGTGGTGTAAGTGTCCACCAAATTTGGAAAATTTCCCATTTTGTATTTGAAGTAATCAGAATTTCTATTGGGTGATCTAAATTGTTACCTTCATCGAACCAAATGCGTTGTCTGAATTGACGTGAAGTTACAAAGTGACTGGTATTTCGACATCTGCCAGAGCCAGTATATGAATCTTTCAAAAGTTGTGTCAATAGGTATATCATTATGAGAAATGTATCCAATTTCTATCTTCAAGCAATTACAAATTGGGGTTCGTTATAAAGTGAGGAGTCTGTACACCACCAATTGAGTGGAACGTGTACAAGGTGATCGAGTTAGAGGTTGGCATATGGTTATCTACTAGAAATCAGAAATGTATCCTTCAAAATCTGAAAGGAAGTCCGAAATTTTTACGAGACTCATTAAGTCCCATTGAACTTATGGTTGTTTATTTGCAATACAGGTTTTTGAGTTTAACTAGTTCGCTAAAAGGAACCAAGCTAGGAATGTGCCAAGGTGGTTGATCATAGTGCGATGTTATGCATATAGAGGAATATTTTTGGGAATATGTTTTCAAATGGCGAATAGTATTGCATGCCACGAATATGTTATATCAAAGATTTAAGTTATAATGCTTTATACTGCTTTTAAGAGTCTTTTATAAATAATAAACGTTTTACTCAAATCCTTTGACTTAGAAAGATTTTAAATAAATAAGAAGTACATCCAGTATGATTTTCACCAGTTGTAAAGTTTTGTTGAGTATGTAAGTATTGTGACTGAAACATCCAAAACCCATAAACCATCATCGATTAGGGTTCCGGTGTCTTACTATTCATTTACCACTGTTCATCTTTAACATCGTGTTATTCCATCGTATTTTATTTAAAATTTGCACTGCACACGTCATATATCATCATTTGATTATAAACACAATTAAATAAGAGTAAAAAGGTCATTCTCGACATTTTTGGAGACTTCAACTGGTACTTGTTAGACAAGTATCGATAGTTGTGAAGTCAATAAACAACTCAGGATTAGTGCAGACTTCTACCGATACAAGTAACAGTTCTACCGATACAAGTGACTTTTCTACCTAAACAAGCCTTACTTCTACAGATACTAAAAACTCTAGAGAGCTAAAAGTCTTACCCTGCTACTTCTACCGATACAAGTATACAAACTATCGATACTTCTAAACACATAACTACGGATACTTGCTATTCAACTACTGATACAACCCAAGTCAGTGAACAACCTCTCTCTTACCCTATACTTCTATCGATACATCCATGGGTTCTACCGAAACAAGTATGCAAAATCTTAAGAATCATGCCAAAACACAAGTTTATCAACCCAAAACATTCACGACTTTAATATGCATTAAGCCGACACAAAATACATAAACTCCAAGTCATTACATAGTACTTTTAAGTCTATACTCCAAATTGCACAACATGCATTACTACATTCATCATTTCATCAACATAACAAGGTTTTCACAATCTCAATTATATAAAGCCAAAGATAACATCATCCTAATACATGCCATAATACCAAGTGATGTAAAAACTACCAACGAGCTCCACGATAGTGTGACTTTTGAGAGATGATAATCTGATCTTCAATCAGCAAACAATCTACAAAACAACAACAACATCTTTGGTAGGCTTCATAGCTTAGTAAGTTCGATAGTTTTAAAGAATTACCAAACATTTGTATAAAGCAACTATAACTCAACTGAGCCAGGATAGTCTCATTGCTTCCTCGAGTCAATTATTACCTTTCACTTTCCTGTCTTTAACTTTTCTATTACTAGTACCCAATGCTGCTCACACAAGCTATCGAGGACTCACAACGTATGCGGTACCCTAGCCATCGGTACGGTGTCTATCTGTAAACTATTCCCTAATGATGCTGCTCGCACAAACTGTCGAGAGTATGCATAAAGCATAAGTCCCAGCCATCGAAGGGCTTATAATCCATTTAGGATTCATATCTCTTTACTGAATCACGATGCTGCTCACACAAGCTGTTGAGGACTCGCAACATATGCAATACCCTAGTCATCGCATCTGTACCTTTTCAACGGCTTAAAGCCTATTATCTCTTTCGTTTCATTTCTTTGATCTTTCAATTCCAAGTACTTCCAATTGTTGAACAATGATAATGTACAAACAAGAAATGTTAAGTAAAAATTTACATTACGAACTTACCAAACCAATTTATAATTATGGTTAGACTTCAAGGATTACTCCACTAATTTCCCTTTTTCGCGATCTGAGACACGATCTTAGTCTACATCCACAAATCATCCAATTCTCACATTAAATCACACAATCAGGTCATTCCACACAATTTAGTCCTTTTTGGGAAATCATAATTTTACCTCTATTATTTTTCATTTATTCAATCTATTCTTTTTTCACTCAAAGCATGTAAAGCCCTTATTTTCTTTTAAGCATATCCCAACTGAACATTCATGGTTCGACTACTCATCCTTACAAACCATTTATTTCAACCAAATACACATAACTTTTTCCCTTTTTACATTTTAGTCCTTAAACTCTAATTTCATACAAAATCACTTTACAAAAAAATCTAACCCAAGCATCAAACATTCAAATCTATCATAAGCTTTCAAGAACAAGCATTTTCAACAATGGTAAGTTTTACAGCATTTGACAGATTCACAAATTAGTCCTTATATAAGCTAGATTAAGCTGATACGAACTCAAAAACACAAAAATTACTAAAAATGATCAAGATTTGATTTCCTAAATCAAAGCTCAAAGTTAGCAAAGAAAACCTTAGCTTTCTCTTGTGTTTTTTCGTAAGGATGAAGAATATGGGTTGAAATTTGGTGAAAATTTTCATTTTAATTCATTAATTAAACTTATATACTAAATGGTAATTTTGTAATCTTTGAGGCTTTCATCATTAAGCTTAATAAATCCTTTTTAACTCTAATTAGCCTTACCCATAATCATTTGATACCATGTAATCCTACTTACTTAATTTCTATTGGTTAATTTATCGATTTGACCCTTCTAATTAAACAATTCCACTTTTGCACTTTTTACAATTTAGCCCTTTTCTTCTAATTAACTATCCTAACGATAAAATTTCATAACCAAATCTTAATATGATGTCAATAATGTCATAAATATTAAAATGATTAATTTTACGACTCGACTCATCAGAGTTGTGATCCCAAAATCACTGTTTTCGACACCATTGAAAATCGAGCTGTTACAGTGACATCCTATATTCGAGTCCGGTAAATCGGGTCACGTATAAGGTGTTACAATTAATTTTATTATCATTTTGGATTTACACTACTAATTCGTAACTCGACTAGATTAGTATTTATTTTTTGTAATTAAATTAACAATGATTTTCTCCAATCGATAATCTGTAACACCAAAATTCCGTACACCGTCGCCAGTTAGGATTTCGGTGTTTACTATTCATTATATACTGTTCATCTTTTACAAAAATTCGACTATTTGTATCTTTAGTCAATACAAAAATCATTTCACCCAAATTAAAACAATATCTAAACATAACACAATTTTATCAAGGGTAAAAATGGTATTTCAAACATTTTAGGGGACTTCTATCGATACCTGATGGTCAATTATTGGTAGTAGTCAATTCAATGAACAATTTTAGAACTGTGCAGATTTCTACTAGTACCTGCACTAGTTCTATCGATACAAGTATGATTTCTACCGAAACAAGTCGTGCAACAACTGATACCAAAAACTCTAGAGAGCAAAAATTCATGCCCTGCAACTTCTACTAATACAAGCTTACATACTACCCATACATCAGTACTATGAACTATCAATACCTGCAATTCAACTATTGATACAATCCAAGTCAGAGAACAACCTCTCTTCTACCCTGTACTTCTATCGATACATGTAATACTTCTACCGAAACATGTATGCAGAATTTCATTAATGACGCCAAGACATAAGTTTAATACCTCAAACACAACCAATATAAGTTATGCATTAAAACATCACAACACACACATAACTTCTAAGTCTTTACAAGCATTATAAGCCTAGGCATCAAAATTATACTACATGCATTTACAAAATCAAAGTAGTAAAATTTCAACATCTTTGGTTACATATCAAAGGTTAATAACATCCTAGTACATGCCATAAAACCAAGTGATGCAAAATCTATCGACAATTTCACGATAGTGTGACTTCAGGTGAGGTCGATGATCTGATCTTCAGTCAGCAAGATGATCTACAAAATAACAACAATAACTGTGGTAAGCTTTATAGCTTAGTAAGTTCTATAGTTAAGCAATACCACATGGTAATAAGCAACAATGACTCATTCAAGCTAGCTTAGTTATATTGCTCTTTGAATATTTATAACTTCTTTTCCTATTCATAACTTTCTGTTGCCAGTACCCGATGCTACTCACACGAGCTGTAGAGGACTCGCAACGTATGTGGTACCCTAGCCATCGGTACGGTGTATATCTGTACTGTAAACTGTTTCCTAACGATACTGCTCACACGAGCTGTCGGGAGTATGCAATAAGCATAAGTCCCAGCCATCGTAGGACCTGTAATCCATAAAGGATCCATATCATTTTCGAGTCATGATGCTGCTCACACGAGTTATCGAGGACTCACAACACATGCGGTACCCCAGCCATCGTGTCGGCACTATTTCAACGGCATAAAGCCGACTATCTCTTGCATTGCATTTCTTTGATCATCTTCAATACCGAATGCTTCCAATTTGCTGTACATTAACAATATATACATATACAAGGATATTAAGTAAGATCTACACTATGAACTTACTAGACTGGATTGTAGTTTAGGAAAGACTTTAGAGACTAATCCACTAATTTCCCTTTCCCATGGTCGATAGCACAATCGTAGTCTACAATCACAAATCATTCAATTCTCACATTAAATATCATAATTTAGTCATTCAACACAATTTAGTCATTTTTGGGAAAATTATAGTTTTACCACTATTAGTTTCTGTCTATTCAATCTAGTTCTTTCAAAACAAAACATGTAAAACAATCATTCTCTCACATAACTAACCATAGCCAAATTCTCTTGGGTACCTATCCAACCCATTCACATATCTATTTTCACAACAATACATATAATTTCACCCATTTCACAATTTAGTCCTTTAACCCTAATTCCATCAAAAATCACTTTACAAAAGGATTTAACCCAAGTATCAAACATTCAAAAACATCAAAAGCTTTCAAGAACAAGCAATTTCAACAATGAAAAGTTTTCTAACTTTTGACATATTCACAAATTAGTCCTTGCATAAGCTTGATTAAGCTGAAACAGACTCAAAACATAAAAATTACTAAAATCATTCAAGGTTTGCTTACCCAAATCAAAGCTCAAAGTTTGAGTTTCAAAAACCCTAGTTACTTTCTCTCGTAGCCGAATGAAAAAGATGTCGAAGTGAAAATGATAGAATTTTCCACTTAAAAATTTCTTTAATTTATATACTAATGGCAATTTTGTAATTTTTAGGACTTTCATCATTAAGTTTTAATTAACCCCTTTAGTCTTAATTAAACCTATTTATAATTAATATAAATCATGTCAATCCACTGACTAATATCTATTTGGTCCTTCTAATTAAAAATCTATACTTTTACCCTTTTTATGAATTAGTCCTTTATATTAAATTAACTATCTAATCGATGAAATTTTTGAATCATAATTTATACAATGCATTTATCATCAGAAATATCTAAAATAAATGAATTTACTACTCGACTCATCGAAGTTGCGGTCTCAAAACCACTATTTTCGACACCACTAAAAATCGAGCTGTTACATAATCCCTTGGGTACAATCCTCGGAATACTTACCAAGTGTTCGCTTTAAATAAACTATATTACAATATGACTCGTATACTTGCAGACATTGCTTATTTGTTATATATCTTTTTGCTATAGTATTTTTAGTCCAAACGTTCACACATTTGGTGGTGGTCAAGTTGTTGGCACCATTGTCGGGGACTACGATCGTGAAAATTGTTATTAATTTAATTTCTTTGTAAAATAATACTAGTTGAAAGACAAACGAGCTAGATAGTGTACTAATTATTTGTGTAATTATTTTTTATTTGAATTATTTTTTTTATTTACCTTGTTGACTATCAAATTTAATTATGGGTGAACTTGATGATGATTTCAGGTGGTGTCATGAATGGTACATTAACGAAAGGTTGGGTTAGTCGAATGGAGCTTTGACAAGCCAGTGGAGTTATGACGAAGAATACGATATGCTCGAATATTTAACTCAGCAAGAATTAGACTTAATCATGGATGACAATGCGTATAAGTATTTGTATGAGTAACATAGGAGCAAACAAAGATCAAGTCGGTCAAATGGAGCCTCGATGAACCAATGGAGTTATGATAACAGATATTGAGAAAAAGAGTATCATGCAAACCCCCATATGAGTTATATGAGTATAGAACTCTTTGCCTCGATCGAGAATTCCAAGCTAAATTAGAGAGAATCCAAAAATAGTTGGACTAGTTAAAGGATTTTTTTAAAATCAATCTGAAGCGTTGACTCCAATGGAAGAGGTCATGTGTAACACCTAAAACCTGATACCGTCACTGGTTAGGGTCATGGTGTCCTTTCGATCATCTATCGTAGTTTATCTTACATTATAGTTCCAATTAACCATATTTTTATAGAATATTGTAATGAACTCGACAAGAATCATCAATTGAAAGTCAACATAACTCAGAAAGGGTAAAATTATATTTTTCATAAATTTTGAAGACTTCTACCGATACCTGTTGGACAAGTATCGGTAGTAGTCAAGTCAGTAAGCAATTTAGAAATAGTGTAGACTTCTACCTATACTTGTGATAATTCTACCGATACAAGTATAACATCTACCAAAACTAGTTATGCTTTTACCTTTGAATTCCTCTGCACCATACTTCCTCACCTTATCAGTTGGGACTCATCGCCTTTGTTCAACCACTGGAAGAGGTGGAGGCTTGACAGGTGGTACGAGTGGTGCTGTAGGTCTTACAGCATGCTGTGCCACAAGAGGTGGAGGTTACGGTGCCATCGGATTATTTCTCATAAATTTCGAGGACCATTGCGCCATTAAACCAAGGAACATATTTTTGGCTTCGCTATCAGTCATAGGCAGTATTGGCACACCTTGACTTGCTCCAAAATCATTTGTCGGAACATTACTGTTCACCTCATTTGTCTCATCTCGCTCTGAGTCTGACATTTTCAATTATCTACAAAAACTAAGGTTAGATCGGATTCACCAATATTACACTATCATAGGTTTATATGACATGTATTTCTAAACTTTAAATTTCACACTATGCAGTCCAAGAATTGGCTAGATCATAATCTTCGATACCACTAAATGTAACACCTAAAACTCGATGCTATCGTCGGTTAGGGTCCTAGTGTCCAAGAATCGACTAAATTGAAAGCTTCGATACCACTAAATGTAACACCCAAAACCCGATGCTATTGTTGATTAGGGTCCTGGTGTCCTTCCGATCATTTATCGCAATTTATCTTACATTATAGTTCCAATTAACCATATTTTTATAGAATATTGTAATGAACTCGACAAGAATCATCAATTCAAAGTCAACATAACTCAGAAAGGGCAAAATTATCTTTTCCACAAATTTTGAAGACTTCTACCGATACCTGTTAGACAAGTATCGGTATTAGTCAAGTTAGTAAGCAATTTAGAAATAGTGTAGACTTCTATCGATACTTGTGATAGTTCTACTGATACAAGTGTAACATCTATCGAAACTAGTTATGTTTTTATCGATACTAAAAACTCCAGAGAGCTAAGAAGTCCTACCCTGTAACTTCTATCGATACAAGTATTCTAACTACCGATACAAACATGCACAAAACTACTGAAACTTAAAATACAACAAGTCAGTAAACAACCACTCTCCTACCCTGTACTTGTACCGATACCTGCAGGAGTTCTACCGAAACAAGTATGCAGAATTCTCAAATTCACACAAGTTCATTTACACAAATTCATTCAGAGACATAAGGTGCAATGGACAACACATTCGTTTTCAAGTACAACACTTAGCATAACATTTAAGTGCTAAATGTCACACACAACATTGATCAAGCATTCAAAGTTTAACATTTAACCAAGGTACTACATGTATCATAGTCTCAAAATAAACATATACAAAAATAACATCATCCTAGTACATGTCATATAACCAAGTGATGTAAGAACTACCAAACCAGCTCCTAGATAGTGTGATGTCTTTGAGGTAATTTGATCTTCAACCAGCCAAAACGAAATCTACAAAACAACAACAATACACAGATAAGCTTTATAGCTTAGTAAGTTCGTAAATATGGTGTCATAGCTCAATATTAAGCATAGTAATGAAAACTATCATTAGAGTTGTAAATACTTTCTCTTAAACCAATTTCATACTTCATAGGTTCACAAGTCTTCTTTTTAGTCAATCTTATGCTCTATCGAGTCACAAGTCTTCCTTTTAATCACTCTTATGCTCTATCAAGTCATAAGTCTTCCTTTTTAAAAATAAACCTCACGCTTATTTTAAGACATGAGTCTTCCTTTAATATAATCTCATTCTCATCCCGAGACATGAGTCTTCCTTTAATATAATCTCATTCTCATCCCGAGATATGAGTCTTCCTTTAATATAATCTCATTCTCATCCCGAGACATGAGTCTTCCATTTAAATATCAAGTTTCCCAAATACTTCTTCAATAGAAAAATTAGTAGTTCAAATATAAAACGTAACAAAAGAACTTACCGAATGAAATTACAGTTCAGGTGAAACTTCAGGGACTATTTTATGATTTTGCCCTTTCTGCAATCTGTGGCCCGATCTTGACCTATCAAAAAATAAATCAATTCCTCCATTAACATATAATTTAATCAATTTACAAATATAAGTCCGTTTTCAAAAAATTACAAAATTACCCCTAAACTTTACATTTCTATTCAATTTAGTCCTTAGAGCCAAAACATGTAAAATAACCATTTCTAAATTTACCCATTGCCAACCGAATATTCTATGGCAAGATCTCAACTCATTCATACATCTATTTCACATCAAGGCATGTACTTTTACCATTTTCATAATCTAGTCCTTAAACCCTAAATTCATCAAAAATCACTTTTCAAACATGTTAAACCCAATCTTCAAGCTTTCAAATCTTCCATACACATTCAAAGACAAGCTCATTCATCAATGGAAAAAGTTATAACATTTGATAGAATTATAAATTAGTCCTTGTATCAACTAGATCAAGCTAATACGGACTCAAAAACATAAAAATTACTAAAAACGATCAAGGTTTTCTTACCCAATCAAAGCTTTTAAATTTCAACAATGGAAACCCTAGGTTTCTTCACTTTAGTCGTATGAAGAAGAAAGAAAATGAAGAAATTATCAATTTCTTCTTAATATTTTTACTTATATAACAATGGTAATTTTGTAAATTTTTAGACTTTCATCATTAAGCTTTAGTTAACCCCTTTTTAGCTTTAATTAAATCTATTTATAATTAATATAACTCACGCTAATCCACCTACTAAAATACTTTAGGTTAATTTGCTCCCTTTGTCTCTCTAATTAACCAATTCACTTTTGCACCTTTTACGATTTAATCTTTTTTACTTAATTCACTATCTAAACATTAAAATTCCTTAACCGATATTTATACGATGCTAATGACACCATACTTATAAAAATAAGTAAATTTGTGACTAAACTTGTTAGAGTTGTGGTCCTAAAACCACTTTTTCGACATCACTGAAAATCGAGCTGTTACATCGTCGTGCATGATGCTCCTGATTCTAATAAGAAAGACCACTGTATTACCATCAACCATCTTGAATTAGATTGCAAAAGTCAGCAATAGATTGAAACCAAAGACCATGAGGACTAGTTGAATATGGGCGAAGCTGCACTGATCCAATTGACGTAGAAGTAGCAGTAATAATATATGTAAATGTATTAGTAGTAGTAGGCATAGAAGTAAACACTAACTTGGAGCTTAACCCGAATTTGAATGAAAGTGTAGAAGAGCCAATACACTTTTTAGCCAAAACCAAAGAGGTGCCAATTGGAAGAGTCGAAGAGTTTGTTTCATTCTCATTCGACAACGGAGGTAAAGTTCTAGTAACCAAAGCTTTTCATGACATGGAGGTAAAAAAGCTTGAGGCAAAAAATATCCCAAAAAACAATTATGGGTTTGCTCGAATTTGGCACCAAATGGCTTGTAATATGGATGTTGCACAGGTTTTAAATAAGGCAACATCATTGGAATTGACCAAAGTCGTTGGTGCAGATACATCAAAAGTGGAACAAACGTCAAATCAAAGTGTCGAGAACTAACAGGAAGTTCTTCTTTGATGGCGATATGGATCTTTCTGATTATGAAAAAGGGTTTCTATTTTAAATTGTTTTAATTTTAATCTTCTTTATTTTTTTATTTGTTCGTTACTGGTTCATATACATCAAAAGTGGAACAAACGTCAAATCAAAGTGTCGAAAACTAATAGGAAGTTATTCTTCGATGGCGATATGGGTCATCTTGAGTTTGAAAAAGGGCTTCTATTTTAAATTGTTTAAATTTTATTTATTTTTCATTTTTTCGTTCTCTATTTTATTTTGAGTCTCTAACTATGTTTTATTTATTTTTACAATGGTTAATGAGCATGGGGTCATTATTTTGAAAGGTATTTTTTTTAGGTATAGATTGAGGAATCCGACACAACCTAAAAAGACAATTATTAAAGATTTCCACGTCGTGTCACGACATAGCCACCTCTATGATGCAACACAGAACTTTTAAGCCTAAGAATTAAATTTTCCAAGCCATGTCACGACACAGACATCCCTTTGTTGCGACACGAAACTTCAAAACTCAAGAGGAGTCGTGTTGTGACACATGGCCTGTGTCGTGACATTCAGCTTTAAACACAAAGTTCGAAATTAGGGCATCGTGTTGTGACGCGCTATTAGGATTTTGCAATTTTCGACCAGTTTCTGTGATGGCCTGTCGAATCTCCTATATATACCAAATGATTTCAGCCCTAGATGTCACTTTCAAAACACCCTAAATGGCCACCTAAAAGCACCCAAGGCTTTTTTTGAACCCGGTGCCCTAAGTTAGTATTTTCATCTAAGTACACTTGTAATTTTTCGAACAGATTTATTAATAAAATTATTCATTAATTACATTAATACTTTGTATATTGTCCTCACATGGTTTTTACACACAAAAAAATGGAAGCAAATGTTGCTTACTAGTTGTCTAATTTTTAACTAATAAACGGTATTATGTGGTTAAATCGTAATACAAAAAAATAACTTGTATTAGTAAACGAACCTAAACATGTCCTTAGTTTAATGAGGAACGAGCAAACCGATTGAAAGACTGATATGTCATCTATCAAGTCCAATTAGGGAGATGCCTTGTCTTGGGCATCAAAGCGGATGACTCCTAGAAGATGGAGACAAAGATGTGATTGGTTAGACTGACAGTACATCGGACTGGACCTAAGTAGAATTGTAACAGCCCGTTTTTTAGTGGTGTCGAAAATAGTGATTTCGAGATCATAAACCCGATGTATAATGTGTGTTTAAATTAAATAAGTCAATAATAATATTATATGAAATTTTGAATTGACGAATTTTAATTATTAAATTAAAAGTTAGTATAAGTGGTTTGGTTTAAAAGTCAAGTGATTTTAGAAAATAAGGTATCGGGACCTCGTTTCTGAAATTAAAGGTCATAAATATTTTTATTAAATATTTACAGAGTCTTATTATATGTGAATTGAAGTTTGATTGGGTAATTTTGATGATTAATTGCTTAATTAAGGAAAAATGAGTAAATTGTAAAAGAGGTAAAAGTTAACTGCTATTGATTAAAAATAGTAAATGCACCAAAATGGTAATTAAACCATGGTCAAAAAGTCCAAGCGATGCTGGATATGATTGATTCCATTAACTTTTCGATTATTTGTCCATTTAGTCCTTATTAGTTTAGGACTAAATTGAAAACAAGTTTGTTTAATCAAAATTTAATATAATTAAAGGATAAATTATGAAATTGGACCCTCTTTAAATGACTTAATAATAGAAATGATATGAAACTCTTTAGATTTTAGTATATTGCAATTAAATCCTAATAAAATGAGAATTTACTAATTAGTTTAATTTAGTATGATTGGGAATAGTGGTTTCGAGGCCACAAATTTGATGTGTTAGACCATAAATATTAATTAATTAATATTTATGAGGTCATTAGTATATTATTAAATTTTGGTTAAGAAATTCTATCGTTTAGGTAGTTAATTAAGTAAAAAGGATTAAATCGTAAAAGATGAAAAAATTGAATTCTATTAATTGGAAAGTAAGTTAAGGTACTTGAATGGTAATTATATGATTGTAAGTGTAAGTGGACGGTTTAGACTTTGAAATGGGTTGAAATAGAAAGAATTAATTAAGGGTAAAATAGTAAATTATTAAATAAATGGTTTTTAAACCAAATTAAAAAAGAAAACAAAGGTTTTTCATCTTCTTCTTTAGCAATTGATGACTGAAACCCTAAGAAGAGAGGCAAGAACATTCGACCATTTTTTAATCCTCAATAGGTAAGTGAAACTTCGTCCGTCTTTAGTGATTTTTATGTTTTTGAGTTCGTATTAGCTTAATCTAGCTAAATCAAGGGCTAATTTGTGATTCTGTCAAATGTTATAAATTTTGCCATTGATGAATGAGCTTGTTCTTGAAATTTTATAGAAGTATTTTGAGCTTGATTATTATATTTGATGATTTTGTAAAGTAGTTTTGATGATTTTAATGTTTAAGGACTAAAATGTTAACGTGATAAATTTGCAAGGACTTGAGGTGAAATAATGGAAAAATTGGGCTGTTTAATGACTCAGGAACATTCGAAAAATCTGAAATTTGAATAAAAATGGTTAATTTGCAAGTTTAGGGCTTAAGGACTAAATTGAATAAAAGTGAAAAGTTGAGGGTAATTTTGTAAAAATACCAAAAAAGGCTTATTTGCACAAAATAATTAAAAATTTATGTTGATTTACATAATTGAATGAAATTATTGTAATAGATCAAGAAGGTGCCGCCGATCGTGGAAAAGGAAAAATTACGAATTTGTCCCTATAGTTCAATTTAACAGTAATTTCGTCTGGTAAGTTCGTAACGTTAAATTTGCATTATAATAGTACATTATTGTATTCTTTATAATCATTGTAGAGTAGGTTACAATATGAGAAATTGTGAAAGATGAAAAAGAAATGAATGAAAGTGATATCAGGCTTTAAGCTAGTGATTTGAAATCGACGTGATGGTTGAGGTATCGCATATGTTATGAGTCCTCGACAACTTGTGTGAGCAGCATCGTGAGTCGAGAAATGAGAAATGAATCTAAGAATGGATTACAGGCCCTACAATGGCTGGGATTTATGCATAAATGCATATTCTCGACAACTCGTGTGCGCAGCATCGTTAGGGAAACAGTTATATGCATAGACACCGTATCGATGACTGAGGTACCGCAAATATTGCGAGTCCTCGATAGCTCGTGTGAGCAGCATCGTGAGTCGGAAAATAGATATGAATCCTAAATGGATTATAGGCCCTACGATGGCTGGGATTTATGCTTAAATGTATATTCTCAACAACTCGTGTAAGCAGCATCGTTAGTGGACAGTTTAAAAACAGACACCATATCGATGGTTGGGGTACTGCATATGTTGCAAGTCCTCAACAGCTCGTGTGAGCATCATCGGGTACTGGTAACAGTAAATTTATAGACAAGAAAGTTGAAACACTCCATACGGCTTGAGGAAGCAACAGTTCATCCTAACCCGATTGAGTTATAACTGCTTTATGTATATGATTGGTAACTCTTTAGACTCTTCAAACTTACTAAGCTTTGAAGCTTACCGAAGTTGTTACTGTTGTTTTGTAGATTACTTTGTCGTTTAAAGATCGGATCATCTCTACGAAGTCACACTATCGCGGAGCCTATTTTGATAGTTCTTCATTACTTAGTTATATGGCATGTACTAGGATGATGTTACCTTTGTTTACTCGTTCGGGATTGTGATTATCTTGTTATATCTTTAATGAAATATTGAACTTAGTAATGTATGCTTGTTCAAGATAAAAAAATAAACTTAGAAGTAAAATGTAATGACTTTGAAACTCTAAATTATGTATTGGTCTAATGCATTTTGGAGTTAGGTATGGTAGGTATTGATAAACTTGTGTTTTGACATGATTTATGACATTCTGCATACTTGTTTCGGTATAACTCATGCATGTATTGTTAGAAGTACAGGGTAAGAGAGAGGTTGTTCATTGGCTTGAGTTGTATCAGTAATTGCATAGTAGGTATCGGTAGTTCTGTTCAAAGAAGTATTGGTAGTTTGTGTACTTGTATCAGTAGAAGTTGCAGGGTAAGACTTCTTAGCTCTCTAGAGCTTTTAGTATCAGTAGAAGCATGCAATGTTTCGGTAGAAGTCTTACATGTATCGGTAGTACTACTTCAAGTATCGGTAGAAGTCTGCACTGTTCTTGAACTATTTACTGACTTGAAAACTATCGATATTGGTCCAACAAGTACCGGTAAAACTATCCAAAAATCATGGAAATGACCTTTTTGCCCTTGTTGAGTTATGATTATAATTAATTGATGATTTATGACATGATATTAAAAGATAAGCAGTGATAAATGAATAGAAAGACACCGGGACCCTAATCGACAACGATTCTTGAGATTTGGGTGTTACAGACATGAAATATAGATGTCATGATATATGATATGAACATTGATTCTTGATTGATTGTATGTAAAAAAAACTCATAAAGTTCTGTAAACCTTGAGACCTTAGACCAGAGATGGTTACGCTTTTTGGGTGTTACATTTAGTGGTTTCAGAGCTACAATTTGGTCAATTCTCGGACTAAGTATAGTGTGAATAAAGTCTAGAAAGTACATGCCATATAAACCTGTGATAGTGTGATATTGATTGATCCGATCTAACTCCTGTTTATTTGCAGATTCTAAAGATGTTATCTTAATCTGAACGTGTCGAAATTGATGGAGTTAATAATAATATCTAACTATTGATTCTGGTGCAAGTTATAGTATATTGGTTTCATAAATATTTGAAACAAGGAAAGGCTTTATAACCACTACCTTTGAGTATAAGTAAGTAAATAAAGTGGGATTGAAGACATATGGATGGATCTGAAATTTCAGTGCCTAATATTATTCCTGGTATGATATATTCTTTCAATATTATTTATTGGGTCTGCACTGATTGAGATTGAGTTAATTTATTTATATATTGCATTGTATTAATAATGGATAGGGGCTTATTTCCTAAACCAATGAGTTTGATATTTGAACCATAAGCTATTAGGATAGAGCTGGTATGTCGAAACTATCTACTGAAAATTTATGACTGTGATTTTTCTGACGATTTGTGTTACTACCCTTTCTTGAATTTGGTATTAATTTGAAAATGATTGACTGGAGTTATACGATACCGTAATGAATTACAGACTGCGATGAATTTATTGAAATGTTACACTGATGTACTAATTATGATTGAGTCAGGTAAATCAGAGTTGTCCAGATGTCTTTGTACAAGAGATGATCTAAAATGATTGAAATATATATATATATATATATATATAATTGACTACTCAATTAAAAAAAATAGATTTGAGGATAACTATGTACCATTCACCAATGGGTATTTTGATTTATCTCCTGAAATATTTCTGGGATTTCTGCCTAAATCTGATAATGAAATAAATTTAAGATATAGAATAAAAATCTTAAATCTCATATAGAAGACTTGTTTAATAAGTTAAAAGGATGTAACAGTGTATTTGAAAGTTAATAAAAAAAATTCAGTTATTCAGTTCTAGTTAAAGATATGAGATGCTGAAAATTTCTTTGAACTGGAGATAATCATTAAAGAATTCAGGTAATATTGTCTAGATTAACTAATGTCCTATTGATTTATGAATACGATGAATCAGATTGTTCAATCTTATCTAGATATTTAGATACAGTCGTAATTATGATTATTGATGATATTCTTATAGACTTCAAATAGAATCTGTGTATGTATAATGTGTGAGAAATGTATTATAGACAATATGCGAGAAAAAATTTACGTGAAAACTATCAACAGTGAGTTTTGGTTTAGTGAGGTTGATTTTCTTGGTTATGTAAATTTGATAGTTGGATTTGAGTAGGTTCAAGTAAAAAGATTTCTCTATTGTTATATGAAAACTTCAGAAAACATCTTTGGAAATTTTTGTTTTGATTTATCTTGAATCTGGAAAGGAAATTGAACATCAGATATAGTCTAAATTATTACTGGTTATTATGATTCTTGAGTAGGGAAAGTCAAGATAAAGTTTGTGTTATTTGATATTGTTATTGTCTATATTTGGACGAGCTATTAATGATTTTTGTTGTTAGGAAAACATTAGAATAAATAAGTACTGCTAGAAAAAAATTTCGAGGACAAAATTTCCTAAGGGGGGAGAGTTGTAACAACCCGTTTTTCAGTAATGTTGGAAATAGGGATTTCGAGATCATAAACCCGACGAGAAAATTTTTATAATAAGTGTTTAAATTAAATATGTCAATAATAATTTTATATGGAATTTTGAATTGACGAATTTTAATTATTAAATTAGAAGTTAGTATAAGTTGTTTGGTTCAAAAGTCAAGTGGTTTTAGAAAATGAGGTATCGGGACCTCGTTTCTAAAATTAAAGGTCGTAAATATTTTTATTAAATATTTACAGAGTCTTATTATATGTGAATTGAAGTTTGGTTGGGTAATTTTGATGATTAATTGCTTAATTATGGGAAAAACGTGTAAATTGTAAAAGAGGTAAAAGTTAACTGCTATTGATTAAAAATAGTAAAGGGACCAAAATGGTAATAAACCATGGTTAAAAAGTCTAAGCGTTGGT
Source organism: Kokia cookei (assembly GCA_039519145.1). Classification (NCBI taxonomy): domain Eukaryota; kingdom Viridiplantae; phylum Streptophyta; class Magnoliopsida; order Malvales; family Malvaceae; genus Kokia; species Kokia cookei. Next base: position 28,606,887 of record CM076903.1, read on the forward strand.
GGATATGATTGATTCCATTAACTTTGCGATTATTTATCCATTTAGTCCTTATTAGATTAGGACTAAATTGAAAATAAGTTTGTTTAATCAAAATTTAATATAATTAAAGGATCAATTATGAAATTGGACTCTCTTTAAATGGCTTAATAATATAAATGATATGAAACTCTTTAGATTTTGGTAAATTGCAATTAAATCCTAATAAAATGAGGATTTACTAATTAGTTTAATTTAGTATGATTGGGAATGGTGGTTTCGAGGCCACAAATTCGATGTGTTAGACTGTAAATATTATTTATTTAATATTTATTAGGTCATTAGTATATTAGTAAATTTTGGTTAAGAAATTCTATCGTTTAGGTAGTTAATTAAGTAAAAAGGATTAAATCGTAAAAGATGCAAAAATTGAATTCTATTAATTGGAAGGTAAGTTAAGGTACTTGAATGGTAATTATACGATTGTAAGTGTAAGTGGACTGTTTAGCCTTTGAAATGGGTTGAAATAGAAAGAATTAATTAAGGGTATAATAGTAAATTAAATAAATGGTTTTTAAACCAAATTAAGAAAGAAAACAAAGGTTTTTCATCATCTTCTTTAGCAATTGATGACTGAAACCCTAAGAAGAGAGGCAAGAACATTCGGCCATTTTTGAACCCTCAATAGGTAAGTGAAACTTCATTCGTTTTTAGTGATTTTTATGTTTTTGAGTTCGTATTAGCTTAATCTAGCTAAATCAAGGACTAATTTGTGATCCTGTCAAATGTTATAAAATTTTCCATTGATGAATGAGCTTGTTCTTGAAATTTTATGGAAGTATTTTGAGCTTGGTTGTTAGATTTGATGATTTTGTAAAGTAGATTTTGATGATTTTAATGTTTAAGGACTAAAATGTTAAAGTGATAAATTTGCAAGGACTTGAGGTGAAATAATGGAAAAAGTGGGCTTTTTAATGACTCAATAACATTTAGCAAAGATGAAATTTGAATAAAAATGGTTAATTTGCAAGTTTAAGACTTAAGGACTAAATTGGATAAAAGTGAAATGTTGAGGGCAATTTTGTGAAATACCCAAAAAGAATTTTTTGCACAAAATGATTAAAAATTTATGTTTATTTACATAATTGAATGAAATTATTATAATAGATCAAGAAGGTGCCGTCGATCATGAAAAAGTGAAAATTACGTATTTGTCCCTAGAGTTCACTTTAACTGCAATTTCGTCCGATAAGTTCGTAACGTTAAATTTGCATTATAATAGTACATTTTTGTATTCTTTATAATCATTGCAGAATAGGTTACAGTACGAGAAATTGTGAAAGATGAAAAAGAAATGAATGCAAGAGATATCAGGCTTTAAGCTGGTGATTTGAAATCGACGCGATGTTTGAGGTACCGCATATGTTACGAGTCCTCAAGAACTTGTGTGAGCATCATCGTGAGTTGGGAAATGAGAAATGAATCCAAGAACGGATTACAGGCCCTACGATGGCTAGGATTTATACATAAATGCATATTCTCGATAACTCGTGTGAGCAGCATCATTAGGGAAATAGTTATACGCACAGACACCGTATCGATGGTTGAGGTACCGCATATATTGCGAGTCCTCGACAGCTCGTGTGATCTGTATCGTGAGTCGAAAAAGAGATATAAATCCTAAATGGATTATAGGCCTTACGAAGGTTGGGATTTATGCTTAAATGCATATTCTCGACAGCTCGTGTGAGCAGCACCGTTAGGAGACAGTTTACATATAGACACCGTATTGATGGTTGGGCTACCGTATATGTTGCGAGTCCTCAACAGCTCGTGTGAATAACATCGGGTACTGGTAACAGTATAGTTATAGATAGGAAAGTTGAAACACTACATACGGCTTGAGAAAGCAACGGTTCATCCTAACCTGATTGAGTTATAACTGCTTTATGCATATGATTGGTAACTCTTTAAACTCTTCAAACTTACTAAGCTTTGAAGCTTACCAAAGATGTTATTATTGTTTTGTAGATTACTTTTTCGTTTGAAGATCGGATCATCTCTACGAAGTCACACTATCGCGGAGCCTATTTTGGTAGTTCTTCATTACTTGGTTATATGGCATGTATTAGGATGATGTTACCTTTTCTTTACTTGTTCGAGATTGTGATGATCTTGTTACATCTTTAATGAAATATTGAACTTAGTAATGTATGTTTATTCAAGATGAAAATTTGACTTAGAAGTACAATGTAATGACTTTGAAAACTGTGGATTATGTATTGGTCTAATGCATTTTGGAGTTACGTATGGTAGATATTAATAAACTTGTGTTTGGACATGATTCATGAGATTTTGCATATTTGTTTCGGTAGAACTCTTGCATGTATCGGTAGAAGTACAGGGTGAGAGAGAGGTTGTTCACTTGCTTGAGTTGTATCGGTAGTTGTATAGTAGGTATAGGTAGTTTTGCTCATAGAAGTATCGATAGTTTGTGTACTTGTATCAGTAGAAGTTGCAGGGTAAGACTTCTTAGCTCTCTGGAGTTTTTAATATCGATAGAAGTATGCAATGTTTCGATAGAAGTCTCACATGTATCTGTAGTACTAATTCAAGTATCTGTAGAAGTCTGCACTGTTCCTGAACTATTTACTAACTGGACAACTACCGATATTGGTCTAACAAGTACCAGTAGAAGTATCCAAAAATCATGAAAATGACCTTTTTACCCTTGTTGAGTTATGATTATAATTAATTGATGATTTATGACATGATATTAAAATATGAGTAGTGATAAATGAATAGAAAGACACTGGGACCCTAACCGAAGATGGTTTTCAAGATTTGGGTGTTACAAACATGAAATATAGATGTCATGATATGTGATATGAACATTGATTCTTGATTGATTGTATGTAAAAAAAACTCGTAAAGTTCTGTAAAACCTGAGACCTTAGACCAGAGATGGTTACGTTTTTTGGGTATTACAAGAATAGATCATAAATGCTTTTTTTGGATTTGGTCACTTGTGACATTCATAGTGTAGCATACCTAAATCCTAAGTGGATGGCAGACTATGTAACATCCCTTTTTTCAATGGTGTCGAAAATAGTGGTTTTGATACCACAAACCCGATAAATTTTTTTTATAATGAGTGATTAAATTAAATATATCAATATTAATTTTATATGGAATTTTGAATTGATGAATTTTTATTTATTGAATTAAAAGTTAGTATAAGTGGTTTGGTTCAAAAGTCAATTGATTTTAGAAAATGAGGTATCAGGACCTCATTTATGAAATTAAGAGTCGTAAACATTTTTATTAAATATTTACAGAGTCTTATTATATTTGAATTGAAGTTTGGTTGGGTAATTTTGATAATTAATTGTTTAATTAAGGAAAAAGGAGTAAATTGTAAAAGAGGTAAAAGTTAATTGTTATAGATTAAAAATAGTAAAGGGGCTAAAATAGTAATTAAACCATGGTTAAAAAGTTCAAGCGGTGGAATTCTTTTAGTCCTAATTAGTTTAGGACTAAATTGGAATTAAGTTTGTTTAATTGAAATTTAATATAATTGAAGACCAATTATGAGATTGGACCATCCTTAAGTGGCCTAATAATAGAAATGAGGTGGAAATATTTAGATTTTGTGTAAATTGCAATTAAATCCTAATTAAATGAGGATTTACTAATTAGTTTATTTTTAGTACGATCAGGAATGGTGGTTTCGAGGCCACAACTTCGATGTGTCAGACCTTAAATATTATTTATTTAAATATTTACAAGGTCATTTGCATCATATTAAAAATTTGGTTGCAAAATTTTATTGTTTAGATAGTTAATTGAGTAAAAAAGATTAAATTGAAAAAGGTGAAAAAGTTTAATTCTCTTAATTAAAGGTATTAGATGTCAATGGAAAGTAAGTTAAGGTCCTTAAATGGTAATATTATCATTTTTCATTTGAGTGGACAAACTTGACTTAAATTTGGTTAAAAATTAAAGTGTGAACAAATGGCATATTGGTAAATTAAGTAAATAAATGATTTAAACCAAAACTAAAAGATGAAATTAAATCATCTTCTTCTCCAAGGAGCCGAAACTCCATTGCCAAGGGGAGAAGCAAGCCTCGGTCACTTGGGTTATTAGATTAGGTGAGTAAATCTTGCCTCTTTTTGGTAATTTTTATGTTTTTGAACTTGTTTTAGCTTGATCTAGCTAACTCGGATACTAATTTGTAAAATTGTTAAACATTTTGGTTTATACCATTGATGATTTTAGTGTGTTTTTGGAGTTTAATGATAAAATATTAAGCTTGGTTGTTAAATAAGACTATTTTGTAAAGTAATTTTTAGTAATTTTCATGTTAAAAGACTAAAATATAAAAGTAGTAAAAGTACAAGGACTTGTTGTTAAATAAAAAATATGGGAAGTATTTGACTGCTATAATATTCGATTGAACTTGTTTTTAAGGAAAAATGGTTAATTTGCAAGTTTTGAGCTAAATGACTAAATTGAATAAAAGTGAAAAGTTAAGGGTAATTTTGTAAAAATACCAAAAAGGCTTAATTGCATAAAATGATTAAAAATTCATGTTGATTTAAATAATTGAATGAAATTATTGTAATAGATCAAGATCGTGTCTCGATCGTGAAAAAGGAAAATTATGGAATTGCCCTTAGAGTTCATTTTAACTGTAATTTTATCCGATAAGTTCGTAATGTTAAATTCTTATTAATAATTGCTTATAACTGCCTTTATAATGATTGCTAGAAATGAGAAACGACGATTGAAAACATGAAAGATAGAAACGACGAGACGAGAATTTCCCGGCCTTGTGCCAAAGATAGAAAATGGTCTGATGGTTGAGATCTTGCATTTGTTGTGGATTCTCTACAGCATCGTGAGTCACCGTAAGGTGAATAGAATCCAAGAATGGATTACAAGCCTTATGATGGCTGAGATTTATGCTTGTTTGCATATTCTTGTCTACTTAGTGTGAGCAGCATAGTAGGGAACAAATATACCGTATAGATGACTGAGGTACTGCATGTGATGCGAGTCCTTGTCAACTTACTGTGAGCAGCCTCGTATACTAGTAACAGGTATGGCCTTTAGGTCAATAGGGAGTAAGAATGACTTTTGGGTCAACAGAGAGTAAATCGAATATCGATCACTGAAGTATAGTTCTGATTTGGCTCGGCTGATTTACGAATTTGTTCAACACATGTTATTCAGTAAATTGATAAACCTTGCGAACTTATTAAGCTATGAAAGCTTATCAATGAATTTGTTGTTGTTTTGTAGATTCTATTGAGGAGCTCGTTTGGTAGTTATTCATCACTCGGTTATATGGCATGTACTAGGATGATGCTACCATTGAAATGCTTGATTTTGGATTGCTGGATACTTTGTTGTACTAAACTTGCATGCTTGCTTGATGTTCTAATTAAGCAAATGTGTTTTGTAATGAGTTGACATGTGAATTTAAGAATCCTTGTGTTGATTGATTGTATTTTGTGCTATATGATGAAACAAGTATTGTCATGTATAGATTTTACAAGATGAGAATTTGAATAAGAGTCTTGTGTTGAATGATGGTTAATAAATTTGAAGACTTGTGTGATCAATTGAATTCTACATACTTGTTTCGATAAAACCCTTGCATGTATTGGTAGAAGAATAGGGCAGGAGAGAGGTTTGTTCACTAACTTGAGTTGTATCTATAGTTTCATAATAAGTATCGGTAGTTCTACCCATAGGAGTATTAGTAGTTTATGTACTTGTATCAGTAGAAGCAGCAGGGTAGGACATCTTAGCTCTATGGAGTTTTTAGTACTAGTAGAAGCTTCACTTGTATCAATAGACTGTCATAGGTACCGGTAGAAGTCTGCACTATTTCCTAAATTGTTTACTGACTTGACAACTACTGATACTTGTCCAATAGGTACCGGTAAAAGTCTCCTAGAATTGTGGAAATGACATTTTTACCTTTATTGAGTTGATAAACAAACTAAGAATTAATTATAAATGTATATATTTTATTAAATCAAGAATGATGTTGAAATAATATTTGTATAGGTAACGATTTGAGGCATAAATGCATGTGACCTTGGAACCCTAATCGACGACAATGTTGGGTTTGGGTACTATACAATGATAGTAAGAATGATTGTTGTAGCTTGGATGATATTATGATATTATGGTTGATATGGAATATAGATGTCATGATTTGTGATATGAATATTGATTCCTTCTTTCGATGTAATGATGAGTATGTTTGGGTTATAGTTGGTTAGCTAGTGGTGAAAACTGTGTGTTTGAGACATAGGGCTATGTGATCCCTGATGGAAAATATTCGTATGTGATTCCTAAGTTCTTGCGTGATTGAATTTGATTCTTGATTGATTAAAAGGTTGTAAATGAATGTGTAAGATTAAATGGAGTTCGTATTCTGAGTTGCAATTTTGTAATTGTATAAATTGTGATTGATTTGTATGTATTTAAAAAGAAGAAGAAAACGAAAAGACTCGAAAAGTTCTGTAAACCCTAAGACCTTAAACTGAAGATGGTATAATTTTGGGGTGTTACAGACTATGTAGGTGTGACTCGTACACTTTGATGTAAGTAAAAGCCTGAGTTGAGTTGTAGTCGTTTATTTCAAATAAAAACAAAACTTTTTACTTATAGTAGGAAGTGTAAGAGTCATGCATACATAGTCTGTCATCCACTCAAGATTTAGGTATGTCACACTATCAATGTCACAAGTGAATAAATTCATATAAACGAATTCGAAATCTATTCTGCTTGGGTCCAGTCTAATGTACTATTAATCCAATCAGTCACATCTATATATCTATCTTCTAGGAGTCATTCGCTTTGATGCCCAAGACAAGACATTTCCCCTATTGGACTTGATAGACGAAATATTAATTTTTCAATTAGTTTTCTCATTTCTTTTTAGACTAAGGAAATCTTTAGGCTCGTCTACTAATACAAGCTATCTTTCCGTACTATGATCCTACCACATAATATCGCTTAGTATCAATTTAAACAATAGACAACCAATGAGCAACATTTGCTTCTATTTTACTTTGCGTGCAAAAACCATAAGAGGACAATAATAAAAAGTATATTAATGGTAATGAATGAATTTGTTTTATTAACCAATTTGTTCAAAAAAATTATAAGTTTTACAAAAGAGCATACTACACTTAAGATCCAACACATGGCTCACATTCACTTCTTTATTTTTTCCCTTAAAATAAAACTATGAATAATCAAAATTGAAGATTTTATGAATAAAATGAATATGATTATTATAGAATTGTCATGACATGTCATGCATGTATAAGATAAGCATGCCATATAGTTTAGGAAAGAATGACACATGTACTTGTCATGCATATATTAATCATTCATGATTGAAATTGGAAATAGAAAACCTTGCATGTTTTTAAAATATTGAGTGGGAGAAGGTCCCTAAACAAGACCTATGACCTCCATCAATGGTCTCTTGTGATGGCATGGCAAGTGCACTACCCCATAGTAGGGTTGCTACATGGATTTCACTGAGGAGCTTTCTTAAAAGAAAGAAGGATTCTTTTATGGTCAATTGATAATTGGATCGACCCTTGTGGTAGGCATTATCATGCTATAGTTAAAGAAATTCTATCTTCCAAAGAGGACAACTAGTCGAAGCATGCTATTTGGTTATACCACGATGACTCATTTGTGGTGCATGATGCGATAGGTTTTCATTTGATGGTTATATAGTTAACATATTCTAGTTAAGTAACTCCCTACGAAGCTCTAATTAAGTTAGAATGATGCCCACATGTTACACAATTATTAGTACATGTGAATGCCTAAGAAATTAGGTTCATGTACTAATTGGATGGAAATCCATGTTCTTAATAGTTGATCATGATCACCCCACGGTGGCTTGATTCAATGGGTGTGGGAATTATCGTTGCAACAACTTACATATGTTTTTCAAGTCTAATGTAAGACGCATGCATCATTTTAATGCATATTGTAATGTTGCAAAATTTTTCAAACATTTGCTTATACAAAGATATTAATATATGAATATTTTTATTTTCAATTCGAAAATGACACCTACTTCCTTATTGAACATACTCAATGAAAATAAACTAAACGGAAATAACTGTAAGGAATGGAAAAGTAACTTGATAATTGTCCTAAGTTGTGAGAAACTTAAAACAGTTCTTGATACAAAGTGCCCTCCGGCCACTCAAGTTAAGGCTAGAAAATATTGGGAAGAGTCTGATTAGATAAATCGTTACTATATGCTGGCAAGCATTACTAACACTTTATATAAGCAATTAGAGAGTTATATAACTGTTAAAGTGATACTAGATAAGCTAGAAAACATGTTCGAAGGCCAAGTTGCCTTGACTTGACAATAACTAGCTTGATGAATACCCAACAAAAGCCCGACACTTCAGTCAAAGATCATATGATCACTCTTATGGGTTACTTTACCAAGGCCACAAACAATGAGGCCAATTTGGACCAGAACACTCAAATAGAGATGACGTTCAAAAGCTTGTTCAAGGATTATGTAGTTTTTGGGCTGCTTATAACCTGGGGAACAAGAATCTAATGCTTACAATACTTATAAAGGAATTATAGTCCTACAAGTTGATGTTGAATGACGACCAGTCGGTCCAAAGAGCAAAAGAAAATATAGTCGTCGCTTCTTCCTCAAAAGGGAAGGTAAAGAGCACTAAGAAAAGTAAGGCTAAGGTCTCTAGGCCTTTACAAGTGGAAAGGAAAGAACTAGGAAGCCTAAAGACTTGTCTAAATCTAAATGCTTCTTTGGCAATAAGAAAGGGCACTTCAAGGTGAATTTCAAATAGTGGGAAAATATCTAGCTACCAAAGGCAAAGGTATGAAACTTTTTATGATAGATGCTTATTTAGTGAAGGATTTGATAGACCACTAGGTCATTGATTTGGAAGCCACTAATCATGTTTTTGTTTCTTTACAGGGGTTCGAGGAGATGAAATATCTTAGAGATAAAAGCTTATCGTTGCGGATTGAGAATGGGACAAGTGTAGTAGCTGAAGCAGTGGGTGATGTACATATTTATTTTGATAATTTTAGGAAATTTATTTTAAGAGGCGTTTTCTGTGTACCAGGTTTCAAAAGAAACTTATTTCTTATTATTTGTTTATATAAAGACGGCTTGATCGTGACTTTTAATAATGGAATTGCAATATTTAGAAATCAAAATCTTATTTGTAATGGATGGATGTCAAATAATATTTATTTTATCAAACCAAAGATGTACACACTGTTTGAGACTGAAATATCGAATAAAAGACTTAAATTTTCTCACTCTAATGAGGTGTACCTTTGGCATTTGAGACTTGGTCATATTAATCGAGAAACAATCACTAGACTTGTGAAAGACGACATATTAAGTTTTCTTAAAGAAGTTGATCTTCCACAATGTGAATCTTGTTTGAAAGGTAAGATGACTAATCGATCTTTTAATGCAAAAGGAACGAGGACCGAAAAACCCATAAAACTAGTGCACACTAATGTATGTGGCCCTAAAAGCATTAATGCAAGAGGTGGTTACGAGTATTATGTAACCTTTATTAATGACTATTCTGTTGGATCTAGTGCCTTAAGTATAGTATTTTCATCAATATATACTTGTAATTTTTCAAACATATTGGTGAATAAAACAAATTCAATGATTACAATAATATATTTTGTATAATTATGCTCACATGGTTTTTGCAAGCAAAGCAAAATGGAAGCAAATGCTGCTTGTTGATTGTCTAAATGTTTAACTAATACTAACTGGTCTAACGTGGTTGGTTCGTAGTACAGAAAGACAACTTGTATTAGTATATGAACCTAAACATGTTCTTAGTCTAATTGGAAAATGAGCAAACCGATTGAAAGACTAATATCTCATCTATTAAGTCCAATTTGGGAGATGTCTTGTCTTGGGCATCGGAGTGGATGACTCCCAAAAGATAGAGACATAGATGTGATTAACTAGACTGGTAGTACTTCGGACATGACCCAAGAAGAATAGATCCTGAATCCATTTATGGATTTATTCACTTGTGATGCTCTTAGTGTGACATACCTAAATCTTGAGTGGATGACAGAGTATGTATACGTGACTTGTACACTTTGATGTAGGTAAAATCCTGAGTTCAAATAGATAAGGAACCGAAAGTTGGTGCATTGGGTGTACGACTTCTATAGTATGTAGCATCATTCACAATAATGGAATTCATAGCCCAAAACATGGGTAAATGATATCCTCCCATTTGCATTACATGGTTGATAAAAAGTAAATGTAGCCACGGGTCGTCTGTTTTTGTGATGGATGACTTGATCACTATTTGATAGTAATTAAGTTTTCATGAAGGAAGACGTAATGGTTACAATGCGATAAAATAGAATCATATTGAGACAATGGATATTATCTCAAAGAGATCAAGGATATTCTATGAGGGTAACACACTTATGACTAGGTCAATAAACGAGCACTGAGTAGTTGCTTTCGTAATAGTATTTCGTTGGGGAAAACTCAGTCATGATGCTATAATGGAATGACTTTGAGACTAAAATGAGTTTATAATTAATAAGCGAAAAGCCAAAACTCAATTATATATCATTTGAGCCTCAACTACATATGTCCATTCGGTCCCTCAGTTAGCTAGTTGAAAGAAATGAATTATGTGTTTGAATAGAACTGAACGGAATGAAAAGAAAAAGAGAAATGGAAAACATTCAAGAATGATTATGATTTTCTCCAAAATGGAGAAATGGAATCATTTGGAAATAAATGTAGGTTTCAAAAAATGGAAATTTGCAATCCTATATAAGATTACTTAAAAAATGATGGAATAATGAGTTTATATTTTTGGACTGTTTTGAAGAGCGAAAATGAAAATAAACCATTTGGTCATAGCGAACATGTTGAGTTATGACATATTGAACAAATTTTCTCGAAATTTTATCGGGGTAAAATCATCAAAATCTTATAGAGGGTAAAATTGTCAAAATTTTGTTGAGAGTAAAATAGGGATGAGAAAAATGTTATTATATATATATTTTTTTTTATTTTTTTTATTTTGGGAAATAGAAAAATTAAATCAGGTTAAATCACATTACAGAGTATTGGGTCAAAAAGGGCCTAGGAAATACTCATAATTGGACTCGATGTGAGAGAGATCCAAAACCCCTCATATAACATGAAAGGGGTGAAAACTCTAGTAGAAATACAAGGGTGAGTTGTTCATAACTCTCCTTCTCTAAGTAGGATGTTGTTTTTTTATTTAAAATAAACCTCTACAACTCTACAAGGGTTCTACCTTCTATTCCTATAAATAGATGGCATCAGTAGAGCTATTTATAGAACTTTTGAGAGATTGTTATTCTACCAAAACATAGAGACAATTTATTCTCAACTTTTAAATATATTTTTCTAGAATAACAATTATACCGGTTTCTATTAAAGAATAGAGAAAAAGGGAGAGAAAACTTTTTCTACTTCTATGTTTCGATTCAATTGGTTCGAGCTTACACTCGAAGTAGTTCGTGGTACGAGAATAGCAGAGAAGATCGTTTGGTTGAAAGCTGAGAACAATGAACATATGTTAAGCCAAGAACACAGATACAAATTCGGTTAAGGTTTATTGCTATAAATATCACAAATTGGATCAGTTTTGAAAAGTTTAAATTTTCGCTGCGCAAGAAAACTGTTTTCAAATCAAGAATTTTCCAACATATTCCAAATATGGGTATGTATACCTAAAGCACCACAAGAGTTAAACATTTGATAAATTCAAAGAGTTTCGTGCGAAAGTGAAGAAATGACTAGGTTTACCAATAAAGGCACTTTGTTCAAATTGAGGTGGGGAATAATTATTTGATGAGTTCTTAGGGTACCTTATAGAGAATGAGATTCTATAGCAATTAACCATACTGAGCAATCCACAACAGAATGGCGTGGCAGAGTGAAGAAATCAAACATTGTTAGACATGGTACCTTCGATCTTAAGTTATTCGAAGCTGCCAATCTATTTTTGGAGATATGTTGTACAAACGGTTTACTATATTCTGAATGATGTGCCAACTAAGGTAGCACCAAAAAATCCATACAAATTGTGGCATGGCAAGAAGCTAAATCTTTATCATTTTAAGATTTAGGCATGTTTGGCCCACGTATTGGATAAAGATGCGAGGAAGTTGGACTCACTGATAGAATTTTGTATGTTTATAGGATACCCTAAGGGAATAAAGGGTGGTATGTTTTATAACCTGAAAGAGCAAACTGTTATAGTGTCAACTCATGTTACTTTCTTTAAAGAAAGTTACATGAATGACTTTAAACGTCAGAGTAAAAAGGCACTCAAGGAAATTTTGAGAAATATACAAAACGCTACTGAAATGGTTCCAGAACCAAATCCTAATAGTAAACCTGCAAATGATCAATAGCACAGGGTGCTTTATCGCAATGAGAGAGTCTCTTGTAGGCTTGAGTTCTTCCAATTTGCCAAGATTTAGGAAATAACTATGAAAGCTGAGATGGACTTTATGTATTTCAACTCAATGCGAGAAATTGTAGATTTACTAGAAGGGATAAAACTCACAGAGTGTAAGTGGATCTACAAGAGGAAAAGAAATGCGGATGGAAAAATGGAAACTTATAAGGTCATACTCAGAAAGAAGGTATCGATTATGAAGAAACCTTCTATCCAGTTGTAATACTCAAGTCAATTCGCATATTATTATCCATTGCGGCAACTCTCGATTATGAGATATTGAAAATAGATGTGAAGACAATGTTTTTGAACGACTATCTTTAAGAGAGCATCTATATGATGCAACCCACCAGATATAAAGCTAAAGGAAATGGGCATAAAGTTTGTAAACTATTTAGATTCGTATATGGACTTAAGCAAACATCCTGCTTATTGAATCAAAGATTTGATCTAGTGATCAAGACTTTTGGATTCAAGCAAAACGTAGATGAACCTTGTGCTTATAAATGTTTAGGGGATGGAAAGACGATCTTTCTTGTTCTATATGTCGATGACATTCTACTCAAAAGGAATGATGTAAGAACTTAGTCTTCGGTTAAGCTATAGTTAACTCAACAGTTTAGCATGAAGGACTTGGGAGAAGCTAATTTTGTTCTAGGCATTCGAATCCTAAAGGATCGAAAAAACAAAGTGATATCACTATCTTAGGCTTCATACATAGACATGATATTGGAGCGTTATGCAAATGATCGATTCAAAGAAGGGAAATCAATCCTCCTTATTGAGATTTCATCTCTCTTTGGAGGACTGTATTAAGACAGCAGAATAAATAGAGAACATGAGAAAGGTTCCTTATGCTTTAATAGTAGGAAGTCTCATGTATGTTATGTTATGCACATGCCCAGATATCTGTTTTGCGGTGAGGTTGGTAAGTTAATATTAGGCAAATCCAGGACCGAGACACTAACAAGCAGTTAAGTATACACTCAAGTATTTATGGAGAACAAGGGATTATATGCTTATGTATTCTAGAGGAGATCTTACTCCTATCAGATATATTGATTCTGACTTCCAAACATGTCAGAATTCGAGGAAATCGATGTTAGGCTGTGTTTTGTCCTAGACGGAGGATTCATAATGTGAATAAGTGTCAAGTAGGGTTGCATTGTTAACTTTACTATAGAGCGCCAAATATAAGGTATGAGAAAAGCTATGGCACTATATGTAACACCCTTATACCCGATTCATCCATATAAACTCGATATAAGAGTATTATATACGGTGCCAAAGCGACGTAGACGAATACCGATTAATTTTTCATTTAAACAATGATGTTTTAACTCATATAAACCAAAATTTATTAAAACAATTATACGAGATCATTATTGGATCATAAAACATATTGAAAAATAATTGAAAACTATTTTTGCTCAAAACGGGCAAAATATTGATACCTTCTCTGATGGTATCGATATTTTATGAAAAGTATCTATACTATGTAACAAAATCGATACCAAAAAGACATTTTGGAAGTCCAAAAAATCTCAAATTTTAAGAAAATATCGATACCTTAAAATTAGGTATCGATATTTTTACCCAAATATTGATATCGATTTTAAAAACAATACCAAAAAGGAATTCTGTCACTTTGGTATCTATACCTTCATCTTTGGTATGGATATCTTTACTTAAATTTCGAGAAAATCAGTTGAAAACTCAGTAAAAACCTCTTGCAAATTTTCAAACCCCAATTCATCATTTTAAACTATCTAAGAGGCATCAAAACTACTCAAATAACATCAAAATTAACAAAATCACCATACTAACAAATTATTTGTTTCAGACATAATCATATTAGCAATGACTAATTATATATGAGACCGAAACAATCCATTACAAATCACCAAATTAATTAAGTTCCAAAATAATATCTAAGCCCTATGACTTAGATACATATTGAGCAACTTATGTACATGCCATTTTAACTAAAAATAGAAATACCTAAACTTGAAGCTCTTCAAAAGTGATGTGTTGAGAGGTCTCTTAGCCCGACCTTAGCTTCACAAGTCTAATTGTACCTACTCACAATAAATGCGTTAAGCCGATGAAGACTTAGTAAGCATTACAAGAATAACTAAACAATTTGTTTATATTACTATATTTAATTCAAGAGATATATATATATATATATATATATATACACACACACACACATTCTTTCACACATAATTAATCACAAATAGTTACACTTTAAATAAATTACTTACCTTAATAGTGGTTTATTCACCATAATGCAGGATGCAATGCTCTCAAACTCAAATCGCATTTTTAGCCCATAGTAGACTATCGTAGAACCTATTGGATATACAAAACAAGTACGGAGCATTACTATGCACTAATGAACGAAAAGCACCAAGGTGCTAGACGGAGAGCACAAATGTGCTAAACGAAGAGCATAATACGTGCTAAATAACGGAGAGCGCGCTAAGATCCCATAATGGCATGCTATTAATATCACAATAATTCTAACTTGTCTACTTGCACAATAATATCTAATTTAGCAATATTCCTCATAATTGGTATATTACACCAAACAAATATCCACAAATATCATCACATATTTCTCATTACATTTTCTCTAATATTTCCACAATTTCACAACATAATCATTTATTCAATATTTACATATATATTCATATTATATACTACATTTCTATTATAAACAATTTCTCTGTAAAAAAATTTAACATTTAAAATAATAATTTTAATAATAAATTCTTGTAGTACTTACAACAAAAGGTGAAAATGGCAATTTCTCGTCTTTTCATTCCTTAGCCTTCTCTTTCCCCTTTCATTCTTCTTGATTCTTTCTCTTCTTTTCTTTCTCTTCTTTTCTTTCTCTTCAATTTCATATAAAACACATATCACATATAAGCTGAAAGCTAAAATCAAAGAATCGTTTTATGCTAGATTATGAAAATAGATATGCCATGAGAGTTCTTCATTCCTTTCCTTAACACTTGAACACCTAAACCCTAGCTTATGTTGTACTCTCTTTAACACTTCAAGGTGGGTTTTCTCAAGAGATAAAGGTATCTACTAGCTTTTTATTATGCTTTTCTTAAAAAAATCTCAAAGAAAAATAATGGTTTTGGAGCTTTAAGGGTTTAACAATGGTGGAAAGACTCAAAGGGAATTAAAAAGAAAGTTGGATGGAGATGGGGTGAGTCACGTTTGGATAGGTAGGAAAATATGATATAATTTTCATCTCTTTTTCTTTTTCTTTTATTCTCAAATTTTCTACACCAATCATTTAAAATATCACCCACTTTCTAATAAAAAAATGGTGAAATTGTTAAAGAGCCCTCTAACCATCCATCTTTATACTTTTGCCCACAATCATTATACCTAAAATATCTACTAAGCTAATTACTCTTTTATCCTTCCTTAATCACCATAAATCCTATGATGATTCACATTCCACTATGGTAAAAATTTCTTTATAATCCCTCCTTCCTTCCCAACATTATTAAGTATCACCTAAATTATTATTTTCCCCACTTATAAAGTATTTTCTAAATTCCTTATTAGCACTAAATACTTCCTAATTTAATACTCAAAATTCTCAGTTATTTTATTTCAACCACATGCTCCCATTCTTGACCCGATCCGTTACTGTTCTAATCTTCGGGTTAAAATGCGGATGTTACACTGTAACAATGCGGATATGGCTAAATCTCAAAGAAAGCACATAAATGACAAAACAATACAAAGTAATACAAAGTATCATAAGGGAGATGGTAGTGTTTGATGGAATAGTGGATGTAGTCAAAGATCGCATACGAGGACAAACCCTGGGGATTTGTTTTGCCAAGACTCTATTAGATAAAGAACTCTTTGGGAAACATATGGAGAGGCACAAAAATGCAAAACATGACTCATTTACTTCACTAAGGCAAGTGGGAAACTGTTTGATTTGGTGCCTTAAGTGTAGTATTTTCGTCTAAGTATACTTGTAAATTTTCGAATAGATTAGTTAATAAATTTATTCATTAATTACATTAATACTTTGTATATTGTCCTCACATGGTTTTTGCAGGCAAAGCAAAATGGAAGCAAATGTTTCTCATTTGTTGTCTAATGTTTAACTAATATTAAACGGTATTACGTGGTCGGGTTGTAATATGAAAAGATAACTTGTATTAGTAGACGAACCTAAACATGTCCTTAGTCTAATCAGAAATGAGTAAACCAATTAAAAGACTAATAAATCGTCTATCAAGTCCAATTGGGGAGATGCCTTGTCTTGAGCATTGGAGCGAATGACTCCCAAAAGATAGAGATATAGATGTAATTGATTGGAATGACAGTACATCGGATTGGACTCAAGTAGAATATATCTTGAATCCGTTTATAGATTTATTCGCTTGTAACGTTTATAGTGTGACATACCTAAATCCTAAGTGTATGGCGAACTATGTATGTGTGACTCTTGCACTTTGATGTAAGTAAAAACTTGTGTTTAAATAGATACCTCTAAATTGAAAATTTGGAGAAGAGATGCTACTAAATTTTATTTTTTTACCAATAATTTTTCTTAAATGTTAGTAATAGATACTATTTATAAATTTAAATTTGAATTGTAATTAGTATATAAGTCTAACATTCATTAACTGATAATTAAAACATAAATTCAGCCTTTATTTATATACTTGGACATCTATTCAAGTTATAACTAATAAATATGAAAATAAATAAAAAAATTACTTATAAAATAAAAATAATTCGAAAATTTTTACAATAATATTTTAACTATAATGATTAGTGAATATGCTTAAACTTTTATTCAAATTATAACTCAATTTTAGAGTCAATAAAATTATCCCAACTTATTGTAGAAGTAATAATTCTAAATTAAATTCTAAATATATTTAAATATCTATAATATAATAAAAATAAGAGGTATTTTCATCTGATCAAGTTATAGCATTCGTTGCTTGTTGAAATGCAATCTCTAATCTCAGTACAGCAAAACTGATCTGGGCAGCCATTCAAACATCCCTCAACCGAGACCTGTTATTTTTTCCCTGATTTTATCGACTCAAAAGGTATTATTAATTACTAAAGGCAGAAACTTCTTCAGCTCGAGGAAACAAAGCTGAGGGCAACAATGAAGTGGGTCAAACTCATAGTATCTTTCATCCTCACACTTTCATTCTTGTCGTTTCCTTCGTGCGGGTTCCAATCCGATGAGCTACTCGTTGACGACGAAGAGTTCGGACTCGAGGGGGCTCCGCAACATCGTTCCCCTGAATCCATCCCCACTCGATCCCCACCAGTCACATCCCCGACCCGAAAGAGGCATTCGGATCTAGATTCCGATTCTAAGATCCAGTTCTCTCTTGACCACGCTTTTGGCGACTCCGATTTCTCTCCCGCCGGCACTTTCTCCGCCCGCCTCAAAACATTGAGCCACGGCGGCCAGGTTTACCAACCTTTTCTTTCTTTCTATTTTTAAATCTTTTTTAAAGCAAAATTTTCGTTTTCGTAGTGTATGAATAGTGCTGAAACTTTCATTCACACCCTGATTAATATATATCTTAAAAGCTGGGATTTTTCTTCCACCTTTTTTATATCTTCTTATTCATTATACTTGGGCTTTGTTTGGTTTTCGATTTTGCTACTAAAAGTTTAATCATAAGTGATTAATAAACTAATGATTATGATGGGAATTCTACAGAAAGTTTTTGTAAGTAAAATGATTCATAATGTTAGTGAAATAATATAACAACGTTAATCTTTAGTTAATCAATAATGCTTTTTAATTTCGTCTCCAAGAGCAGTTCTTCACATTTTGCTTAGGGAATTAAAAGACAAGAAGAAAACATGGCCTTTGTCGTTAAAGGTATAGGAAAATGGAGTCAACTTGCGAGGTGAATCCTGCTGTGCTACTGTAGGAATTACATGTCAACCTAATTTTATCACTTTTCTCAATTTTCTTGAATTTTGACATTTGCACTTTAATCTTGACTCATATTTGGATAAAATTTAATAGAATAGTGCATGTTTAATCCGTAGTGTTTTATTTTGTTGATGAGCTGGCAATATAAATGAAAAGATTTAAGAGAACAATGTGTCAACGATTGCAATGTGGAATTTCTGCTTCTTCACAACTTAGTAATATATACTCAACATATTCTGTAATTCCTTCATAATTTTTTCCCCATAATTCAACCAATTAAAAGCATGATGGTAAAGTTAATGCAATTGATGTGGTTGAGAATTTTATCTTTGACTTAGCATGGTGGCAAATTTGGTATGTATCCTTGTTAAGAAAAGGCTGCTGAGTTCTTAGAAATTAAGCAGCTAACTGGTACAACTAGTACTTGGTTTCATTCTAAATCTTAAAAGTGGATGTTGGACTGTTGTTGGAAACATGATTAGGATCTGAGAGGAGTTTACTGAAGCTTAAGCTATTTAGTTTTTTATTTATACCTCACAGTTTGGCTATGTAAAACCTGCTACTGCCAAAGGCCTTCAAATTTGAGAATATTCATTATGTAAATCATGACATAAGTATTACTAATAAGAGGCTTAGGTAAGTGGTGGCATCTTCTATTGACAATACTAACCAGATATATATCTGTTGTGTAGAATAATAAAATAATTAGTTCATTGCTCCTATGACCTTCCATTTCTCAACAACCGGTGAAGATAATAATAGTTGATCGAAAGTTGTGAATGACTTAAGTTCCTATTGTCTTGAAGTGACTTTCTTTTTCACATTTTGTCATTTTCTATGTTTCATTCCAAAGAGCTCTAGTAGGATCTAATGTGATCAGTTTTGACAGAAACTTACAAAGTTACGGTTTTCGAGGAACAGTTTCTCTGATGTGGAGAAGGAGAAGTTCAAAGTAATCACGCATTATCTAAACTTCTAGTTTACTTACTCTGTTCTGTGTGAGTTACCATTTTATGATGCTTTGGGTTTTAATCATCTGCTCTTGCAGAATCTGCTTGAAAGTGATGACTTTTATAGGATAAGACTCCCATCTAATGTTTTGAGTCCGCCTGGGAGGGATTTTATTATTTCATCAGTGAAAGCAGTAAGTGATACTGTTTGCTTTAGCTTTCTTCTTGGGATCTCTAATATTATTGTCTAATGCTTTTGGTATTGGGATTCTTGGTGCCTTTTTTTGTGCTTAAATTCATCTACTAGAAACTTCAAAAGCTTAACTGCTTTGCATATATGCAGTTGTTTTTGTTTATACAGTCAGGGTTTGACTTCTGCTCTTGAGCTGAAATCTCTAATGCTAAAATGCTGTGAATTAAGCTTTTTGAAGGAAGAGGTTTTAAATCTGACCACTTTTTTTTTTCTTTTGCTAAATGCTTCTGTCTTTAACATCTGAGATGTTTCTTATTTGTTTAAAAGATAATAATTTGTAATATAAATTAATGCTGATAAATATTGAATTCGGAATTTTGTTCACTTTTGAGCTTAATTGTCATATGGTCATATTGAGCAAAACCTAGAATTGACAAATAGTTTGTGTTGTAGTTTGGAGCTTCGGATCTTTAATTGTCAAAATGAAAATAAAGAGAGTGGGTGGAGAGGAGTAATGTGGCTCCGTTATCAAATTTAATTAAATGCCAAGTTTCTTTGATGCCTACTATTTCTTTCTTTTCTTTGTAGTTTGTATAGTTCTCACTACTGTTATTTTTTTTTTTTAACTGCAGAGATGTCTTCCTAGAGAAAGTTTGGATGAGCATTTTGTAATACACATGGTAATTCACTCTTCTCCCCTGCCCCCCTCTCTCCTTTCATATGTACCTGCATAACCTTGCAGATACCTGTGTAGTGTTTTTATGTGATAATTTTTGCTGGGTATTAGAGTAACAAAAAATAACAACCCTTTGTAGTTCTTTCAAAGCCACCTGTTGATGGAGACGCTGTAACCTAGTTCTCACTTGTCTCCAAAGATTACTTTATAAATAGTTCTCTAATAGTTCTATATTTTAGAATGCTACGTGAAACTTCTTGTAACTGGGCTTATGATATAGATTTACTTAGGTCTTATTCATATATTGGTGACACCATTACTGAATCTTAGTGACTTAATTCTATCTGTATTTGAATCTTCTCTTGTTGCAACCCTGAATGGTGCAAATGTATGCATGATTTGACCAAACTGGATGCAAGTACCTGGATTTAGCTTCTTAGAATTGTCCATGTTGAGACTTGAAAGTGATTGACTACCCCTTTGAAATCTTGGTATTCAACTGTAATTAAGAAAACAAACTTGAAACAGTCGTCATTGATTTCAATTTTTTTTATCGTTTTTTTACTGTTATCTCAGTGTAACATTTTATAAATGGCAAAAAGGGCCAAGAAGAGATGGTGAACCTACCAATGGATTTGATTATCATGAATGCTATGCTGTTATCTTATCATTAGAACTTTACTCATTTCAGCATCTAGCAACATGTGTGTTGCATGTGCTTTCTTGTTCTTTTCCTGATATTGCCCCTGCCACAAGCATTTGGAAATTTTTATTATTCTTTTTTTTTTTTTTTTTTTTTTGCATTCAGTTACTTTTTCCTTTTACAACATTGTCCTAACAAAAAGGCTGTTTTTCTTATTGAGTAAGCAACTGCATTTGGCTTAAATGAGTCCTACTTTAGCATTGTTCACCTGAATTATTATATGACATGGCATTTTATTTGGTCTCTTGGGGATTCAGATTATTGATGGTTTTTCATGTTGTATAACTTGATGGAAATAAAATAGGAATGCTACATTTATTTTAGGTTTCAATTTATTGCATAGTCCGTCTGACACTTTGCTCTTTCTTTTTGTTCTTTTAATGACAATTTATTGACACATGTTAATGCGCCATATTTACTTTATATGTAGTAGTAGTTCATAATATGTGATTGTGCTTTATTTTTATGGCTTTTTCTGCTTATACATACATATCATCTATACTTGTTTTCACCATATTTACTTTCTTTGTATGTAGTAGTAGTTGATGCCATTAGACCAACACAAAATATACAGGCAGCATAAAATAAATTTTATACGGAGAACATTTGAAGCATGAGAATCTGGAGTCTCCTTTAACTGTCCTTATTTTGTTTTATGGTTGTAGTCATGCACATTTGTCTATCATGTTTTCTACATGGAATGTTTGAATGATATGTAATTTGCTTGTTTTATAACGAATTTCTTGATTGATGTGGATCTGACAGTGGAGCCATTTTTTTAAATTTGTTCCCTTCTGTTTTTGTTTTCAGGAGGGTGTAAATGTTTTGGCTGTCAATTATGGCTCTCCTGGGTCATGCCCTTATCCTCGGAATCTGAAACTTGTAAGTCAGGATTGCGCTCTTAGTTTGGAATATCTTCCCTGTAACTGAGCATAGTATATAAACTGTAACCTCTTCCTCCCCTATAATTATTTGGCATTTCTTGCTATGGGGATTTCTAGTGACACTTGTACCCAGAAATGCTTTTTCCACACCTGTTTCCATAGTGAGTCACATTATATAACATTTTTAATTTTGAGACCTGTTCATAACAGGTTAATTTCTTAAACAGCTTTTTACTCTCCGTTATGCTTCAGCTTTTCAAGAGAGAAGAAACTTTTAAAAGCTAGGATCAACCCACCATCCTTCAAATGCTCTCCTTCGCAATTACCACTCTTCCCTTGTTAACTAGTTAAGAATATTTCAAGGTTTACCAAAAAAATACATACATAAAAATGGTTAAGTTCCCCTTTCTCTCAATTTTTTTCTTCATATTGGAGAAAGCCCTCAAACCGGTTATAACCTATGTTATTCGTGACTCAGGTGCGAGTGTCAAATATGAGTAAGTGTTTGACAAGGGTATGGTCATATCTTTTCATGTACTTGGGGGACTTTTAGAGGTCATATCCTCATATTCATGTGTCAAACTCAAGTGTTGGAAATGAGTACCTTAACAAAAATAAGGAGTCAGACCAACATAGGTTATAACCCATAGTCTTCTTTCTCTTCATTAAATATAGATATATCCCAACTCTTTTTGTGTGCTTGGTTCTCTTTGATTTTATGTTGGTTTACGTAGAAAAGAATTGTTATTTTCCTCCCTTTTCTCAAACAAAGTTGGAATCTTTATTTTATCTAGAATATATTTTATGTTGCTAAGAATCTTTAAAAGTGATTGACTATTGATGCCTTAAATTGATCATAAACTTTAAATATTTGGTTAAATTTTGCTACTAGTCCCTGTACTATATGTAAGTTTAGGATTTAAATCCTGTACTTTTATTTGGTCATTCTTAGTCTTCGTACCTTCCGAATTTTGAAATATCAGTCTCGACCAAACGGTAGATGTTAAATTCATTAAATAAAGTTGTTATTTCCAAATCTTATATGGAAAATATATTATTACATGTGTAATATTATGTTAGCTTGCTATTTTTATGCATTACTTACAAAAAAGCCAATTAATGGATTTAATGGTTGTTTGCGTCAAGACTGATATTTCAAAATTCGAAGAGTGTAGGAATGATCAAATTGGTGAACATGAACTAAGTTTACAATTTTACGCATAGAACAAGACAAATAATAAAATTTAATCAAATGAATTTAATTGCTACTGTTTGGATTAGGATCACGTTGAAGTTTGAAATTACAAGGACTAAAACATTAATTTGAAAAGTACAGGGATTAAAAAACTGACCAAATTAAAAGTTCATAGACTACTTTCACAACTTACACATAGTAGAAGAGACTAATAGCAAAATTTGATCTGAATATTATGAGATAAAATTTGTCCTGATTCATGAAGCTGGGGAGTTTAAGTTAAAAATAATGCTGGAGGAAAAATTTTGATGGTATTGAGGAAGCAAAGTGAACGCTTAAAAGGGTGTACCAAGACAAAATGGAATCTAGTTAACTAATATAGAGTTGATTTTATGAAGCTTAACTTTCATATGGATGACTTTGTATACTCTCTATTGCTTTTTTAAAGCTGATGTGTTTCCAATTCACCAGGGAGAGTTTTAAATTTGGCACCTCTATGTATGCTGATCAACCATTTAAAACTGCAACTTGATGTGAACTGTGACTTCAGCTTATGAGTGGGTTATAACATTCAGCATGTGTAGTTGTTCAAGTTCCGTACACATGCATCTTGTTCCATAAAATGGAAGTTCAATTTTAAATATATTGATAAGATGGAACCTTGTAGAAGATGAACAGAGACTATTTTCTTTCAGAAAAATTTTGATCGTGTAATAATCCCCGGTTATTTTCATTTTATAATCAATATTTCAGCCTGCAAAGTGGTCCTTCAGTTCACATACAATTTTAAAGAAAACTGAGCAGGCAACCAGGTATGCTGCCATTTAGAATTTATTCTTTGAAAATGAGATATTTATTTGCATCTATCGAGGGTTTTCTGCAATGTTAGCACTTGTAGTTTAATCTAAAGTCTAAGGGCATGTTTGGCTGAGTGGAAAAGTGAAAATTAAATAAATTTTGAGTGTGCTTGATAGAGAAAAGTGAGGAAAGAAAATGAGAGGTGACCATTTTCCATTTAACTGCATAAAACCAATCGTATTCTAAATTGAAATGATAAGAGGAGAGAAAATGAGAGAGTGTGTTTATTAGTTCAAAATTATGCATTTTCAAAAGTTTCAATTTTTTTTCTTTTCATTTTTCATTCTACAAAGCAATGGATGGAAAGAAAATCAATTTTTCTTTTAGTTTTTTCATCTTCCTACCAAGCAGGCCTATACAAAGAAAAATATTTTTTTTTATTTTTCTACCCCTTCAATATTCCTTCTTTCTTAATTTTCTTTCCATTCTACCAAGTAAAACCTAAGTGAGATCATTAGACTATATATGCTTCTTTAATATTAGTTCTGTAAATTCGTTCCTAGTCTAAAAGAATACAATAGAAGCTTATCTTTCGTCGTCACTTTTGGAATGCAGGATATATATGTTGAACTTATTTGAATTTTGAAGTAGTTATTAGGGGAAATCTCTATCTTTTGTTTCATTTATGCTGCAAAATTGCAGTATTTTAGGTTCTGTTGTATTGACAGTGTTCCATTCTGTCACGTAGGGCTCCTGTATTTACTGAAGAAATTCTTGGTGGAGAGAATGCTGAAGGTGAAGTTGTGCAGCTGGCTGAAAGGTCTTTTTGGGCTAAATACGTGAGTGGTCGAATCGATTCAATCTGATTTTTTAGTTAGCCTTCACATCAAAATGTTCAGTCTGATGATTAAATTTGATGCATACCAGTGGATGTATTTGATCCCTCTGGGACTCATTGTCATGAATGCCATAACACAAGCAATGAACATGCCCGAGGAACAAGCTACTGGCCAGGCACCTGCACAAGGACAGCCGACAGCTGGTGCAGTGCAGCGTGGGCCAAGTTCTGCTGTGCGTAGAAGGTGATCGATAAGGTTGCTGCTACTTATACCATTTTAGAAGTTGAGATTGATGTCTTTTAGGGATCTTCAATTACATGAATTGAAGCTCATTATGGATGTTTACTTTCCAATATCTGTGGTGGTAATTAACTGAAGCCACTTGATGAGAAGAATAGTAGGTGGCAGCGTTCTCATTTTCCATTTTCCTTTTAACCTCCGATATCAGAATTATCTGTGATAATCCCACTGACAATTGAATTGTATGTTTTAGCATTGCAAAAATTTAGGCTCTTCTTATCATGGTAAAAGTAAATTTGGTTTGGTTGATTAGTGTAAAAAATAATTTTAATATATTTAAAAGTAATTTTCACTTTCAGTTTTCAAAAATAGTTTGTTTATCAAATCTATTACTTCTATAAAACTACTTGCTGAAAATTATTTATAAAATTTTATATGCATATGAAAAGAAGCTTTTTCAAAAAAATAAGTGGCAATATTTTATAAAATAAAACTTAATACAAATTTTGATACGTAATTTATAGTAATAATATATTTGAAAAATTGAAACTTGGAACTAGTCTTCTTTTCTGTTTTTTTTAAAAAAAAATTATATGTTCTTTTTGAAGTTTATAATTTTAAAATTATTGAAAAAATAAAAACACATTAGTTGAAAATAATGCTGGGAGTGGAGAGCGAAGAACACATAATTGTAATTTTATTTGGAAAAACATATAATTGATATTTTATTTTTTAAGTAATGATATATTTGGAAACATTAAACTTTGAGGAAAAAACTCTAGTATTAAAATTTACCATTTCAATAAGAGAGATTTTTCTCCATGTCAGAGAACGTCGGTCACCTGACCTCTTAAGTGGGGTAACTAGTGAGTTGTGATTTTTACCAGCAAACAAGTTGTTAACTACTGTACTAAGAGACATTTCATAGTATTGATACTCCTAAAAAAGGGGGCGGAGAGATGAGGTAATTTTCTAGCATATTTGTAGGTAAAAATATTATAGAAGTTTTTTGGATTACCTCTTAAGTGGGGTAATTAGTGAGTTGTGATTTTTACCAGCAAACAGTTGTTAACTACTGTGCTAAGAGACATATCACAGTATTGATACTCCTTAAAAAAAAAAGGGGGGGGGGAGGGATGGGGTAGTTTTCTAGTGCATTTGTAGCTAAAAGTATTATAGAGGTTTCTTGGATTGCATTTTGATCTTTATATTAAAAGTGGATAAATTAATTTTTATACATTAAAAAATGTGCAAATTGTTTCATTTTGTTAAGAATTCACCATTGAACGATGACATGGTAGGTAATGTCCAAGGTGGAATTAATGTTTAATTTGGCCCTTCTAGTAGAAATAGAATTGCATTTTGATCTCTCTACTAAAAAAAAATAAATTAATCTCTGTATGTTAGGAAAAAAAGTACAAATTGTTTCATTTTGTTAAGAATTCACCATTAAATGATTACATGGTAGGCAATATCCAAGGTGGAATATATTGTGGAAAAAGTAGTATCATGAGGTGCAATTTGTCCCTTTCTGTATCACCCCTTATTTGATCCCTATCTTTGACTCGAGCAAGGTAAGTTACACTTAAGTTTCAAACTCATCATTCATCACCAACTCCCCCACAAGTGCCTTAGCAACTCATTTAGCTCGAATAGATAAATAACTGATGCTTTAATGCAAAATAGCATAAAAATAATTGAAGTGCATTTAACATAAATTATCCCCCACACTCTTTGTTGCTTGTCCTCAAGCAAACAATACAAAACACGCAATACAACGTCCCTTGAATTAGGTCAAACAACAAGATGCATGACAATTGAATATTGAATTGGTACAAGACATTTGTCACATGCAACTTGAGAATGATGCTTAGTTAAATGTTTCTAAAGTAAATCAAAGCTATATAGATGCAATGTAGATAAAAAATGTATATCAAAGGCATTCATAATTCTAATTATAAGCAAGTCAAGTCAACTATGAAAAGGAAATGTTTAAGTCATATAGGCTTTCTAGGCTTGTAATGTTTTGAGGCTTAGGATAAATTTGAATTCAAAGGGAAAGATAGCTCAAAATGGTTCAAACGCTAAAAACAATGTAGCACATGAAATTGTCCCCTTTTTATCTCCAATATAACTATTAAGCTCACTGCCTTATTTCTCCTTCTGCCACCTATCTTTTCTCTCCGAATATATGGAAGACATGGTTCAATATCAGGGAGTACAAAAAGCTAGTGTGTATTTACGCATTATAGAAGTGAAAGAATTCTTTTTAAGCTCTAAGATATTTCATTGTTTGAGCACATTTTTAAGATTTTTTCCTATTTTAACTCACAATGTTTTTTACACTTTCCATATCAAACCATTTCTTCTCTTTTCACTCAAGTACATTTTTAAACCACCAAGATATTTACACTTACCCTTTAAAGTCTATGATCCAGCGTCCATTTCGTAGTGCAAATTAAAAGAATAGGACATAAAGGGGATGAGTTTCAAACTCAATTTGAGCTCAAGGTTTCAAAGAATAGAAGTTCATCAAGGAAGGATAAAAATAGGCTCAAACATGGGAAACTAGGTGTTAGCCCTAGTTTTTCAAGTATTTTGATATAACAAAAAGTATATTAAAAATCTCTTACTTAAATTTGCAAAAATTGTTTATAATTCCTTAAAATTATTTTCAAAGTGTCGGACAAAATAAATTTAAAAATAAAAAGCCTTGAAATAACTTAGTTTTTGACAAATTTTTGAAGTATGGAAGACTTCTACCGATACTTAGTGGAGCAAGTATCAATAGAACACAAGGTAGAAAAATCTTTGGAATGCTTCAAACTTCTACCGGTAGAACAAGGACAGCTATCGATACAACTCTTGGTTCTACCGATACAACCAAGACTTCTATCGGTAAAACAAACTCTAGTGAGCAAAGAAGTTGTGGCCTAGGCCTTCTACCGATACCTTGGCCAAAACTACTGAAACAACTTTTGTTCTACCGATGTCTAGAAGGCTTCTACCGAAACAAGTCAAATTAGTAGCCAAAGTTCAGCATCCCCTGCACTTCTATCGATACTCTGATGGATTCTACCGATACCATATGAAACCCTCAAAGTTCTACCGATACAAGGAGGGATATACCGGTATAATGACTTCAACAATCATATTGTGCAAAGGCTTCTATCGATACAAGTGTGCTTCTACCGAAACAACGACCGAAATAACGAAATTACTGTCTGCATTAAATACTAGTTTTAATAGCTACAACGACTCTATTTTATTTCTAATGGCTACAAACATCCACAAGATTGTTAGAGGACTTAAATACAAGGTCAAGGCTCTCCACTGAAGTAAAAAAAAAAGATAATAAACAAGTGCTTAACTTCAAAAAACTCATTTTTCAATCTTCTACCAAACATTTCTTGTACACACTTATAGGTTAAGTTTTCAGTCATTCTTTCAAGTGTTATAACTTTGTGTGAGAGTGCTTAATTGTTGATCATTTACCTTTTGGAGGTATATTCTCATTCATTCTTATTTTCTATCATTTTGTGAGATGTTGCTTAAGGTTTTGGGTAGAAAACCTTAAGGGGGTAGTGGTTCTATCTTACCTTTGAAAAGATAAAGATTTGTAAGGTTAAACCTTGCTCTTAAAGGTTCAAATTTAGTGGATTTTGGAAATCCTTAGTTGAGGAAAGTTAAGGTAGTGGATCTAGGTAATTAAGGTCGAACCATTATAAATTCTTGAGTCTCTTTCATTTCTCAAATTTACCGAAAACTTTTTAAAACACCAATTCACCCCTCTATTGGTGTATTTTGATCTTAACAATTGGCATCAGAGCTAGAAATCTAAAGACGATCTTACAACCAAGAGAAAAGATCCAAAAGTTATCCAAGATGGAGATCACAAGTCAAGAGATGTGCTTCATGGCATCGGAGCAAAATTTCATCATGGTGGGAGAAGGGCACTCTACCATGAGACCTCCTCTATTTAACGTCACTAACTACTCTTATTGGAGAACAAAATGAAGTTATTCGTCCAAGCCAACAACTGTGAAGTTTAGAGAATAATCACAAATGGGTCATCCATTCCAATGAAGAGGGTCGAAGGTGTCATTATTCCAAAAGAAGAGGATGAATGAGATGATCATGATATCAAGTTGGTGAAATTGAATGTAAAGGCTATGAACAATCTATTTTGTGCTCTTAGTTCAAATGAGTATAATAGAGTCTCCTTGTGCAACAATGCCAAAGAAATATGAGACAAGCTTGAGGTTACCCATGAAGGAACAAGTAGAGTCAAGAAATCAAAGATAAGTCTTCTCACCCTTGATTGTGAATTATTTAAGGCAAAACCGGAAAAAGGAATCAAGGAGATGTCCGATCGCTTCACTAACATTATCAATGGTCTTAAAGCCCTTGGGAAGATCTATCCCAACAAGGAGATGGTGAAGAATATGTTGAATAGTCTTCCAATATCTTGGGAGCCAAAAGTGACAGCAATAGAAGAGTCAAAGGATCTCAATGCACTCTACCTTGATGAGCTCATTAGTTCCTTGTTGACATATGAGATGAAGATCAACCACCATGCAAAAGTAATCAATAAAGTGCCAAAGGAAGTGCCAAAGAAAGTGAGAGTTGCCTTCAAATCGACAACTAGTGAGAAGGATGACGATTCCAATGATGATGATGATGATGAGAAAGATATGGTTATGTTGGCAAGGAAATTCAAAAGATTCATGAAATTCAACAAAGCCAAAAAAATTTCAAGAAAAGACATCATCAAGGGTGAGCCAAGCAAAAACGAAAGGACCTAATCATTTGCTATGAGTGCAAAAAGCTGGGTCACATCAAATTTGATTGTCCACAATTGAAGAAGAAAGGGGCATCAAAACAAAAGAAGAAATCCATGATGGTAACTTGGGGCGATAGTGACTCATTCGATGAGGAGGAAGAAAATGAAGTTGCCCAACTATGCCTTATGACTATTGAAGAACAAAAGGTAACTCTAAACTTTAGTGAATTAAATGAATATAATTTTGAAGAGTTACAAGATGCATTCGATGAATTGACTATAGATTTTGAGACTATGAACTCCAAGCATAAGAAAATGATTTCAAAACTAAAAGAGGAAAATAAGTCTCGAATCGTAGTTAAAGAGGAAATGGAAAAGAAATTTAATTATATGCAAACTCAAATCGATGAGTTAATTTTTAAGAATAAAAACTTGCATAATTCATTTTCTATGTTTCAAATAGGGCAACAAAAGTTAAATGATATGCTTAAATCTCAAAGAGTCTTCTTTGACAAGAGTGGCTTAAGTTTTGTAAATTTATAAAAAGAAAGTAAATTTAAAAATTTCTTTGAGAAACTAAGTTATATTTATGATGCCTCACTCGTATGCATTCATTGTCATAAAAAGGGACATGATATGCAAGTTTTTTCTTTAAGGAAGTTCACATCTAGAAGTAAATTCACTAAGAGTGTGTGGATTCCAAAAGGATTAAACACACCTCAAAATGAGGAAGCTTTAAAAAAGTTGATTCCTAAGGGAACAAAAATTGTTAGGACTAATGCTAATGGACCTAAGAAAGTTTGGGTACCAAAATCCAAAGTTTACTTTGTGTTTGTAGGAGGAAGAGCATTGCTTCAAGGCAAGCAACTCTAAGAACTCATGGTACCTTGATAGTGGATTCTCTAGACACATGACCAGTGACAAAAGCCATTTCATGGAATTAATTCCAAAGTATGGAGGATAAGTTTCATTTGGTGATCACTCAAAAGGATTTATTGAAGGTATTGGTTCTATAGGTATAAATTCTTCCATTCTTATTAAAAATGTGATTTATGTCAATGGTCTTAAGCATAACCTCCTTAGCATTAGTCAACTTTGTCAAAAAGGATTCATAGTAATATTTGAGTCCAATGGATGCAAAGATGTAGATATTGTAAATAATAAAATTCTTTTTGTAGGACATAAAGTAGATAATATTTTTATGGTGCATTTTGATGACATATCTTCCTCTAATATTTGTTTTGTTGCTAATAATGAAAATATGTGTTGTTTATAGCATAGAAAATTAGGTCATGCAAGTATGAGTGTTATTTCAAAGCTTATTAAAAATGAACTTGTTGTTGGTATGCATAAATTTTCTATTGACTTTGATAAAATATGTGATGCATGTGCATAGGAGAGCATCTTTTAAATCTAAAGATATAGTTTCTACATCTAGAGTAATCCAACTTATTCATATTGACATTTTTGGACCCACTAGGACTATGAGTTTAAGAGGTAAACAATATGGATTTGTTATTGTTGATGACTATTCTAGATATACATGGGTTTTCTTTTTGTTTTCAAAAGATGAAGCTTTAGAAAAAATTATTGTTTTTTGTAAAATGATTCAAAATCAAGTGAGATATTCGATTTCAAGTATAAGAAGTGATCATGGAAAAGAATTTGAAAACCTTAGCTTTGATAATCTTTGTAATGAACATGAAATTAGTCACAACTTTTCGACACCTAGAACTCCTCAACAAAATGGAGTTGTTGAAAGGTAAAATAAGACTTTACAGGAAATGGCTAGAACCATGTTATGTGAAATTAATTTGCGAAGATATTTTTGAGCGGAAGTCATAAACACTTCTTGCTATATTATAAATAGAGTTATGGTTAGGCCTATTTTGAAGAAAACTTCTTATGAACTTTTTATAGGAAGAAAGCCTAACATGAGCCGTTTTCATCCTTTTAGTTGCAAATGCTTTGTTCTGAATAATGGAAAAGAAAATTTAGGAAAATTTGGTAACAAAAGTGATGAAGGTATTTTTCTTGGATAATCCACTCATTCTAAAGCTTCTAGAATTTTTAACAAGAGAACCGTTGTTATGGAAGAATCTATACATGTCATTTTTGATGAATTTAACTCTCATTCTAGAAAGGAATCTACTGATTTTGATGATGTAGAAATATATCAAATTGAGCAAAATCAAGCATCACATGAAGATCAAGACATAAGTGAATTGGTTCAAGAACTCAAAATTGATGAACTTCAAGAACCAACTCATGTTGAAAGAGAATCAAGCCACCTAAAAGACCTTTCATATGTTAAGGATGGACACTTGTAATTATGTTGCTTTCATTTCTTGCATAAAGCCTAAGAACATTGATGATGCTTTAAATGATGAAATTTGGATAATGGCTATGCAAGAAGAACTAAATCAATTTGAAAGAAATCAAGTATGGAATCTTGTTGATAGACCTAGTGATCATCTAACTATAGGAACTAAATGAGTCCTTAGAAATAAACTTAACCAAAATGGTAATATTCTTAGAAACAAGGCTAGATTAGTTTCCAAAGGATATAACCAAGAGGAAGATATAGACAATGATGAAACTTATGCACCGGTAGCTAGGTTAGAAGCAATTAGGATGTTATTAGCTTTTGCATGTTCAAACAATTTCAAACTTTTCCAAATGGATGTCAAACCTGCATTTTTAAATAGTCTCATAAATGAAGAACTTTATGTTGAACAACCTCCCGATTTTGAAAATCCACATTTTCCAAATCATGTTTTCAAATTGTCTAAAGCTCTATATGGTTTAAAGCAAGCTCCTAGAACTTGGTATGAAAGGCTTTCCAAATTTTTAATTGAA
This sequence comes from Kokia cookei, assembly GCA_039519145.1. Taxonomy (NCBI): domain Eukaryota; kingdom Viridiplantae; phylum Streptophyta; class Magnoliopsida; order Malvales; family Malvaceae; genus Kokia; species Kokia cookei. The sequence goes on from CM076903.1 coordinate 28,639,490, forward strand.
AATGACTTTAGAAGAGGCAAAGTAGACACCACCTTGTTCATAAAAACTAAAGACAAACATTTTAGTAGTACGAATTTATGTAGATGATATTATATTTGGTGCTACTAATGAACTTCTTTGTCAAGAGTTTTCTAAGATTATGCAAAGTGAATTTGAGATAAGCATGATAGGTGAGCTCAATTTCTTTTTGGGGCTCCAAATCAAGCAAACTCAAAATTACATCTTCATCAATCAAGCCAAATACATCAAGGAAATGCTCAAGAAGTTTAAAATGGAGGACTTGAAGCCTCAATCAACACCAATGAGTACTTCAACAAAGCTTGATAAAGATGAATGAGTTAAATGTGTTGATACTAAACTTTATAGGTCTATGATAGGGTTATTGCTTTATCTTACCGCAAGTAGACCGAATATAATGTTTTTTGTTTGTTTATGCTCAAGATTTCCATGATCTCCTAATGAATCACGTTTACAAGCCATTACAAGAATCTTTAGGTACCTTAAAGACACTCCAAACCTAGGACTTTCGGGGTTGTTGAAAAAGGCATTCTCGAGACTCCATATTTATAAACCGGACTCGTAAATATTTAATAGAAAATATTTATGAAAGTAAATAGTAAAAGAATAAATTTTTGAATAGGTAATTTTAAGTGTGTAGTGAATTAATTAGGTGTAATGACTAAATTGCATAATTGGTAAAAGTGCGATTTATAAAAGGGAGTTCAATTGGAATAAATAAGAGGGACCAATGGGGTAAATTCCCCATTGAAAGTGCTGGTGCTGTTAGGTGAGAACCTATGGCTTAAAAATTGCTTCGGAATTTCTTTAATTAAAAAGAAATGAATTAGAAAGGTGACTTATGAATTTTTGGGAATAAAAGAAATGTTTGTAATGATTATAATGGGTATAGGTTAGAAAAAAGAGAAAATAAAAAGAAGAAATATCTCTTTCTTCTCTTTAGTTTCAATATCGGCAGTAAAGGGGAGAAAGGAATTTGGATAGAAAAACTTTGGGTTTTGCTTAAGTTCAAGCTTTAATTGAAAAGCTTAATTAAGTTCATTTTAGTAATTTTTATGTTTTTGGAATCCTGATATCTTAAGTTTATGAACCCATGTCATATTTTTCAATTTGGTTAAGGGTACTAAATATTACCATTGTTGATTAGATGAAGCTTGAGGGATTAATGTGATAGATGGGTTAGAGGAGAAAAAAGATTAAATGGTGAAATTAGTTATTAATTTTAAGTAATGAAGACAAATTTGGAACTTAGTGAATTAATGTAAAAATGAGAAAATAGAGAGTTAAATTTAGTTAGAATAATATGAATGTGTTTCAATAAAATATAATGTGTATTTAATTTCGTAGCTAACATTGACCTGGACTCCTCCAAAAGGAAGGGTAAAGACAAGGTTGATAACAAGTAGTTCGGAAATTACGGTTGGTGTTTCTATAACTTTAACTAGTTTATTAAATCGTCAAATTATAATTAATGGTTCAAAGTAAAAATCAAGGTATGAGATTCTCTACTCAATTGAGTTGTTTTGAATAAATTGTTGGTATGAAAATTTAATTGTATATTCTCCATGTATAAATGTATAATGTGAAATTGTGATAATGGTAAATTTATGCTTATTATAATATTTCATTTTAAATGCATTTTTGTTGCGAGTAAAATTAAATATGGAAATGTGGTTTGATATTAAATAGAAATTATCACCCTATTAACTGTTCGGGCCGAGTGGGATATAGATGGCATGCCATAGGATAAAAAGAGTTCAGGGTTACTTTGACTACGAGTCGATGAGACACTAGGTGCCAATTTACTATGGTTTAACCGATGAGACACTGGATGTCAACTTTATTTTAGTGCAGGGCGCGATTTATTACTTAGGATTTATCTGATGAGGCACAGGTTGCCAAACCGGTGTGCTGGTTGGATCCATGTATTCATCAGAGTCCGAGTCGTGTTAATAGGGAATTATAAATAATGAATATTATGTTTACATGAAATGAAAATTGTATTGAAAAATCAAAAAATGAGAAATGGTTATGCATGATGATAATATGCATAATAGACATGAGAAATGCTTTGAGAAATCAAGAAATGGTATATAAAGATATCTGCATTGATATTATGCATAAATTGAATTAAAGCGAGAATACAAAATGAATGGTGTATGGAGACCGAAGAAACGGTAATGGTACACGTATATGAATAATATGCATGAATAAGTTATGAATTGAAAGATAAATATGATTAATAGTGTTATGATACTTATATACATATGTATGGTTAGTATAATGATTCTAGTGTAAGATGATAAAATATGGTATTTGCCTCAGTATGAACTAATATTAATTAAATTTATACAATGTATCTATATTGATTAATGTTTAGTTATAGAAACACCACTGATTAATACTTATGCGTGCGATTTGTTTTTCGTTCGTAGGTTAGGTACTTTTTGTTAGATTCACGACTCAACATCCAAATACAATCCTGAACTCAAGAGTTAGTGAGATTTGTTTTATTTTGAGTTAGCATTTACCTAGGATGAGTCGTGTTTTGGGGATGCCATGTATTTATTGGTTGTAATGTTTTTAACATCCCTAAGTATTAATTGGCAAATAGTTGTATAATGTTTTGATGATGTTAGTCCAAGTTGATATGTGTATGTCATGAAATTAGTCACTTGTTTCGGTAATCTTACTCTTGTACCAGTAGAACTCTGATGGTTAATTGTGGTTTCGATACAACCCATCAGAGTATCGGTAGAAGTACAAGGGAAAAATGTAATTAATTACTGACTTGTGTTGTGTCGGTAAAAGTCTGGTCTGTATTGGTAGTTCTACAGTAGTACTGGTAGTGTAATTACTAGTTTTGGTAGAAGTTCCAGACTAAAATCATTTTGCTTTCTGGAACTTATTGTATCGATAGAGCCTAGAGTAGCATCGGTAAAAGTTTCACTTCTACTAGTAAGGTTCTACAGTTATTTCAAGTCTTTATTGACTTGAGTTATATCGATACCAGTTCCCCAAGTATCGGTAGAAGTTCAACTAATTTAAAAAATTGAAAAAATTCGAATGATTTTCAAAGATCAATATATCCGATGTTTTAAATAATAAATTATAATATTAATAATAGTAATAATGTTGATAATAAGATTATATAAGGTTTTAATTTGTTTATTGTTAGATTAAATTAATCGTGACACCTAACTGCTTGGGTTCGGTGACCGAACTGAGTAAGGGGTGTTGCATTTAGTGGTATCAGAGTTACAGGTTTACTCGATTCTTGGACTAAATCGAGCTCGAAATTATGTTTAGAGGTGCATGCCAAGTTGAGTCGAATTTGAGTCTGGATTTAGATGCTGATTATTATTATTTGTTTGATCTTATAGTCATAAGAGATATCGTTAGAATTGAACAATAAGGTGAACCAAGAGGTCCATATTAGCGAGAACTCCACGGAGAATCCTATTAGAGCTGAATCGGTGGCACACGCAATCAACCCGCTGGTGTCTAACAACCGAATGAGGGTAAAGGCCTTGATGAAGGTAAAGGTGATTCCGATCTACTTAGAGCTATAATTAATGCTCTTTAATGTGTTGTGAGAGCTACTCTGACTATTTCATTAGTAATCGAAACTCGACGAGCTCCGATCAAGGAGTTACGAAGATATGATGTTACAAAGTTCCTAGGTCTAAAAGGGGTTAATCCCTCAACAGTTGAGGCTTGGTCAAAGTCGACTAAGCATGCTCTTTAACAGCTTGAATGTACCCTATGTGAGAGTGTGATCTATGTAGTTTCTGTTCTACAATGAGAAGCATACACGTGACGACCATGCGCCACGTACCTGTTGAGCGTGTAAATTGGGAGTTCTTCCAAAAGGAATTCCAAAAGAAGTATATAGGGGAATTGTATCTTGAGGAACGAAAGTAAGAGTTCCTACTGTTAAAACAAAGCAAGATGTTAGTGGTGAACTATGAACGAGAGTTTTTGTGACTTCGCAAGTACGCCATTGAATTTCTTCCTTCCGAAGCTGAGAATTGCAAGCGGTTTATGCTTTGATAGATCTTGGATCGTCTCATTCTTACATTAATTTTGAGTTGGTTAAATCGAGAAGCCTAAAATTTGAGATTATCTAAGGTATCCATGGTTGTGTCAAGTCCCTTATGACAGTCAGTGTTAGTTGACCGAGTGTGTAAATGGTGTTCATTAGATATCCAAAGTATGACCTTTCCTATCGACTTGTTGATTATGTCATTTGGCGATTTTGATTTAATTCTAAGTACGGATTGGCTTTCTAAGCATGTAGTATTTTGGATTGCCGTAAAAAGAAGTTTTCTATTCAAAGTGTGGATGGAAAATTGATTGAAGTTAATTGGATTCAGACAAATGGATCAATTCGTACAATTTCGACCGTTCGAGCTAATAAGTTACTTAATCAAGGTTGTGAAGCCTTTTTGGCTTATGTGATTAACTCGAATGGAGTCGATAGTCAGATTGACAAGATTCGAGTCATTTTTGAATTTCTTGACATGTTTCCCGAGGAGTTACTAGGATTACCACTAGATCGGGAAGTCAAGTTTGCAATTGAAGTGTTACCTGGTTCGGCTTCGGTGTCCATATCCCCTTACGTATGGCACGACAGAGCTAAAGGAATTGAAAGTTCAATTGCAAGACTTGTTAGACCGTGGTTTGATCCGTCCTAGTATATCGTCATGGGAACCACTGATGTTATTTGTTAAAAAGAAAGATGGTTCGATGCGACTTTGCAAGGATTATCAACAGTTGAATAAGTTAACGATCTAGAATAGGTACCCTCTTTCAAGAATTGACGACTTGTTTGATCAACTGCAAGGGGCTTCCATATTCTCCAAGATTGACTTGAGATTAGGTTACTAACAATTGAAAGTCAAGGATAGTGACATCCTCAAAACAACCTTTCGTACACGTTATGGCCACTACAAATTTTTAGTGATGTCATTTGGTTTGATGAATGCCCTAGCAGCATTCATGGACTTGATGAATCGTATTTTTCAGCCTTACTTGGACTAATTTGTAGTAGTTTTCACAGATGGTATTTTGATATATTTGAAATCTGAAGTCGAGCATGAGCAACGTCTTCGAATTATACTTCAAGTATTAAGGGAAAAGCGGTTATATAAAAAATTGAGCAAATGCAAATTTTAGCTATTGAAAGTAGTGTTTTGGGGACATGTTATCTCGACTGATTGAATCAGAGTTGAATCGAAAAAGATCGAGGTCGTTGTTCAGTGAAAAGCACTGAAGAATGTGTCAGAGGTTCACAATTTCCTAGGGTTATCTAGTTATTATTGAAGATTTGTAAATGAATTTTCGGGAATAGCTATGCCTATGATGAAGCTTTTACAAAAGAATGTTCAGTTTAATTGGAATGGTCGATGCAAGAGAGTTTCGAGCAATTAAAATAGATGTTGGCTGAAGCGCCAATTCTAATATTACCTGAATCGAGAAAAGATGTTATGGTTTATAGTGATGCTTCCTTGAATGGTTTGGGTTGTGTGCTAATGTAAGATGAGAAAGTAATCATGTATGCTTCACGACAGTTGAAAATTCATGAGCATAATTATCCGACGCATGATTTAGAGTTAGTTGTGGTGGTGTTTGCATTAAAAATTAGGAGACACTATTTATATGGAGAAAAGTGTCACATCTTTACCGACAACAAAAGTCTTAAATATCTCTTAACTCAAAAAGAGTAGAATTTGAGACAGCATCGTTGGGTGGAGCTTCTCAAAGATTATGATTACGTTATCGATTATCACTCGAAAAAAAAAACTAATGTTGTAGCTGATGCTTTGAGTAGAAAGGTAGTGGTTGAGTTACGAGCAATATTTGCTCAACTTAATATTAGTGATGATGGCAGCTTGATAGCTGAATTAAGAATTTAACCAGTGTTGGTTGATCAAATTAGAGAAGCGCAACTTTTTGATGTAAAACTGTTGAGGAAAAGAGAAATGGTACAAAATCAATCGGTAGAAAACTTCAGCATTGATGATCAAAATTGCTTGAGATTTTGTAATCAAATTTGTGTGCCTAATGTTGCAGATTTGAAAGGATTGATACTTCAAGAAGCTCATGATAGCCCTTTTGCTTTTCACCTTGGTGGAAAAAAAAATGTATCGCGATCTGCGAGAGTTGTATTAGTGGCCGAGAATGAAAAGAGAGATAGTAGAGTTCGTGGCCAAGTGCTTAACTTGTCAACAAGTTAGGAACATCAAGTTCCTATAGGATCACTTTAGCCCATTTCCAATTCCCAAATGGAAATGGGAGCACATTACAATGGATTTTGTAACGAGATAACCATTATCTCCAAATAAGAAAAATACTGTGTGGGTGATAGTGGATCGACTTACGAAATCAGCTTATTTCATAGCCATTAGAACCGATTAGTCACTTTCAAAGCTTGTCGAAGTCTACATTCAAGAAATCATTAGACTAAATGGTATACCTGTATCGATTATCTCTGATTGAGATCCTTATTTCACTTCAAGATTTTAGAAACAATTGCATGAATCCCTATGAGGCTTAACTTTAGCACAACTTTTCACCCTCAGACAGATGGATAATCGAAACGCGTTATCCATATTTTAAAAGATATTTTACGAGGTTGTGTGATAGATTTTGAATCAGGTGGGGAACGCTATCTACCTTTAGCTAAGTTTATGTATAACAATAGTTTTCAGTCGAGCATTCAAATGGCTCCATACGAAACCTTATATGGTCGTAGGTGTCAAACACCTATTTCATGGACAGAATTAAGCGAACTAAAAATAATTGGTCCTGAGTTGATTCAAGAAATAGAGGGTACGATTAAGCTAATTCTAGAAATATTGAAGATAGCTTTTGAAAGACAAAAATCGTACGCGAACTTGAAACGACGAGATACAGAGGATGCTGTGGGAGATAGAGTATTCTTAAAGGTTTCACCGTGGAAGAAAGTCCTTAGATTTGGACGTAAAGGGAAGTTGAGTCCACATTTTATTGGGCCTTTTGAGATCACGGAAAGAGTGGGACCAATGGCTTATCGTTTGACCTTACCGACCAAGTTGGAAAAGATACACAATGTTTTCCTAGTTTCAATGTTAAGGAGATATCGATCTGACCTGTCACATGTTATTATGACTGGAGAAGTTGAAATCTAACCTAACTTGTCTTATGAAGAAGAACCAGTGGAAATTTTAGCTCTTGAGGTGAAAGAGTTGCGTAACAAACACATTTGCTTGTGAAAGTGTTTTGGCATAGCCATAAGGTTGAAGAAGTGACTTGGGAACCGGAAGAGGCGATCAGACCTCAATATCCCCAACTTTTTTCAGGTAAATTTCGAGGATGGAATTTCTCTAGGGGGAGAGTTGTAAAGACCCAAATTCGAGGTTGTTAGAAAAGTCATTCTCGAGAGTCCATATTTATAAACCGGACTAGTAAATATTTAATAAAAATATTTATGAAAGTAAATTGTAGAAGAATAAATTTTTGAATAGATAATTTTAAGTGTATAGTGAATTAATTAGGTGTGATGACTAAATTGCATAATTGGTAAAAGTGCGATTTATAAAAGAGAATTTAATTGGAATAAATAAAAGAGACCAATGGGGTAAATTCCCCATTGAAAGTGCTAGTGCCATTAGATGAGAACCTATGGCTTAAAATTTGCTTAGGAATTTCTTTAATTAAAAAGAAATGAATTAGAACTATGGCCTATGAATTTTTGGGAATAAAAGAAATGTTAGTAATGATTATAATGGGTATGGGTTAGCAGAAAGAGAAAATAAGAAGAAGAAATATCTCCTTCTTCTCTTTAGTTTCAATATCAGCAGTAAAAGGGAGAAAGGAATTTGCATTGAAATGCTTTGGGTTTTGCTTAAATTCAAGCTTCAATTGGTAAGCTTAATTAAGTCCATTTTAGTAATTTTTATGTTTTTGGAATCCCGATATCTTAAGCTAATGAACCCATGTCATATTTTTTCAATTTGTTTAAGGGTACTAAATACTACCATTGTTGAGTAGATGAAGCTTGAGGGATTAATGTGATAGATGAATTGGGTTAGAGGAGAAAAGAGATTAAATGGGGAAATTAGTTATTAATTTTAAGTAATGAAGACAAATTTGAAACTTAGTGAATTAATGTAAAAATGAGAAAATAGAGAGTTAAATTTAGTTAGAATAATATGAATGTATTTTAATAGAATATAATGTGTATCTGATTCCGTAGCTAACGTTGACCCGGACTCCTCCAAAAGGAAGGACAACGACAAGGTTGACAACGAGTAGCTTGAAAATTACAGTTGATGTTTCTATAACTTTAAGTAGTTTATTAAATCATCAAATTATAATTAATTGCTCAAAGTAGAAATCAATGTATAAAAATAAGGTATGAGATTCTCTACTCAATTGAGTTGTTTTGAATAAATTGATGGTATGATAATTTAATTGTATATTCTCCATGTATAAATGTATGATGTGAAATTGTTATAATGGTAAATTTATGCTTATTATTATATTTCATTTTAAATGCATTTTTGTTGTGAGTAAAATTAAATTTGGAAATGTGGTTTGATATTAAATGGAAATTATTACCCTATTAACTGTTCAGGTCGAGTTGGTATAGATAGCATGCCATAAGATAGGAAGAGTTCAAAGTTACTTCGACTACAAGTCAATGAGGCACTGGGTGCCAATTTACTTCGGTTTAACCGATGAGACACTGGGTGTCAACTTTATTTTAACGTAGGGCACGATTTATTACTTTGAATTTATCCGATGAGGCATAGGGTGCCAAACCGATGTGTTGGTTGGATCCGTGTATCCGTCAGAGTCTGAGTCATGTTAATAGGGAATTATAAATAATGAATATTATGTTTACATGGAATGAAAATATTATGAACGTTGTATTGAAAAATCAAAGAAATGAGAAATGGTTATGCATGATGATAATATGCAATAGACATGAGAAATGCATTGAGAAATCAAGAAATGATATATAAAGATATTTGTATTAATATTATGCATAAATTGAATTAAAGCAAGAATACGAAATGAATGGTGTATGGAGACCGAAGAAACGGTAATGGTACACGTATTTGAATAATATGCACGAATAAGTTATGAATTGAAAGATAAATATGATTAATAGTATTATGAGACTTATTTACATATGTATGGTTAGTATAATGATTCTGGTGTAAGATGATAAAATATGGTATTTGCCTCAGTATGAACTAATATTAATTAAATTTATACAATGTATCTATATTGATTAATGTTTAGTTATAGAAACAACGCTGATTATTACTTATGCCGATTTGTTTTTCGTTCTCATGTTAGGTACTTTTTGTTAGATTCGCGACTCAACATCCAAAGACAATCCCGAACTCAAGAGTTAGTGAGATTTGTTTTATTTTGAGTTGGCATGTACCTAGGATGAGTCATGTTTTGACAATGTCATGTATTTATTGATTGTAGTGTTTTGAAATCCCTAAGTATGAATTGGCAAATTGTTGTATAATGTTTTGATGATGTTAGTCCAGGTTGATTTGTGTATGTCATGAAATTAGTAACTTGTTTCGGTAGTCTTACTCTTGTACCGGTAGAACTCTGATGGTTAATTGTGGTTTTGATAGAACCCATTATAGTATCGGTAGAAGTACGGGGAAAATGTAATTAACTACTAACTTGTGTTGTGTCAGTAGAAGTTTGTCTGTATCGGTAGTTTTATAGTAGTACCGATAGTGTAATTACTAGGTTTGGTAGAAGTTCCAAACTAAAATCATTTTGATTTTCGAAACTTATTGTATCGATAGAAGGGTAGGATGTATCGGTAGAGCCTAGAGTTGTATCGGTAAAAGTTTCACTTCTACCGGTAGGATTTTGTAGTTATTTTCAAGTCTTTACTTACTTGAGTTCTACCGATACCTGATCACCCAAGTATTAGTAGAAGTTCAACTAATTTCAAAAGTTGAAATAATTCGAATGGTTTTCAATGATCAATATATTCGATGTTTTAAATAATAATAATAACAATAATAATATATAAGGTTTTAATTTGTTTCTTGTTAGATTAAATTAATCATGACACCTAACTGCTCGGGTTCGACGATTGGACTAGGTAAAGGGTATTGCAAAATATTTCGAGAATAGCGATGCTCTTAAAAAATTCAACACCTATTTTACAACTCGTTCGGTTCAAATATCTCGTCCCGTTGATCTCAACTTCTTAACCAATACCCTTAAATTCAAATACCTCGTTCAACTTAGCGATTGGGGTTGGCTTGATTGTCTCCGACTTAGGGTTCCCTATTACAACAACCTTGTTCGGGCGTTTTACTTTAACACTAAATTGAAACGTGACTCTAACACTCACCTAGTTAACTCTATCACTTCTTTAGTCATGGGTCAAGAGGTTACCAACTCGATCGACACCCTCTTTACGTACCTTTTTATTACCAATAAGGGTGATGATCGTCATATCGGCCCATATGACCCCTCCTTAGTTAGGCCAAACGATTATGTAGGCAAGGACATGGACCTTTACAACCGTATCCTTCATCTTATTTTCACTTGGATTGTTGCCCCATCCAACAAGCATTCCGGTTTCCATCACACCGATTATTGGATGTGGCATTACTTTAGAACCGACAATCTTCTAAACTTAGCTTCCATCATTTTTTGAATAAGATCGAGATTGTTATATTACCGATGTCTAGCAACAAAACCTTACGTTACGGTACTTTCCTCTCTCATATCTTTTGTACCCTTCGTATAAACATAAGTGTAGACCTCGTTTGTTCCATTAATTCCTTCATCGACATCTCGGTTGCACATAGCTATAATTGGAAGCTTGACGATGAGGGGAACCGAGTTCGAAAGTTCGATCACCAATCCTCAGTAGCTCAAGGATCGATGGTTCCACCATCTTCTGATGCTCCTCCGTCTTCATATGAGGAACATCCAACTCTCCTCCCTCCACCGTCTTCGCGTATCGTACGCTTACTTGAGACAATCAATGAACTATCATTGCAAGTCAATGCACGATTTAATGCATTGACTAGCCACATTGATGATCGCTACAATCAACTAGACGAGTGTTTAAATGAGCTGGCCTCTCGTTTTCCTCCATCAGATGATTAGGACATCATGTCTTGGTTGAGTTCTACATGTTTTTTGGTTGGATTACATTACAATTTTGAATTGTTTTGTTGTTTGTCTTAGGATATCTACCTTCTTTTTTATCGATTGCATAGTTGGTTGTTTTGAGATGTTCTTACTTTCATTATGTTTGAATGTTTTTCGTTCAAACTACTACCCTTTTATATTATATTATCTAATTGTTTATGCATAATTCTTATTTACTTGTTGTTTTTTTTTTATTATTTTGGTTCTAGTATTGTGCATTAAGTCCCCTAGTTTTTCAAGCTTATACTCTTCTTGATACTACAAAAAATGGGAGAAAATGTAAAATTTGCTTAAATTAATTTTCGACTTAACTCTTAAAGCAAAATTCTCCAAGTTAGAAATTTAAATGAAATAATATCTAAAATGTTTTTTCTAATAGGAGCTTATTTTGAAAATAATGTTTAAGATAGGGGGAGTTAGCAACTTTTTTCAAAATATATTGTTATATCAAAAATAGGGAGATTGTTTATAACACCTCTTACCCGGTCCGATCACCGAACCTGAGCAAGTGGTCGTTACAACATTCTTTATACATTTCGAAAACTATTTAATGATCTTTAAAACCCCTTTATTTTTTTTCTTATATTAAATATTGGGCAAATTCAACCTTTACAAATACCTTTAATTATCTCGATTTAAAATTGAGTTTTTAAAAGTTTTAGGGATTTCTACCGATACTTAATTGAGCAAGTATCGATAGAACTCAAGAGTAAACAATTCAAAAACAAATACAGAGTGCAACCGGTAGAACTGGTAGTTTTATCGATAGAAGTCGAAGTGTACCTATACAACTCAGACAACTACTGATACTTTGGTACTAACTACTGATACAAGTCAAGTCAGTAACCAAAGTTCAATATCCCCTGTACTTCTACCGATACCCTATTGGTTTCTACCGAAACAACCCTAGGCAGTAGCCAAATTTTTTCAAAATACATCCATATTCAAATCTCATGCTTCAGTTGACACTGAACATATCCATAAGGTTTATAATACATATAGATAACATTCTAATTACATGCCACTTATAACCAGACCAACATAAACGATTAATTACCAGATAGTGTGATCTCCAAGAGTAATCCAATCGATAGCTCAAGTCCGACGATCTGCAATGAATAAAATCAAACGAGGTAAGCTTGCTTAAATTTAGTAAATTCGTAATAAACTTAAACTTTAACTTACCATAAAGGATGTAATTTTAAACATTTTACAAGATAATTCAATATCTTGACAGTAAGTTCGTTAAATTATCTATAAGCCACAAATCTCAAATGGTTAGTGAGTTCATATGTATACATATAATTTTATCCTGATATTAAACTTATTCGTAGAAGACGCATTTGGTATATGAACCAACCATCATATTCACCTTTAGCACTCACAATACATTTAAAATATCTATATTCAATGTCTCAATTCAACACATATTTGCATATAGTCATTTCATAAATTCATTCCCTAAAACCATACCTTATAATCATTTCATTTTTATCATTTCATTTACATATATAACACATAATTGCTCTGTACTATACATTTTGTTTCAACAATTAATCCATCATATACTTAATAATCATACATTCCCATTTCAAACGTTTCTATCAATGTAGTTCAACTTACCTACCTTAACCATATAATATATATATATGAGATGTTATATGGTTAAGGTAGGTAAGTTGAACTACATTGATAGAAACGTTTGAAATGGGAATGTATGATTATTGAGTATATGATGGATTAATTGTTGAAATAAATTATTTATACCTTTATCACCCGTTGAACCAAAAGAATTAACATCAGATACTTAGTAAAATGCTCACACAAGCTGTGACTATAACATGTAACCATATATGCTCACACGAGCTGTGAAATGGGTCTGCTCGCTCGAGCTGTGGGTTGAGATGTGGGGCTACACGATGCTTCTCACACGAGCTGTGAAGAATCCGCAATAAATGCCGAACCTCAGCCATCAGTAAGACATCTAAGACTAGCACCCATATAACCTGTAATGCTCACACAAGCTGTGAAATGAGTCTGCTGAAATGAGCTGTGGGTCGAGATGTTAGGCTACGCGATGCTGCTCACATGAGTTGTGGAGAATCCACAACCAATGCAAGACCTCAGCCATCGATAGGACATCCAAGACCAGCACCCATATAACCTGTAATGTTCACACGAGCTGTAACTGTAACATGTAATTATATATGCTCATATGAGCTGTGGGTCGGGATGTTAGGCTACATGATGCTGCTCACACGAGCTATGGAGAATTCGCATAAAATGCAGGACCTTAGCCATCGGTAGGACATCCAAGACCAGCACCCATATAACCTATAAATAACCCTTAATAACATGTTATTTGTATCCTTAAATATTCACATAGTTAGAACGAGACCTTGGTACATATCCAAACTTTTTCCTTTCATTTCATTGTACCATTCCATTATACATTATATGAAGTTCATATTTTTCATATATAAACTTGATTTTTAATTAACTTCGCCACTTATTTTATTATACAAATTAACACATAATAGTTATAAAGTCTTATACATATCTTTCTTTCTTCCACAATAAAATATCTCTAAGCTAATGGATATCACATAGAAACATATAATTCAACAATTAATGTAACTTGTAATAATAACATATTAAGTATCTACTTCATCAGTCATCTATTCAATAAAAATAATTTCTCCTTTCAAGCAATGATATCAATATTTTCCAACTAACAACCATATATTCCACATTTTTTCAAATATAGTAATCAACTTAAATATCATCATCTCATATCATACTAATCTCAAGCAGATAAACTTGATTACAACCTAAATAGATATGTATTATATCATAAAAATATTAAATAATTAATTTAATAAATTTACCTTTTTGACCATTCCATTTATTATCCTTTCGGATAATATTCTTTTCAACCTTTTCATCTATTCGAAAATACCGAATATATTGATATGGTGTCTTTCAACCATGGTCTCTTTTTTTTTCCTTTTCAAGAAATATATCATGACCATATATGACATAAATACAATTTATATAATGATTTCAATTAAAATTATAAATTCACTTATAAACTTTTAAAGTGAAATACGGACTTACCTCGATTAAAACAGTTGCAAAAATAGAGTCAACCACTAATCCGAGACTTTAGCTTTTCCTTAATCAAAGTTCGCTTCTCTCATTTCTTGATCTAAATAATAATTTTATTTAATTAAATAATTCAAATAACTTAAAATGGTTAATCCAAGTCTATGACCCATTTTATTTTGAATTTACGAAATTACCCCATCATTTTAACTTTGGTGCAATTTATTCTCTAAACCCAAAACTCACAATTTAAGCACGATTAAATAATACCCATGCAAACTAATTTTTACCTACTCCATACTCAACTCACTTTTATCAAAATTTCACAAGAAATTCATGAAATTTCACTATTTTAACAATTAATCCCTAATTACAAAAATTAACAAATTTTACTAAATCAACTAGTCCCTAAACATTTCATAGCTTCCAAAATCTAACATTTTTTTTTATCAAAACTCAAACAATTTCACTTTAACTTAAATCTTACTCCCTATTTCTCATTGTTACTTTAATTTACCAAATTTACAAAATTTGGTTCTTACTACTTGAAATCAACAATTTAATTCACAAATTTAGTCTCTTTTCATTTCTAACAAAAATATATCAAATTAGTCCTTAAAGCTTCAACTACTCAACAATGGTAGTATTTAATATATTTGACCTTAACAAAAAATACGACATGGGTCATAAAGAGTGAGGTAACGAGATTCCAAAAACATAAAAATTACAAAAAAAAAAAACTTAATTAAACTTACCAATTTGAAGCTTGAACTTAAGCAAAAACCCAAAATTTTCGTTATCTTTTCTGCTTCTCCCTTACTGCCGAATTTTGAAGAGCTAAAGAAAGAAGATATTTTGTTTTTCTCTTTCTTCTTACCACCCATACTTATCATCATCATTACATCAATTTCTTTCTTTTACTTTAATTTCTTTTAATTACAAAACTTCAACTAAAATTTCCAATCACAATTTTTTTCACCAAATGGCACTATGGGTTTAGATGGGGATTTTACCCCTTTGGTCTCGCTTATTTTATTCAAATTAAAAATCCTTTTATAAATTACATTTTTATCATTTATGTAATTTAGTCCTCACACTTAATTAAAACACTATACATTTAAAATTACTTATTTGATAAGCAATTTTTCTACAATTTATTTTTAATAAATATTTTTATTAAATATTTACGGATCCAATTTATAAATACGGAGTCTCGAAAAATACCTTTTTTGATAACCCCAAATTCAAGTCATTACATTGTTAGCCCTAGTTTTTCAAGTATTTTGATATAACAAAAAGTATATTAAAATCCCCTACCTAAATTTGCAAAAATTGTTTATAAGTCCTTAAAATTATTTTCAAAGTGTTAGACAAAATAAACTTTTTAAAAAAACCTTGAAATAACTTAGTTTTTGACAAATTTTTGAAGTTTGGAAGAGTTCTATCGATACTTAGTGGAACAAGTATCGGTAGAACATAAGGTACAAAAACCTTTCGAATGCTTTAGACTTCTACTGGTAGAACAAGGACAACTACCGATACAACTCTTGGTTCTACCGATACAACCAAGACTTCTATCGGTAGAACAAACTCCAGTGAGTAAAGAAGTTGTGGCCTGGGCCTTCTACCAATATCTTGGCCAAGACACCGAAACAACTTCTGTTCTACCGATACCTAGAAGGCTTCTACCGAAACAAGTAAGTCAGTAACTAAAGTTCAGCATCCCCTACACTTCTATCGATACTCTGATGGGTTTTATCGATACCAAGTGAAACTCTCAGAGTTTTACCGATACAAGGAGGGCTCTACTGGTACAACGACTCTAACGATCATATTGTGCAAAGGTTTCTACCGATACAAGTGTGCTTCTATCGGAACAATGAAGCTGCCTGCATTAAATGCTGATTTTAATGGTTGTAACGACTCTACTTTATTTTTAATGGCTATAAACGTCCACAAGGTTGTTAGAGGACTTAAATACAAGGTCAAGACTCCCCCATTGAAGTAAAAAAAAGATAAGAAACTAGTGCTTAACTTCAAAGAACTCATTTTTCAATCTTTTATCAATCTTCTACCAAACATTTCTTGTACACACTTATGGGTTAAGTTTTCAATCATTCTTTCAAGTGTTGTAATTTTGTGTGAGAGTGTTTAACTGTTGATCATTTACCTTTTGGAGGTATATTCTTATTCATTCTTATTTTCTCTCATTTTGTGAGGTGTTACTTAAGGTTTTGGGTAGAAAACCTTAAGGGGGTAAGGGTTCTATTTTACCTTTGAAAATATAGAGATTTGTAAGGTTAAAACTTGCCCTTAAAGGTTCAAATCTAGTGGATTTGGGAAATCTTTAGTTGAGGAAAGCTAAGGTAGTGGACGTATGCAATTGAGGCCGAACCATTGTAAATTCTTAAGTCTCTTGCATTTCTCAAATTTATCAAAAACTTTTTAAAACACCAATTCACCCCGCTCTTGGTGTATTTCGATCTTAACACTAGGGATACATAACATAAATGATAGTCATTTAGGCTCTTTAGCTAGGCAAAGAATGCCCTAGATCATCCTTAAGCATTTTACATGTACACAATTTCTATCATGCCTCATATTTACACAAATGAATGACAATTGATTCAAGCATTATCTATCTACAAACATCTATGCAACCTATATAACACCCCATACTTGAATCGATCGTCCGATCTGAGCTATGGAATGCCACATTCGTTGTCGGAGCAATTACAAATACAATTCTAATCAATTCAACAATTTATACAAGTTATTAGGATTAATAGATAATTATAACATATTTTATAATATTATATGGGATATATACCAACTTATGAAAGCTCATATGATAACTTAAGACCATTTGAGCACCTAAATGAAAAACTTTCAAACTTTAACGGGTTAGGATCACGACCATGAAGGGATCAAGTCTCAACATCAAGGGCAATAGCTCGATGTCGCGACTTCAATAGTACAGTGTCCCCACTCCAAAAATAGTTAACATTGCGAACAGAGGATGCCTTGACGTTGAGGATTGATGTCGTCACATCTAAAGAACGGTATCACGACTTTGAAGACAAACACATACATTGCCTTACATCATTTGATTCAACCTACCATATTATATAGTCCAACTGATTTAGAGGCCCCAAAATACAATAAAACTCAACATGTATGTTCAATTACATATATAAACTCATATAAGCCTTAACAATTCATGAACCATTCCATTAATTAACATATAATATGCAAAATGCCAATTTAACAATTTAGAACTCTAATCTAGTTGAACCCTATGTGTAACATCTAGTTTTAGCGGGTCCCAAGTTAAGGCATGTAAACATGAAATAATCTGTTTAACGAAATTCGCCCAATTGTCTCTTTTGGCATATAGAATGGGCATATAGCAATTGTAACACCCAAAAACCCAAAACCATCTCCGATCTAAGGTCTCAGGGTTTACAAACTTTACGAGTCTTTCTTTTTTTTCATACAATTCAATCACAACTTTTACAATTATAAATAGTAGCTCAGAATACTAACTACATTTAATTTTTTTTACACATTTATTTACAACCTTTCAATCAATAAATACTCAAATTCAATCACACAAGAACTTAGGAATCACGTACAAATATTTTCCATCAGGGATCACATGGTCTTGTATCTCAAACACACAGTTCTCACCATTAGCTAACCAAACTATAACCAAACATACTTTTCATTCCATCGCAAAAGGAATCAATATTCATTTCATAAATCATGACATCCATTTTTTATGTTTGTAATATCCAAAACCCGAAAATTGTCGCCAGTTAGGGTCCCGATGTCTTTCTATTCATTTATCACTGTTCATCTTTTAATATCATGTCATACATAATCATTTAAATATAATCACAACTCAACAAGGGCAAAAAGGTCATTTCCATGATTTTTGGATACTTTACCGGTACTTGTTGGACAAGTTCAGTAGTTTTCAAGTTAATAAACAGTCCAAGAATAGTGTAGACTTCTACTGGTACTTAGACAATACTATCGATACAAGTATGACTTCTACCGAAACATGTCATGCTTCTACCGATACTAAAAACTCCAGAGAGCTAAGAAGTTTTATGCTACAACTTCTACCGATACAAGTATTCAGACTATCGATACTATTATGAAAAAAACTTTCGATACTTCGTATGTTACCTACCGATACAATGTAAGTCAGTAACAATCTCTCTCCTACTCTGTACTTCTACTGATACATGCAAGAATTTTACCGAAACAACTATACAAAATTTGATTATTCACACAAGTCCTCAAGATTATCAACCATCATTCAACACAAGATTCTTATTCAAATCCTAATCCTGTGAAATCTAGACATGACAATACTTGTTTCATCATATGACACAAAATACAACCAATCATAAAAAGTATTCTTAAATTCACATGTCAATTTATTACCAAACACATTTGCTTAATTACAACGTCAAGCAAACAAGCAAGTTTAGCTCAACAAAGAACCGACAATCCAAAATCAAACATTTCAAAGGTAACATCATCCTAGTACATGCCATATAACCAAGTGATGTAAATACTACCGAACAAGCTCACAAGATAGTGTGATTTCTTCGAGGTGATCCGATCTTCAAGCAGCAAAATAGAATTTACAAAACAAAAAAAATTCACTGGTAAGCTTTCATAGCTTATTAAGTTCGCAAGATTTATCAATTTATCAAATAACATATGTTTAACAAACTCGTAAATCAGTCGAACCAAAATCAAAATTGTACTTCGGTGATCAATATTCGATTTACTCCCTGTTGACCCAAAGGTCATGATGCATATTTTACTCCCTGTTGACCTAAAGGTCATGCCTGTTACCAGTATACGATGTTAGTCTTAGCCATCGATACGGTACATCTGTTCCCTACGATGCTACTCATACTAAGTTGACAAGAATATGCAAACAAGAATAAATCTCAGCCATCGTAGGGCATGTAATCCTTTCTTGGATTCTATTCACCTTATGGTGACTCACAATGTTGTAGAGAATCCACAACAAATGCAGGATCTCAGCCATCGGACCATTTTCCATCTTTGGCACAAGGCCAAAAATTCTTATCTCGTCGTTTCTATCTTTCACGTTTCCACTTGTCGTTTCTCATTTCCAAAAATCATTATAAAGGTAGTTATAAGCAGTTATTAATAATAATTTAACATTACGAACTTACCGAATGAAATTGCAATTAAAGTGAACTTTAGGGGTAAATCTATAATTTTCCTTTTTCCACGATCGGGACACGATCTTGATCAAATTAGAGCTCAAAGATAGCCGAATGTGCATGGTGTTCTCCTAGGTTTTCTTTTCAACCAAAGATTGAAGAAGAAGAAGAAAAATAAGGATTTTCTCACCTTTCTTTAGTTTAATTACTTAGATTTTATAATTTACTCTTTTACCCTTTATAATATCTCATAAATTTCAAATTTATATTAGTCATAACCGTCCATTTATTCCTTAAATGGTCTATTTACCATTTAGGGGCCCTAACTAAACTTTCAATTATCAATCTATACGTTTAAATCAATAACATTCAACTTTGGCACCTTTTACAATTTAGTCCTTTTTGTTTAATTAACTATAAACAGTAAAATTTCATAACCAAATTTTATTACAATACTAATGACCTTGTAAATATTAAATAATTAATATTTACAGTCTAACACATCGAAGCTGTGGCCTCAAATCACTAATTCTGATCATACAGAAAAATAGACTAATAAGTAAATCCTCATTTAATTAGGATTTAATTGCAATTTACCAAAATCTAAAGAATTCTACTTCATTTATATTATTAAGCTATTTAAGGAGGGTCCAATTACACAATTTGTCCTTCAATTATGTTAAATTCCAACTAAATAAACTTTATTTCAATTTAACCTTAAACTGCTTAGGACTAAATGAATAAATATTCCAAAAGTTAGTGGAAGGTAATCATATCCTCCACCGCTTGGACTTTTTTACCATGATATAATTACCACTTTGGTCCCTTTTATTTTTAATCAATAGCAATTAACTTTTAACCCTTTTTCAATTTAATCGTTTTTCATTAATTAAGCAAATAATCATTAAAATTACCTCATCGAAATTCAATTCACATATAATAAGACTTTGTAAATATTTAATAAAAATATTTATGGCCCTTAATTTCAAAAACGATATCCCAATACCTCATTTTCTAAAACACTTGACTTTTGAACCAAATCACTTATACTAACTTTTAATTCAATAATTAAAATTTTTCAATTCAAAATTTCATATAAAATTATTATTGACTTGTTTAATTTAAACATTCATTATAAAAATTTTCTCGTCGGGTTTGTGGTCCCGAAATCACTATTTTCGACATCACTGAAAAATAGGCTGTTATAGTAATCGTTAGGATAGTAAGTAAGGATTATGCGAAGAGAAAGATTTTGATATATATAAAGGAGCAATTATGACTTGAGTTAACGACAAAGGTATAGTACGCCATGTTTGTTTGAATTAATATGCTAGTTAAGATTTAAGTATTTTGGTTAGGAATCAATTTAATATACTAATATGATATTTACTATATTGGATTCTCATTTATGCCCTTCTCAGAATTTGTAGACCATTATGAGAGACAACCTCTGAATTCAAGTGACACATGTTGAGCTCTTGTAATTGAGATTAGGCTATATATATGTATGATGATAGAGTAAGAGAATTTTCTTCATCCTTCTTTGAAAATGCTATTATTTGATCCTTTCTAGAACCAAATGTAGTTTTCTCTCTTTAAGCTGGAATTTAAGACCTTTGGTTTAATAAGTGATTATCTTATCTTTGGGTAAGTATTACAATTTTGTATGATGTGGTTTAAAAGGTTAAGTTTGCATGAGGTGTATGAGTAATAAGATGTGCAACTAAGGCTTTGCATGGGGCTTAATAATGCTTGAGATGTTTGAAATTTGTATATGGATAGGTGTTAATGGTGTTTTTATATTCTGTAAGTAGTGGTTGTTGTTGTTTCAAGATGAATGTTTTGGGGTTTGAAACTTCAAGCTATAGTAGGTGAGTGTCAAGTGAGTTTCTATTGTGACTCTTGCATGTATATTGTTCACACTGGAGTATACTTAAATAAAAATAATAAATCCACGAATCGATAATCATGAAAAGTATAGTATGAATGTGATGCATATACGACTATGTGAATGAAGCTATGTTAAAATTGATTGATACTTGTTGAATTATGACTCCTACTTCAAGTCAAATTTGAGAAATAATCTTTTAGTTAAACTCTGTTTATTTGTTTCAATTAACCTCTATTTATTTGTTTCAATTAAACTCTGTTTAGTTGTTTGAGTCAAATTCTTATTAGTCTAGATTATTTTATTATTATTTGACTTAAGAATTTAGCCTATAAATCGGATATTTTACTACCTTAGAAAAATCACCCATTTAGACTTACCCATCATAGTTTAGAACTCCTAACACTTTTGGAGAATTTAGTGTTTACATTTGGAAGGTTCTTTATTTTTGGGTTTTTGGAGTTTAGTTTTTATCTCCATCTTTTGATTCTTCATTCTTTGCCATTATAGTAAAATTATCTTTGCCCGTGGTTTTTTATCCTCTTTGGACGGGTTTTTCCACGTTAAATTTGTGTGTTCAATTTCTCAATTTCTTTCGCTATTTTTAACTTGTTCGTTGTTTAATTGGGTTGATCCCCAATAAGTGGTATCAGAGCTAGTTCATTTTTTCACATATCAGCCCGTTCAGAGATTGCAGCAACAAGGTTTGATATTGAGAAGTTTGATGGTGACACAAATTTTAATTTGTGGCAAGTTCGAATGATGGTAATTTTAGTTCAGATCGATTTGAAAAAGGTCGCTACCGAGAAAAAGTCCGATAATCTAGATCAATCAGAATGGGAAGAGTTTGATGAAAAGGCCTTGTCTGCAATCCAGTTGTGCCTCGCGAATAGGGTATTACAGGAGGTATTGAAAGAGAAGACCTCATCCGCCTTGTGAAAAAAACTAGAAACTCTTTATGCGACTAAGTCTCTGGCTAACCGTTTAGTGATGAAACAACGTCTATTTACGTTTTGCATGAACGAAGGTGAGCTTCTTAGAGATCACACCAGTCAATTTATTAGTCTTTTGAATGATTTAAATAATGTTGAGGTTCAGATTGACGATGAGGATCAGACTATACTATTGTTGTGCTCTTTACCCCCTTCATACAAGTCTTTTAGGAAGACCTTGATTTATGGTAGAGATAAACTCTCGTTTGAGGATGTGAAGGGTCATTTGTTGAGCAAAGACAAACTCGACAATGAGTTTGGTTCAGATAGAAAGGCAAATAAGCAAGCTTTTGTTTTGGTAGCATCAAAGAAGCGAGACAAAAGGTGTCGTTATTGTAAGAAATTAGATCACGTCAAAGCAGATTGTTACAAACTGCAAAATAAAAGGGTTGCTAAAAGTAACAAGGAAGATTTAGCTGGTGCTAATTTAGCTGATGAAAGTGGTGATGATTTCTTGTTAGCGTCAACGAGCGAAAGCTCCAAGGTTACGTCCGAGTGGATCCTAGATTCAGGATGTTCTTTCCACATGTGTCCCAACAGAGAATTATTCCCCACATACAGTTCAATTGAAGGTGGAGTTGTGCACATGGGAAACGATTCATTCAGTAAGGTAATCGGTATTGATACTGTTAAAATTAGGATGCACGATAGTACGATTAGGATACTATCAAATGTCAGGTATGTACCTGATTTACGAAAGAATCTCATCTCCTTAAGTATTTTAGACTCAAAAGGTTGCAGAATCAACATTGAGTCGAGAAGCATTAAGGTATCTCGTGGGGCTCTCGTTTTATTAAAAGGTAAAAAGATCGGCAGTCTTTATATTCTGGAAGGTTTTACAGTGACCGGTGAAATCTCTCGTCCTTTACAGAGTTGAAGTCAACTCATTTGGAGTGAAGGCAACTTGGTCATAGGAGGGAAAAGTGTATGATTGTTTCGTTGAATAGAGGTTCTTTTTTGGATGCAGGTTTTGAAAAGTTAGGGTATTGTGTTCGTGAAAATCAGACCCAGGTTAGTTTTGATTTGATAGCGCACAAGTCGAAGGATAGAAAACTTCTAGCTCCTAAGCATAGATTCGACTCAGTTAATTCCCTGCATAGTTCAAGATAGGCTCGTGACGGGGTTTGGCAAAGATGGCATTGTGGAGATATGAGTCAAGGTGAAGATTTGTTGAATTATGACTCCTATTTCAAGTCAAATTTGAGAAATAATCTTTCAGTTAAACTCTGTTTATTTGTTTCAATTACTCTGTTTAGTTTTTTGAGTCAAATTCTTATTAGTCTAGATTATTTTTTTATTATTTGACTTAAGAATTTAGCTTATAAATAGGATCTTTTACAACCTTAGAAAAATACACTCATTTAGACTTACCCATCATAGTTTAGAACTCCTAACACTTTTGGAGAATTTAGTGTTTATGTTTTGAGGGTTCTTTATTTTTGGGGTTTAGTTTTTATCTCCATCTTTTGTACTCTTCGTTCTTTGCCATTATAGTAAAATTATCTTTGCCTGTGGTTTTTTATCCTCTTCGGAGGGGTTTTTCCAAGTTAAATTTGTGTGTTCAATTTCTCAATTTATTCCGCTATTTTTAACTTGTTCGTTACTTAATCGGGTCGATCCCCAACAATACTGAATATGTATTTAAGTATAGTTCGAATTGGAAGGTAAAAAATTATCAGATATATGAATGAGTTATGGTAAGTGATTAATACACTGAAGTCCCTCTGTGATACCTCTGGTAGGGCAGTTATATTGTTAACTAGATTGGCAAGTCACGATATGAACGAAATGAAAGATCATGTGGATATGACCCATAACACCCAACGATACAGAAACACTTATGGTGTTACCTTTAGTAAATTGATGACTGAATTGACAGATCATGATACATGATTGTGTGCAAGTTCATGTGGCTAAAACCCATGGTAAAATTGTAATTGTAAGAATGTTCATAGCGTAGCCTTCAATATGTATGAATCGAATGGGTAGATCACGATACATGAATATGTGTAAGCCCATGTGGCTGAAACCCATGGCATAAAATGATATGATATGAATGTTCATGGTGTAGCCTTCGATATATGTGAATCGAATTGGCAAATCACAATACATGAATTTATGTCTAGGTCCATGAGGGAAAAGTCCATGGCACCTTTTGTGAAGGTCAGTTAGGATATTAAACACGTGATTCAGTATAATGCCTTGTGGCGTGTTCTATAGGAAGCCTTATGGTGTATTCGATATGGCTCTCTATTGTGCTCAATTAAATTAGTGTGACTTAAGGTATATGTCAGCTATATAGTAAGTGCTATATAAGGTTAAGATATGACTGAAATTAATGGATTGAAGAGATAATGGGTTGTAATGGTATAATATTAAAAAGATGTTTTGAGGAAAAGTGTGAATCTAAATGTTCAAAGAAGGTATCATTCAATTTTAATTGTACTCTATCTCACACTAGAGTGATATGAAATTGTATTAATTCTGTCATGTTTAGTATGATTGTATTTCGTTGCAAGGGTTTGGATAAAGTTCTATCAGAATAAACATACATTGAGGTGGAGCTAGACCGTGATTGATTGGGTAAACTGGTGATAAGTAAGTTTGTATGGTAAATTGCCAACTATGTATATGACCGCCAATGACTAGTGATGATGAACATTAGTTTTAGGTTAAGTGTATGTATGAAGTGATGTTTGGGATGCATTGGTCTTCGAAAGATACTTGTACGTATTTATGAATAATAAGAGTTGAAAGAATATCCTGGAAGGTTTCAAGTCAATGATAGAAAATGGAAATGGGTACAAACCAATGTGTGGTAATTGGCATATATGAATAAGTCTGAGACTAGATCAATGTTCGCCCAAAGAAAAAAGTATATGATTGAGGAAGAGTAAATGGAACTTATGGTTATTCAATTTCTATTTATAAGTATCAGATAAGGTAAAATATGTTTTCTCTCACTAAGTTCTCGTGAACTTAATTGTGCTATATGTTATTTTTCAGGTTTGAATATTATGAGACTATGCCAAGAGGGACGATGCCAGGATTACGCCAAGGAAAATGGATATTGGGTTACCATGCATAGTGTTGTTGTGGCGGCATATTGTAATATGTGTTGTTATATAGGAGATGTCTTTAAAAGTCTATTTCATAGAATATTTATATTATGTAAGGGATTAGTTTAGAAATCTTCGTAATAAATTATTTTAAATATCATTGTTTATTCTTTTAGTATTTAATGTTTTCAAATGAATAGAAAAAGGTAAAGTTGTAAATACAATAAAATTTGTCAACAATTTGAACTTTGTTAAGTGTCACGTGTAGTAACACTTGAGATTTGGATCTGATGAAACGAATCAAGTTGAGGGTGTTACAGTACATGCCATTTATTGAAATGAAAAGAAATATACAAACATTGTTGAGTCGAGAATTTGTGATCCAAATGTTGCTTCACCTCTGAGGCTTTGAGATCCATTAATACTTGCGAACAGAATAAAAAAATTGTATGTTGAATGATAAAGCTTAGTGGTTGATTTTCCACAATTCGTTGTGGCAAATTAGAGTCTTTTCGACACTAAACAAGCTTGTTTTCTAGTCGTTTTAGATTATTTTGTTATGTTTTCCATTTCTATTAGTTTGTTTTTAATTTTAGTAAAATAAGCGTTTTTTATGCATATTTTGGTAATGTAATGACCTCCTGGGCCAATAAGAGCCTAGGGAAGGACTAACAATTCAATTTAGTGTGCAAAACACCATTTTCAGGCTAAGAATGCAAAGGACGACGGTAGCATCGTGGCACCGGCATGTGGTGTTTGTCAATTAAAAGCCTTTTTCTCTTTGGGCTACTCTCAACTTAAACCCTTTTACAAAACAATCCTTTTTCTTTAAATTAAAAGCCTTTTTCTCTTTTATTCACTATTCGATTTTATTTTCAAAAGCCATTTAACGAAGATATTTTTCGGTTCCTAAATTTTAAATTTTTGCACCCAATTTTTTGCTAGAATTTTCAAAACTAACCTCGAAACTTCTAGACTGCATTTTGGGATGTGACAGTAAGGTTCGCCATAATACGAGGTGTTAAACTAAGGTTTATTTGATAAAATATTTTGATATAACAAATTAAAATATTTTTGAATATAAGTTAAAATTCAAATCTAAGAGATAAAATTTAAACTCCTATCTTAAACTCTTAGAAAAGTTTGAAACAATTTTCAAATCAAGTTAAAATTATTTTAAACATGTCAAAATGCTTGCACTAAGTCAAAAATCATTTTAACACTTCAAAATGTTTTTCAAACAAGTCAAAATAACTCCAGGCCAAAAAGTATTAATACTTTTTGGTTCAGTATCGATAATTTCTAAAATATCGATACCCCTTGTAAAATCGGGACCAAAGTTGCATTCTGTTTTGACACCTCTGAAAAAATAACAATACCCAATTATAGGTATCGATAATTTTTGAAAAACATCAATACCATGGCTTAAAAACGATACCAAAAGAGTATTTTGTTTTTCACAAACCCTAGAAGGTATCGATCCGGTATCGATACCTTTTGAGAAGGTACCGATAATTTTGTTGGGGTATCGATTTTTAATTATCCCAACAGTCACTGACTTTGCATTAAATGCAAAATATATCGATACCCTTTTGTACAATATCGATACTCGAAGTTGCAGGTCTCTTTAATGTTCTAGTTTTTCATCCCCCAACGGCTTTATTGATGACTCTAACAACCACAACATTTAGAAATCAATTAGAGGGCTTAAATATCATCTTCCAAGGACCTACAACATCTAACAAAGCAATTACAAGCAAATATCTTCATTAAACATCCCAAGAACTTAAAATTTTCACATCTTTCTTTCATACACTTGTAAGTCTTACCTTCATTTCTTTACTCAAGTGTATCTTCTTTGTATTGTGAGCTTAATTTTCAAACAATTTGATCTTGATAAGATTGCTCTTGTTTGTTAATTTGTATTTCTTTGAGAAAGTTTGAGACTTAAGATTTAGGTAGAAATCTTAAGTGATTGTAAGGTTAAACCTTGTCCTCAATGTTTCTACAAATCTAGTGGATTTGGGAAAATCCTTAGTGGTGGAAAGCTAAGGTAGTAGAGTAAGCATTTGGGGCTGAACCACTCTAAATTCTTGTGTCAAATTGTTTCAATTCTCTCTACTTTCTTCCTACAATTTTAAAAGGCCAATTCACCCCCTCTTGGCAATTTTGATTCAATCCATCAAGTTAACACGGGGGTTCGGATAATAAAAAAGGAGGTTCGCGAATGTATTATTCACAAAAAAGCCTATCAAGTACATGGTGATACGGTAGTCTTAGAGTTCGCCAGTAATAGGGGTTTATAGGGCAGATAGCAAACTAGGGGTTCGTAGGGTAGGTTGCAAGCTAGGTGTATACAAGTGCTATATGTTTTTTCTTTGTATGAATTGATTTTTGTTGATGCGATAGTAAAGCATGTGTTAGGATTTATTTTTAATATGAATTAAAACAGTAATTGTGTGGTGTGATTGATTGGATGGTGTATTTTGTGGTGGTTTAACAAAGAGCCACTTCGGTGGCTAATGTGACGTTTGAAATTTGGGTCGAACCATCCCGGATGGGTTTTGGGCACCCCATATTTGAACTTACTCTGTTACATTTCCTTCCTCAAGCGTATAGATAATATAAGAGGAATTAATTGAAGGGGACTACGCCAAAGCTGCGGTTGCGAGTGATCCACTCGCTTATTTTTGTATCATGCATGATTATTTTAATGAGTGGAGTTTAGATCTGTTTTGTTATTAACTTATGTAATTATCTATGTCTGTTGCATTATTTCTGTTTTAAAAAGAGAATTGCCCCTTACTCTGAAAGTATGTATCAAACTTTAGTGATTTGTTGGTTATAAGACCATCATTTATATGTATATGCCACAGTTGGGCAATGGATGGATAATAGATTTTTTTTTTTATAATTTTTATTATTCTATTTAAAAAAGTGAATTACAAAAGGAAAAAATAATAGTTTTTAACAAAAAGGGAAATCTTCATAACTATTTTTTTTAAAAATCTAAGTAATACGTTTGAATCCGCTGGTAACGCCTCAGTTCATTAGGCAATCTGTCTGGTTGAATGTTATATGCCATGTTTTCTTAACGGGCTAAGGGGTGTTACAAATCATGCCCTAGTTGGACGTGCAACCAAGTAGTAGCCGAGGCATTAAGCCCAAGTAGGTGTGTGGCACTTGTTGGGTATCGAGCTTAACCAAGCAAATAGCAAATCGGATAACCAAGGCTAGAACAACTAGCCATCGCATGCAAGTGTGGCTAGGGCACAAGGCCCTAGCACACGTGCACAACCTGTAGTACGTGCCGAACAGAACCGAGGGAGGTTGGGATCTCACATTCCAGCCAATCGACTTTTGTCGATGTTGTGTGATTTAGAGGCCAACAAGGGAATTAGGTCATCACACCCCAGATTACCTAGCAAGCAGTGTTGCGAGTTGCGCATTGTAGGTTTCTACGCTGAGCTGATGCAAGAACACCAACGATAGTCGACAACAGTGGCTAGCGACAATGATGATTTTGGTTCATATTTCATTTTTTTGTATTCGTATTTTAGTTTTTGGCTTATAGGTTCTTTTTGGGTTAACCCAAAATATTTGACTTTTACCGGAAATATCCAAAAAAAAATGCTTTGAAAAAATATTGTAATTTTAATTTTTTTTTCTATGATGAAAGCCTTTGGATGGTGGAAGTAGTTTTTTTAATTTTAATTAAGATATGTTAATATTATATGAAATTGAATGTAATTAAATCGAAAAATATGTTCATACATATATAATATAAACATACTATATAATTTAAGAATATAATAGCACTTGTACTTGTCTTAAAAAAACCTTGCTTGTTTTTTAAATATCGAGTGAAAAAATTGTCCACAAACAAGATTTACTACATCCATTAATTGTTTCCATGTGATATATTGAACTATTGATGGAGTATTCTTTTAAATATATAAAAGATTTGGAAAAATATATATTTGAATATATTAAATTAAAATACTTCAAAAAGTAAAAAGTTAGGTTAACTTGGACTCCAATGCATACAAATAAGCGGGAGGTGACCGCCCCCACAAGTCACTCAATTTCCCACACCGTGATTGACGGCCAATCATTCACACAATGCATTTTTGGAGCATTCACAAGGTATCCTTAATAGTTTGATCATAGTCGTTGGACTCTATAATTGATGTATTTTTTATACCCTTTTATTTTATTTTATTTTATGTTATAAATACATTTAGAATTTAATTTATTAATTCGTATTATAAATATTTTGATATATTAGGTATTCATAATGTTGATTTTTTTATTATAAGTTCTGATCATATTTATTTTTTATATAATATTTAGAATTATTTATGATTCCTTTCCAACTTTTAATTAAGAAGATAATACGTTTCAACGCTCTTAAACTTACGTCCTTCTATATTAATAATAATATCTATATAATCGAACTAAAACTCGACGGATATAACATTGATATTTCTTTGATGTTTTTTGTTATTTTTTTAGGGCACTTGGAAAATAACTATCTAAACCCTACAGGCCACCTTTTCCTTTTCCTTTTGTTTTGGTTCAACAAACAACAACTCAATTACAAAAGAAAAAGTAAATAAGAAAATTCTCAACCCCTTCCCCTCCCCGCCAAAAGAAAAAAAGTTGAAGGCTCCTCACTTTTTTACCATTTCAAATGTATAGGCTCCTATTTGTTTATTTATAGCCCCTTGAAACTAAAGGCACTGCATTCATATCTTCACTCACACAACCAAGGGTGCCATGGACTGGTTTTCTTGGCTCTCAAAAACTGGCCTGGACCCATCCCATGTCTACGAGTATGCCCTTGCTTTCTCCCACAACGAGCTTGAAGAAGAAGATATAGTTTACTTTAACCATGAGTTTCTTCAAAGCATGGGCATCTCAATAGCTAAACACAGGCTTGAAATTCTCAAGCTCGCTAGGAAAGAGAGAGGGGTGACCCCAAGACCAGTTTCCAGGCTTCTATTGGCAATCAAGAGAACCAAAAGGAGCTTAGGCGAGTACATTAGGACATGGGTTCACCGCCAAGAACACTCGGCTCTTGTTGTGGTTAACCCTAGGAGTCGGTCCGGGTATGCTAATAAATGGAAAGGGGCAATGTTGAAGAGGAATAAGAAGCTGATGGTGGGTACACAAGGCAGGCTTTTGCTCACGAACGGGACTCCTTTGCTGGTATCAGGCAGTGCTAGAGTTGAGAGCTTTTCAAGTCCTATGGTTTTCGATTACCAGAAGGAGAAAATGGATGGGGAGGACGAAGATGGATATTGGTCAACTGCTGTTGAAGACATCAGGTGGGATACTATGTTCCAGGATTTGAAACCAACTTGAACGAAGTATTTCATTTTCAAAGTTCTCCATTATGTTTGATTTCAGTGGTGAGAGATGGGATTTTTTTAGCAGTTCCCACCGGTTTTCATTCTTTTTTCTTTTTTCTTTTGGGTGCTTGGGGTGGGGGAGGATTGATAACTTTTATCCTTATCTTCTTGAGTGGTGTTTCAATCATGAGATTGTCTCGCCCTGCTTTTTCATCTTTGATAGGAAAAAAAAAAAAAGAAAAAGAAAAAGTAGGAATCAGTCACTTTGGGAAAAGAAAGACTGAAACGCAGAGTAAGAAGCAAGCATTGTATCGTAAATCTTAAAATGATTGTTTTATTGGGTGGTGAAAGTAGAGACATTATACGTTGTAAAATCACCTACCAGAAAATCTAGAACTAGTCTCCTTTTTCTTTCTTTTCTTCCAAGTTTTCTTTTATATGACATAACAAATATTATGGGACATACACCATTTTTAAAATGGTAAAGTTCAAAAGAGGGTGTATGGTTATTCACAAACAGTGGAGAATCGAGGGGCCTCATTCCGCTCTATCCTTTTAAAATAAAAAATTTTCATTTAAATTTTTTAAGTTGGAAAATTATAATTTATCCTTCTAAAAATAATAAAAATTTAATTTAATTTTTTAAAAATTATAAAGATATAAATTATTAAAATGATAAAATTATATTTTTATTATCATAAAAATATACAATTTAATTTCGACTTCTTCAACATTTTTTTTGATTTTGCCCCTATTCACAAAAAAAATTTGTATGATTATTCAAAAAAAAATGTATAGTTAATGTTTTACCATCAAATTTCGCATATACTTTTTTTCTTAATTTTATATAAAATGATAAAATTATTCTTAAATTAATATTTAGTATTTTATTAAAATATTTTTTTAATAATTTAATTGAGTTGTGATTCGATTATAAGCTATAAAAATATGTCAAAATTTATATATATATATATAATCAGTTGTGAATCTAGGGGTTGGTAGGGTCTCGGTCCTTCTTAAAATGAAAAATTTTTCATTTAGATCCTTTAAAATTTTTAAATTTTTAAAGATAAAATTACATTTTAACCCCCCTAAAAATAATAAAATTTTAATTTAATCTTTTAAAAATTACATTTTTACTATTGTAAAATTACAATTTAATTTCGACACCCCTTAAAAAAATTTCTGGCTTTGCCCCTATATATGATGATATAAAAATATAGATAAAAGTTTGAATAATAAATAGAAAAATATCATATTTTAAAAATAATGGTATAAATCAATATTACTAAATCATAATTTATTTTCTTCAATTTGGCCCTTTATAGAACTGACAACTTTTACAACTAAATTATAACTTGGGGATGAATTTCTCAATGTTATTAAATTGTCTTGGGGAAGAGACGGGACAGTATGGTGGAGAATATAGTGTTAAAATCCTGTGCGTATTATTATTTCCTATCTGTCTTTTGACACGAGACTTTGTCTGTCTTTTTTTTTGACAAGGGTAGTTTTTTATTTTATTCATCTTTTTGCAATCAGTGTTGGTATTTCTTGTTACTATGGAGGATGATTTGGCCGATTTAAATCTGAACGATGAAGAAGAGGATGCTTTCCAAGAGGAGGAGGCTACAATGGATAATCAGCATCAATTCAATTTGATGGGGCGATGCCTAACAGGTTGTGCGTTTCCCAGCATTAAGGAACACAATGGCAAATCTATGGCATCCAATAGGAGGGATCTACATATTTGAATTAGGGGAAAAAATATACATTTTCCAGTTTTTTCATGATGTGGATGTGAACTGAGTACTGGCTGGAACTCCGTGGTTTTTTAATAACCACCTCTTAATTCTCCACAAGATTCAACCGAGTGAGAACTCGATTCTTGTCCCACTTTCTTTCTCAAAATTTTGGGTTCAAATACATGATCTTCTACCGGGGTTGATGATGAAAGAAATGGCGAAACAGTTTGGTAAGTTTTTGGGTCAATTCCGACTATGGGCATTCAATGTTTTATGCGTATCAGAATCCGATTAGATGTCACTCTCCCGTTGAAAAGGAAAAGAAAAAGATTTTGATAGGGAAAGACAGCCTTTTATGCCAAATTCCAATATGAAAATTTGAGTTTGTTTTGCTTCATTTGTGGGAAGCTAGGGCATGGAGAAAGCTTTTGCCTACTAAGGATGAAGGTTGAGCCGTCCAAGATAGTGTTTAGGTAGGACATCCCTACGTACAGTGGCGAGAAGGTGGAATGCGGTGGTCAATAAGTGGTTACGAGAGGCTGACGGATTGACCAGCAAAATGGTGAATAAGGAAGTTGGAGATAGAGGGCGTGATTTTGAGGATCGACGAGATTTGAGGCTTGAATGGGGGAATGAGTTGGTCACATCTTATCCTAATCCTATTTCTTTGCCTTTGGGATTGGGGGTAATAATTTAAAGAGGAAAGAGAGAATGAAGGGATATGGAGCCGAGGATCATATTAAGCCTATGGACTTGGTTTTGGTTAATGAAAACAATCCTCTCCAAACTACTGAGGGGAAAAAAAGGCTACAGGTTTTGACTGAGAAGTTAAGTCTAATTGAAGAGGTGACTTCTGAAGAGATCCAAGATGTAACGGTAACCTCTGTTGGGAAGGGCAACTGATCCCAATGAGGTTGATCAGTTGGAACATCCGTGGTCTGGAGAAACCACAGAATGTTAATTGGCTCAGGAATAAAGTACGAGCCAATAGTCCTCAAATTTTATTTCTCATTGAAACAAAATTATGTTCGAAAAAAATGGAAAAAGTTCGTTTGAAATATGGGTTTAAAACTGGCATAGATGTTGGAGCTGTGGGTTCAAAAGGAGGGTTGTCTCTATGATGGAATGGTAACTCTTTCGTCTCTTTTAAAAGTTATTCTCGATTCCATATTGATGCAGTTGTTCACGACATGGACAGTGGTGAGGATTAGAGGCTCACGAGTTTTTATGAAAGCCTCGTGGAGTGCCAAAGAAGGATTTCTTGGGATCTACTACGACAATTAAGTCATGAATCCCAATTATCTTGGTTAGTAATTGGTGATTTCAACGAGATCACTAACTCCTATAAAAAGAAGGGTGGTCGTTTACGGTTAGAAAAACAAATGCAAAGGTTTCGAGATATGTTGGATGACTGGGAAAGAGGGCATTCTAAAGCTACAAATATAAGAGAGAGGCTTGATCATGGCGTTTCTACTCTTGATTGGTTCACTCTTTACCCGAATTATTTGGTTCAACATCTGAGTCATTCTTTCTCGGATCATTATCCGATCCTTATGGACACTAATGGTAAACTACGAAATGGAAATAGTTGGGCACTCAAGCATTTCCGATTTGAGGCTAACTGGTGCTTAGACGAGGCTTTTGAAGAGAATGTTAAACTGTATAGGTTTGAAGCAAGTGGTTCGATTCCAACTAGGTTGATTGGGTTGGGTAAATTGGGGCAGGTTAAAAATTAAGGAGTGAAAGAGGAAGAAAAGAGATCTTGAGGAGCGTTTACTCTTGCTTTCCGAACAGGATCCTTCTGATGATATTTTGATGGATATTATGGATGTGTGAATTGGGTTGAATTTGGAAGTGGATAGGGAAGATATTTATTGGGAGTAGATATCTCGTGTTAATTGGTTGTAAAATGGGGATTGAAATACTAGTTTTTTCCATAAAATGGCAGTTACTCGTAAAGTCCGTAACAAGATTATTGGTTTGGAAGGAGTGGATGGCCAATGGGTTAGTAACAATTCTGATTTGCTTCAGCTCGCGTCTGATCACTTCGCTACTCTTTTTACCGCTTTTTATGTCGGGGAGGATGAAAGAATTTTTGGTTTGGTTGAGAACCGGTGACAACATAAATGAATAATGATCTGCTTAGGCCTTTCACAAAGGAAGAAATTGGGTATGCTGTGAAGATAATGGTGCCGCTTAAAGCTCCAAGCATAGACGATTTTCCCGCACTTTTTTACCAAAGGTACTGGCATTTCCTTGGAGCTGATATTTCTAAATATTGTCTATCTATTCTGAATGATGAGGTCATGTTTCACAAGTTTCATTGATTGTTTCAGGAAAAGAATTGAAGGTTGGAGCTTTAGATATCTCTCTATGTGTGGTAAAGAGGTCTTCCTTAAGTCTTTGCTATAGGTAATTCCAGTGTATATTATGTAATGTTTTGCATTACCTAAGCTCTTGTGTCACAATTTGGAGGGTATGCTTAATAAGTTTTGGTGGGCCAATAACATGACTACTAAAGGCATAGATTGAAGTAATTGGGGCTCGATGTGCAAGCCAAAAATTCTTGGAGGGATGAGATTTCATGATCTTTTCTAGTTTAACAATGCACTTTTAGCTAAGCAAGTGTGACGTTTAGTATCTTGTCCAAATTGTTTTTTAGCAAAAGTTCTCAAAGTTCGTTATTATCCGTTTTCTAGTATTATGACAGCTAAAATAAGTTCTTACCCCTATTTTACTTGGTGTAGTATCTATAGTGCACATGAGTTGATTGTTGATGGTTTAATCTTGAGAGTAGGAAACGAAACTACAGTTATATGGAACGATCATTGGATACTTGGACACAAAGATGGTCATTTATTAGTCCAAAATATCAACACAAGATGGATAATAGTTGATCAATTAATAGACGCGGAGACTGGTACTTGGAAAGCGAGGGAGATTTGTAACCTTGTTGGCAATTAACAGGCTAAGCACATTCTACGGATTTCGCTTGCTAGTTGCAATATTCTTAATGTTCTGGTTTGGCGTCATGATGCATCAGAGGTCTACTCGATTCGCAATGGCTACAGGGCTCTAATGGAACATAACTTACAAATTATTGAGGACAAATCCTCTACAACATATCTATACAAGCTATTTTACAAGGACCTATAGAAGTTGAAATTGCCAGCCAAAATTAAAATACACTTTTAGCGTACCCTCAATAATTATGTGCCTAATTTCCATAATTTGGCTACTCACAGATTAGCTATTGAAGATGTTTTCCCACTGTGTAAGGGAGGATTGGAAGATGTCAATCATATGCTTTGGAAATGTTCTATTATCCAAAGTCTCTGGGAACAACTCAAAATTACGCCCCATTCAGCAGCTTGGCCCTCGAATAACAAAGAAGAGTTGATCCAGTTTTTTATGCATCTAATATGCATGCAAAAGAAATACTGATTATTGCTTACTAGGCATTATGTCATAGTCGAAATAAGCTTGTTCATGATGGTTAAAAAGTTTCTATCCAAGATTTGGTGGGTTTCATTTTGGGATATGCTACAGAGATCAATCTACTTCAAAAACCTACTATTGCTACCATAGGCCTGATTAAGGAAATTTGGAGACTACCTGACTCTAGGTTAGTTAAAATTAAATTTGACGCCTCTTTTCTTGATAACAACAAGACATCTATTGCTGCAGCAGTAGCTCGAAATGAAGAAGAAAAAATAATAGGTACTTGTACTTACCCGTATAAAGACGTGTTTGATGCTTTTGTTGTAAAAGCTAAAGCCTATGAGAGAGCAGTTCTATTTGCTGTCGAGATGGGTTTCAAAAGAGTCTTGTTGGAAGGTGATGCTCAAACGATAATTAAGAAGCTGAGAGGACCTGTGGAAGATAGATCCATTGTTAGACTTGTTATTTTGAGCATCCGAGCAATGGAGTGCATATTTGATGAAATCAGTTATCGTTTTATGCCAAGAGAGGCAAACTGTGTAGCACATACCTTAGCAAGGGAAGGCTGGCATCATCATCAACCATGCTTTTGGGTGGAGGAAGCTCTAGATCTAGTGGAAAAAGTTATTTCAAAGGACTGGTACGAGTGGATCCATGTAACACTCCTACACTCGGTTCACACGTATAAACTCGATATAAGAGTATTACATAAAGTGTCAGAGAATTAAAAATGAGTATAACAAAATTTTCTTTCAAATACTATGTAATTGAATCGTTTTACTCAAAATATCACAAAATAATCAAGTATAATCAAAATCGAGACTTAAAACCAGTTTGAAAATAATGAAAATGTAATTTTTACTCAAAATAGGGCAAATATCGATACCACCATAAAAATATTGATACCTCTATTATAAAATAAAGAAATATAGCTAGAAACTTCAAACTAACCTCCTAAAATTATATAAAAACTTTACCAATAAATCAATTCAGTCTAAAACACAATTCCATTCAAAATTCATCATCTCATTTCATAAGTTCATAGTATTCCAAAATAACATTTATAACCAATTCATTGAGGACATATAAGTATCATTTGTACATGTCATTTTACCTCAAAATAAGTATACCTTATCTTGTAATCTTCTAATGTTGATGTGATTTGATGAGAGGCACCAAATCCAACCTTAGCTTCTCAGAGATCTTGTACCTACGCGTTGAATTAAAAGCGTTAAGCCGGTGAAGGCTTAGTAAGTACTACAAGAGTTATTAATCATTCATCTTTTAATCACACGTTTCAAACTCATTCATATAATTATTTATTCATGTAAAATACATACCTTTTATGTGTATAACATTTAACTTACAGTAGTGTTATGAATTCACATATTCTTCCTCATTTCACATTTTAGCCATTCCAATCTCTTAGCTTACTTAGTTTTATTATTCTTTGATTTCTTATACTTATGTTGTACTTACCTTTCATGTGATTATCATTTCACTTACCTCAATGTCACAATTTGCACATTCTTTCTTTTTCACATTGTTTACCCTATTAACAAGACTCGAACCTTGATAGATACACGGATCCAACCAAACGCACCAGAATGGCACCCAGTGCCTCATCGGATAGTTCGAAGCAATAAAGTGACACCCAGTGTCTCATCGACCTAGACGAAGTAAAGTGGTACCCAGTACCTCATTGAATCTATCGGAAGTAAAATAATGACACCCAGTGTCTCATCGACTCAAGGTCGAAGTATCCCTGAACTCTTTCACTCTTATGGCATGCCAACTATATTCGACTCAGCCCGACTACTTAACAGGGATTTTCAATTTACAATTCATATGACTTTCAATTCCAATTTTACTTTCACTTTCACTTTCAATTTTGATCACAAATCATTCAAATTAAATTCAAATATACTATTAATTCAATATAAATTTTCATTCATCTCAATATTAACGCTTACCTTATATTCACTTATTAAATATAAATATTGAAATAAACATTAAATAATGAATAATTCATATTATAGTAATACAAATCAAATCAAATCAATTTAACCAAATAACAACCAAATATCATAAACAATTAGGTACTAATAACTTTGGAAACCTTTGATTTATCCATTTCATTCTCATTTCTAAATTTCATCACATATCACTTTATATGCATCAATTTTTCATTTCTATTCATTTTTCTTTTTCTTTTTTTACATTAATTTTCAAAGCTGTACATTTGAGTCACAGTCACTAAATTATTTATATCTTGAGCAACAGAATTCGAAATTATAATCCTCTTGATGATTCTAAAATTAGACTCAAATATATTTTTACCATAAAAATTTCAGAATTTTTAATTTAGCCAATTTATACAGTAAATTCTTTCAATTTACCTCTTCTCTGCTGCCTAACAGTTTCGACCTTTCTTTACTAAAAATTATTTATCTTTTAATACAAGAATCCAATAATGTTCCTGTCTATTTCTTTTGAAAATAGACTCATTAGAGAATTAATCATATAAGTTTCAGTCTCTAATAATTTTTATAAATTTTTCTATGATTTTTCAAAAATCAGAACATGGGAACTCGAACCTACTCTGACCTTGTTATACAAAAACTAGTATATCTCAGGATGTACAATTCATTTTCTTTCACTGTTTCTTCCATATGAAACTACACTCGATAAGATTTAATTGCTTATTTAATTCAACCCTTAACTCTTTTATACAATTGTTGGTGAATTTTCAAAGTTAGTCCTCTGATTCTGTTCAATCTGTTTTAATGAGAATAATTTCTTTCTCATGTTTCTTTATACTAAATTTCATTCAATCATAGATAATTAACACTTATAATTAAACATATCATTTTTATCATAATTAATCATATATGTTAAAATTATAAACACTTTAACTTAACTAATTCTAAACCTTTTAATACTTGTAGTACTT
Source organism: Kokia cookei (assembly GCA_039519145.1). Lineage (NCBI taxonomy): Eukaryota > Viridiplantae > Streptophyta > Magnoliopsida > Malvales > Malvaceae > Kokia > Kokia cookei. The sequence goes on from CM076903.1 coordinate 28,678,460, forward strand.
ACTTCACTTGTAGATAATTTTTTTCTCACACCTTAGCTTTCTCCTTTCCTTTTTCTTCAATTTGGTCATTCTCCTTCTTCCCTCTTTCTTCAATTTCATACAAACACATATAAGTTTAAGACTAAAATTCAATACTTTTTCATGCTAGATTATGTAAATATACATGTATGTCATGAAAATTTAATCATCTCTTACCTTTGTTCTTGAATTTCCAAAATTCTAATTCAATTCCTATCCACTTTAAACTTCAAAGTGGACTTTATAAGGAAATTAAGACGTCTACTAGCTTCCCTCTATGCCTTTCTTAAGGAAATTTCAAAGAAAATGGAGGATTTTGAAGCTTGAAGGGCTTAACAATGTTGAAGGGACTAAATTGGAATAAAAGCAAATGTTTGGATGGAGAAGAATGACATGGACGGTTGGACTTTTTAAAGAGAAGATGATATTTTCATCTTTTATTTCCTTTTCTTTTCTCAATTTCTCTAGAATTTTCCACTAAAATATCTCTCTTTAATAAAAATAGTAAAATTGCACTTTTAATCCCTAGGCCTTCCAACTTTACACTTTGGTCTAAAACTTTGCCTCCAAAAATATCTTCCACCATATAACTCTTTTTTCCCTCCTTAATCAGTCTAATTCCCATGATGACTCATAATTCAATTTGGATAAATTGCTATTTAGTCCTTCATCCTTTCTCACAATTACTAATTAATCCTTAAATTTTCCTAATCTTCTTATTTTAGCTATATATTCTAATTCTTGACTCCTTCCCTATACTGTTCTAACTCCGGTTCAAAAACGCGGATGTTACAATCCATCATTGATCTGTTTTATTTGCTTTGAATATGAAGAAGGTTCGATTGAATCTCCATGGTTGGTCATTCAAAGCTCAACCCTTCATCTTTGGAAACTGAGGCATTTTTTTGGTGAAGAAGGGTTGTCTGATATTCTTGGGAATGTTTCTAAGGTTGGTTTTGGGACTGTTTTGTTTGTTTTTTTATTTTGGGTGTTGTCTTTTTGTGTGCTCATTAATTGTTTAGCTGGACTGCTTTTAAGTTATGTCGTTTCACTTTATTTGGGTCTTGGTTTGTTTCCTAACTACCCCTTTTAATGAATATCAGTATTTTATTAAAAAAAATTGAAATTTAATTTTTATATTTTAAAGTTAAAAATTCAGTTATTTTAGTTTTTTAAATTTTAGTCATTTGTGGTTTTTGTTAAAATTTATCTATTTAATATGTTTATTTTTGTTTCAATCATATGACACATCATACAAGGACAACCTAATTAAAATTTCAACTTGATAAATTTTGATAAAAAATACTTATGATTTTAATAACTGAATTAAGATTTTAAAATAAAAAACTAAAACTTAATTTTTAACTTTTTAAAATATAAAAGCTAAATTTCAATACCAATATATCTTCTATCATCTATATATATTACTAGTTTTTATTCCCTTTGCAATGTATAGACTATTTGTATGTATTAGAGTTAATGTATAACTGATGATAGACTTATCAGTTATCAGTTATCAGTTATCAACAGTTATTGTTAATTGTTATTATCAATTAATAGCAATTACTTCTTATCTTGTATAAATGTACTGCTAAGGTTTTTAGAGAAATTAAGTTCAATGAATGAGATTTTCTATCATTGTTGTTAGTCATATGAAAATCTAATAGTATGCATTAACAAAATATAAGCTTAAAGCTAACTTTGGCTCTTGAACTATGCATGTTTTTCTATTTTGGTACCTAAAGTTTTTTTTGTTTAGATTGGTACTCAAAATATCATTCCATTACCAGGTTCAAGTTTTTATTTGTAACAGTGTTAAAAAAAATCAATTGCCATGTGGTACCCATCAAAATGTGCCACATAGCATATCCAACCATTCAAAACTCGTCATGTGACAATTAAGTTTATTTAAAATAAAAATATTAAATTTAAATTAAAAATAAAAATAAAAATTATAATATTGAGTATTTAAATATTAAAAAGCTTAATATAACATTTGGTATTTGAACTTGACACTTTTTCCTAATTTGGTATCTAAACTTTTTTTTGGTCCAATTTGGTACTCAAACTTATATTTTTTTCCTAATTTGGTGCCTAAACTTGACATTTTTTTTAAGTTGGTACTTAAACTTTTTGGGGTCCAATTTGGTACATGAACTTGACTCTTTTTCCTAATTTGGTAACTGACAATATTTTTGTAGCATAGCAAAAAAAAATGTCAACACCGTTATTACAATATTTAATTTAGTAAATTTAGTTGCATTGTAGGAATTTTTATTTACATTTTCTTCAACTTTGCATTTTGGAGCTTAATTTGTGCTTAAAGATTATTTTATATGTTTTTACCCGTTGGTGGAAAGAGTTTGTGGTGTTTTAGTGTAGCAGGTGCAGGAGAAGGGAAGGAACACCAAGGAGTGAAGTATTTCCTTGGCAAAGGTTGAAAAGTTTGTCAACTTAAATGCCATGACAATTCCAAGAGACTGATGATTCAGTCATCTCAGCCAGTTGTATGAAGCACTAGAAGGATCAACCTTAAGCACTAAAAGGAACTACTTGATACACTAGAAGGATCTACCTAAAAATGAGGGAGCATGAATGGTGTGTTGATGACCTCAATAAATAGGGGAGATTCGGAAGAGAAAAGATAGCGGGGGAAAAAAATGGAAAGAGCACGAGAAGAGAGGAAAGACGCAACTCCGGTGGTAAAGATCCAAAACAGAAGAAGAAGGGTAGCAGTTGAAATTTTGGTACCAAATTGTATCTAAAAAAAATCTTATGCACCAAATTAGGAAAAAAGTCAAGTTTAAGTACCAAATTGGGTCCAAAAAAAATTTAGATACCAAATTAGGAAAAAATATCAAGTTCAAGTACCAAATTGAGTCAAAAAAAGTTTAGGTACCGAATTAGAAAAAAATTGTCAAGTTCAAGTACCAAATTTTATACTAAACCATATTAAAAACACATTTGACTTTGATCCACCATTGAACGACCATTGACCATTGTTGATCGATCGCTGACTGACTGTTCATGTGGCACTATTAGAATGTGCCACATGTATTTTTTTATTTTTTATATAAATAATTCAAAATTTTTAAAAAATATATTTTTTTATAAATTTTTAAAATATATAAATATAAATTTTAAAAATTCAAAATAATATAAAAAAAAAGTATTTAAACTTTCCAAAATTGCAAAAAAAAAAAACTCAAGTTTTCAAAAATATATATTCAGAAAAAACTTAAATTCTTTTGAATTTAAATATATTGTTTTGAACCTAGATATATTGTTTTAAAGTATTAGAATTCAGAGTTTTTGAAAAAAAAATTATGAATTTTTTTCTAGGAAATACCTTTTTTTGCAATTTTTTAAATTTAAATACTATTTTATAATTTTTTTAATTTTATATATTATTTTGACCTTTTAAAATTGAAATTCATATATTTTATAATTTTTCAAATTTTTTGAATTATTTATATATTAAATATGATTTTTTAACATTTTTAATGAATATTATATATACAATATAAAAAAAAAAGAAGACATGTGGCATATTGATTTGTCATAATTTGATAGTTGTTAAATTAAGTCTTTTTTGATACTTAAAAGCTTATATTTAACCTCAACAACATACCATTACAAAAGTAACTATTTACTACTCATCTAATTATCTTTTTATAAGTGTGTTACTCTCATAGGATAGCTTTGATCACTTTGGGACAAAATCTATTCTCCTAATATGATCTTATTTTATCTTATTGTAACCATTAGATCTTCCTTCTAAAAAATTAATTACTATCGAATAGTAATTAAGTCATTCATCTCCAAGACGAAAGACTCATAGCCATACCATGTAATGCCAATGAGAAAATATCATTTACCAATGTCTCGGATTATGAATTTCACTGTTGTGAATGACGCTATATACTGCAAAAATCGTACACCTAACACATCAGCTTTCAGTTCCTTATCTATCCTAACTCAGACATTTACTTATAACAAAGTGTACGAGTCATGCATACATAGTCCATCATCCACTCAGGATTTAGGTATGTCGCATTATGAATGTCATAAGTGAATGAATCTATAAACGAATTTAGGATCTATTTTGCTTGGATCCTGTTCGATGTACTGTCAGTCTAATCAGTCACACCTATGTTTCTAACTTTTGGGAGTCATCCGCTTCGATGCCCAAGACAAGACATCTCCCAAATTTGGACTTGATAGACTACATATTAGTCTTTCAATCAATTTTTTCATTTCCGATTAGACTAAGGACATGTTTAGGTTCGTCTACTAATACAAGTTGTCTTTTTGTATTACGATATGACCATGTAATACTGCTTAGTATTAGTTAAATATTAAACAATCAATGAGCAATATTTGCTTCCATTTTACTTTGTGTGCAAAAATCATATTAAGACAATAATGCAAAGTATATTAATTGTAATAAATAATTTTATTTTATTAATCAAACTGTTTGAAAAAGTTACAAGTGTAGACGAAAATACTACACCGAAGATAACATATCCCACAATCTTTCACTTGCTCTAATGAAAAATATGAGTCATGTTTCACATTCCTATACCCTTGCATATGTTTGGGTGCTTCAAGATACTTACTTTTGGGTGCTCCAAAATACAAAATCATGCCTCCCTATCCTTGAATCCACCTTCAAATTTGCTTGGAAATCCATTTCTCACCATTATCACATTTTTTCGTAACCATGAAATTAACCAAAAATTAATATATGAGCTTCCAAATCTTTCTAAAAATTTCTCAAATACTAAGCTTCAAGAATTAGGAAACACCATTTGTTTTATTGAACTTTTCTTTCTATAACTTCAATTTCTCAAACTAAAACCCATGAAAATCCTTGTTGAAAATAGAGTTTTGATGGTGGAAAACTAGCATGGTGGTTGTTTTCTAAGAGATGCTAGTAAAATGTCAAAGTTTTGGTGTTGGGTCTCTAGGAAATTTGGAGAAAAAGGCAAGGAAAATGAAGAAAAAGAAAGGGCAAACCATGGAAAGAGGGGTGGCAGGACCAAGAAGAAGAAGCCTGATCTGGCCTTCATCCTTTCTTTCTTTTAAAATACACCAAGTGGGCCAAAAGACCCAATTCCAACAATTCTAAGTCCATAATTTAAAGGATAGTGGCCCACTAACTTGATCCAAATCCTAAATGCTCAAATTTATTTCATAAATCAAATATCTTGTATAAACAACAGTTTTACCATACATTCTTGAGAAAAGTCCAAAACACCTTTACAGATTAAATTTTTTTTTTGCCTTTTTTTTTTTTGACTCTGTATAATTTCTCCACAATAATGTGCAACTATCCAAACTAAAACTTCAAATTTACAGATAGTCCTAAATATGAATCTATGGGCGGTGAATTTTATTTTTTTTCAAATTTTCCAATTTGATACGAAAAGTGATTTTCAATAAACTATTACATATTTCTACTTAACCTCAAGTCAATTCATCACTAATAACCCATTTTTCCCAATTTATTATGTTTATACTTTAGTCCCTCTACTTTTTAAATTTTATAATTTTATCATGTTTTCACTTCTAAATATTTTTTACTAATTTCTATAATTTATAATCACTTTACTTTTATAAAAATTATTTTATCTGACTACTTTTTAAATTCACTATATGCACCATCAAAATAGTGTTACAGTGTAGTCAGGTAAGTATCTATATATTGCGAAAATTATAAGGTGCCTTAAAAAGAATGTACAAAAATTTTTAACCTTAACAAAATTTCAAATGCATTTTTGGTAAACGTTGGCAGAACCTCTGTACAATGAAAAACAGAAAAGATTTTACTAATAGATTCAATTTCCACTAACAAAATCTCCACAAAATTTTTACTAGATTCATACCAAAAGCAGTCATAAGAAATCACAACGAAATCCGAGTTTTTCTGTTTGTGCACCGACTCACTGAGCCCGTTCGTCCGATCGGATCTAACCTCAGTAAAGAATGAAACCCTAACACAGGTCAACAATCATCGGCTTTAGACATAATCGATAGACGACTAGGCCTTGGCTCAAAAGCGGCTCGGCGTCGTTGCTGATGCGAAGAAGGCCTAATAAGAGCCGTTAAAGATCTCTTAACCAACTCTCCTTCCAGTCCTCCGATTCTCACTAACGAATTCTTCATCGCCGATCTCCTCAAATTCAACGGACTACCAGGAAGAAACGACGCCGTCATCGGTTGACGATTATTCTGGTGGTTCCTCGACAGAGGCAATCCTTTATGGAGAGAACACCGGAAAGACCCCGGATGCGTCGTAGGGGAACACAAACACGTCCTATTCCTCTGGGGGTGAGAGCCAGACGGCACCGCATTGTTCTTGTTCTTGTAGGAAATCGAACGGTTGGGAGAGATCGGACGTTCGTTGATAGAGAACCAGACGGAAGGCGATGACTGAGGAGAATAGTTTCGTCCGTACAGGTTCACACGCGTGGGCGAAGTCGCACGTGCGAAGAAGGTGGAGGATCTTGAAGAGAAGCTTGAGCTTGACGAAGCGAACGCGTAAGAATATGACGAAAAAGAAGAAGAAGAAGGTCGTGATAAATCAACGGTGACGATCGTAGGTACGAGGAGAAGTGTAGACCGTATGACTTAGTTCGGGATGACTGTAAGGGCATTTTCTATCTCAGAAAACGGTTGTTTTTGGAGTGAGTTGGGCTAACCTAGTGAAAAGCGAGTTGTGGTATAAATCGGGGAGGGTGGGCGAATCGTAAATAATGATGGGCTTTGAGAGTGGATTATATCGTTAGTACTCAGAGCGGCCGTTGGAAAAGAACCTGGGTTAGGGTTTCGCTTTGGGGACCTGGACGGAATGACGTGCTTGCGCGCGTGTTTCAAATACCACCGCCAAGAATAGACAAATCTTTATTATACGGATGGCCTTCAATTTAAATAAAAATATTTGTAATTTGGTCACGACAAATAAAAAAAATTTCATTACACAACATCATCAATTTTTTTTTGACCATTTTTTGATTCCCGACTACTACTGTTCATTAGCTTCTTCCCCTACAACTTTTATCATTTTTCTTCTTCTTTTATTCTTATGATGGAGGCAGAATGTTAATCTTGAGCGAATCAAATTAAAATGAGATGTATTACGTAACAATCGGTTTAAAAATATAAATAATCGATTGAAAAAAATAATATTTTAATATAACAATTTATTTAAATATATAAACACAATCGATTTAAAATAAGTAATATTTCAATATAATAATAGATTTAAACATATTATTTTCTATTGCTATATTTTTTTAATATTATAAAAATATTGGAAGGGCTTATTATATTTTTGAAAGGATTATGGTATATATATAAAAAAGAAAAAATTGTAAAAATCTTAGATTTTGAAGAAACTTATATTTTTAGGAGAACCATACTATATCTATAAAGATTAAATTGCAAAAATTTTAAACTCATAACCCTTGATCCTCTACTACGCTCCACCATTGCTTTCCTCAGATTTCGGTTTTGAAGGCTACTCTAGATATAAGTAGTTTTCAAGCAAATTTTAAACTAGAGAGTAGGATTCCACATATGAATCATGAAGTGGAGTGAGGTCGACTCAGAGAACTCAATAGACTCAGGCATCAAAGATTGTTGCAGTCTTTGGTAGTGTCATGGATTTTCCTGTTCGAGGTTAGGGATGAAGTTAGAAATTTTTTTTAGGGAGGATTGAATTTAAATTATAATTTTTACGATAGTAAAAATATAATTTTTAAAAAATTAAATTAAAATTTTATCATTTTAATGGGGATTAAAATGTAATTTAACCTTTACTAATTTAAAAGTTAAAAATTTTCAAAAATCTAAATAAAAGTTTTTCCATTTTAGGGAAGAACCAAATCCCTGCCAATACCAACCCCTAGATTCGCCCCTATTTGAGGCACCTATGATCCATTTTTTGTTGAGTAAATAACTTCTTTTTGAATTTGGGCTTCGTTTTTGGAGCGTTTCTAGTTTTGGATTGAGTTCATGGGGTTTCCATTTTTTATTTAAATTAAATTACCATTGACATTAACTTCTTTCACTATTTCTTTGACTTTTAGTGATTTATTTATTGTTTTTCCGATTATATTATGCAAAATTACAAATAGGTTCTCCAAAGGAATACAATGTACAAATGGATACGGGAAGACAATGTACAAATGGATACGGGAAGTGATCAGTGTCAGAGCCATAAAATTTTTTTGGGTGAAATTAAATTATATATTTTTATGATAGTACAAATGTAAATTCATCATTTTAATAGCCTATATCTTTATTATTTTTAAAGGGTTAAATTAAATTTTTATAGTTTTTGAAGGGGCCAAAGTATAATTTTACCATTACTAATTTAAAATTTTATAAATTATAAAAGGCCTAAATTAAAAATTTACCATTTTAAGGGGGCTATAATATTTATACAAAGGATAAAATTGCAAAAATCTTAAACTTTGGGGTGCGTACTTATATTTTTGAGAGGATCATAGTGCAAATTTATAAAAGACTAAATTGAAAAAAATTTAATCTTTGGGGGGCCATGACTACCCTCAAACTCAACATGAATCCGCCACTGGAAGTGATGTTCTATGGATAGGTTGCATTTCCTACAATGGTTTCCCTGAGCCTAGTGGACTTCAAAGTAATTTTTACCTTTTTCTTCTTTTGTTTATATAGTTAGATTTTGTGTTTTTCTTGAAACATAAAGAACTTAGAGCTACTATGTCGACTTTTTTCCCCTTAACAAAAATTTGTATGTTCCTGGAAGTTCATCAACATCTTCATTGGTCTCATGTTTAGACCAAAGATGTAAAGCCGGTGTTCAATCATCCTTCTTCTTCCACCATTCATGACTATGGCATGATCTACTATGACTACTATCATGTTCATTGGCAGCAGAGAGGAAAGGAAGAAGAAGAATGGTGGAAGCAAGGGTGGTGTGGAGGGGAAGAAGATGAATTGTAAGTAATAGGGGTAAAAAATGGTAAAAATTATGATTTAGGGTCCACAATCAATTGTCGTTAAGGATTTAATGTTTGAGCGATTTAAAATGAAAAATTTCTCTAACAGTAATGACCAAATTGCAAGTATTTTTATTTAAGTGACCAAAATAAAAACGTTCAAAAAGTTGAGTGATCAACTAAGTAGTTTATCCTTATTATATAACACATCCACAACAAAGGTGAAAACATTGATTTAATAAAAATACAAAACATTGATATAAAAATCAAATGCAACTTTAGCAAAAATGGTAAATTTAAATTTATAAAACTTAAGATGATCTGAATTTAAATTTTATTGTTCTTATTACGTGTTTTTTTTTTCTTTCTAAATTTATATAAAAACTCATAAATGTTCTCAAAATAATATTTTTTACTCTGAAATTTTTTTTGATAATTTTGTAATTAAGTTGAAATTCGATTGAGAGATGTTATCAACTCAACCATTTAATATATAGTATAAATACTTTATTAAAAATATATATATAATTTAATACCTATTTTGTCCCTTTACTAGGATGAAATTCTCATTTTCTTCATTTTATTTTTACTTTCATTCTATCTATCGCGTTAGCCCATTGACCATTGCCATTAAAAAAAAACCTCACTTGTACATCATTTGACTTGTAGTGAAATTCTCACTTTGGCCTTCTATAATAATAAAATTCTTATTTTGATCCCTGACTATAATAAAATTCTCAATAACACCCTTATCCTTCTCAATTATCGGTACAGGCTACTAAAACATTTTTATACAAAATCCCTGACATTCTTTAAGTAAATAACGAATAAAACATTTTTATAAAAATTATAAAAAAATAGATAAAATCAATCTAAAATACTAAAATCTTGTTCAAAGTAAATCAAACTATATGCATGCATGAACCAACATAAAGATTAAGACATCTTTCGCTCAATGCTTACCATAGTATTCAAATAAATTTTGGCATCACATCCAGTACAAATTTATAGTAATATAAATACAAATACTACTGTGATTGCTAGTGCATACCGTGGTTGTCGGAGCATCATCCTGGTTGCTAGAGCGGTCCACTCGATCAATTGTTCATTTATCACATTAAAACATAAAATTAAAATACACATAATAAATCATTTAACAAATTTCAATCAAATAACCAGTAAGTACAAATTGAAAAGTTTAAGAAACCAAAGTTGACCAAAACGTAAAAATTAAGTACATGCCAAGGCTAAAACTATAACACCCCAATACTCGACTCGCTCGTTGAGATCGAGCATCGAAACATTCGTGCCGAAGCAACTTTTGTTAAATTCGATTCATTCAATCATTTTAATCGAACTACTAAGATTAAATAGCGTTCACAACATAATTTAAAAAAGCTATATTAATTTATAGCTCTTAAAACAATTTAAGAAGGAACATGGACTAAAATGTAAGAGTTTCAAAACCCCGAGCCATAGCCATGATGTTGGGGTTCCTCGTTACGACGTCACTCATTGACTTGAGCTCGTTGTAACGTGATATGTTCGACGTCGCGACATGTACCCTATTTCGTCTATTTTTCCATACTTCAAGTTTTTACCACCTAAGTTTTGTTCAATTAACATATTCCAAATAAACTCAACTAATGTATCATTCATTTCACATGTATCTATTTTCATATTTCAACACCATATGATCACACACGAGTATTTATAACTTATAGTATAGAATGCTTATATGCGACATTAATTATGTTTTCACTAATTACATATTTTTAGCAAGATTATCCACTAGAGTAGAAGTCATTAAATTATTTATATATTGACCTAAAGACTTCAAAATTAAGATACACTTTTTGTTTTTGAAACTAGACTTAATGAACTTTGTACCATAAAATTTTCAAAATTTCTACTTAAGTAAATTAATACAGTTTATTCTTAAAATCCTCTATTATTCTGCTGCTAGACAGTTCTGACACTTTTTCACTAAAAAATTATTAACTTTTAGTAAAAGTCTTGTATTAATTTGACGTTTATTTCCCTTGAAAATAAACTCATTAAGCTTTTTTTCATATGAATTTCATCTCCTAAACATTTTTTTTTTACAATTTGTAATAAAATTTCAAAGTCAGAACAAGGGAACCCGAAATCATACTGACATTGTCTCACAAAAATTATTATATTACATTCCTTACCCCGTTTCTTCTATGTAAAACTAGACTCAATAGGATTTAATTCAATATTTGATTCAACATTTAATTTGATTTTTTCAATTTTGGTGATTTTTCAAAGTTTAGTTACTTCTATTGTCCAAAAACTGTTTTAGTAGAAACATCTTCTTTCCCATGGTTCTTTTGCACTAACTTTCATCTAACCACAAATATTTATTATACCTTCAGTTTCTGTCCAAATTAATCACTTATATTGATAACATATTCATTCATTTACCTTAATACTTGTTATAATTATAAATCATATTCACTCACTTACTTGAAAACTTAGTGTCTCTTCACGTCATACTTCATCAATACTTTCTATCTCTAATGTATAAATTAAAATACACATATTATATTTTGCATTCACAATATATTTAACTCAACTCATTGAAATAAAACAAAGGTTAATTTGAAAACTTACCTCTTTTGACAAGAATTTTTTCTCTTTTGCCTCTCTTCCATTTCTTTCTCAACTTTATCACTACCTTTCTCTTTTCATCTAGTTTTCTTCACTTCCATCCACTAGTTTCTTGCTTCTAAGTTGATGAACATACTCTCAAAGATATTTACTTCTATTTTCCTTTTTGATACTCATAGAAATTCTCATGATTTTAAGGTGAAATAGTGGAATTGAATAATCAAAGACCAAATTGTAAAAGAAGAAAATGTCTTTCCTCCTTCATTAGCCATTCATGTTGGGGAGAAAAGAATGAAGAAAATTTTTCATCTTTCCTCCCTTTTATAATACCATTTTATTATTAAAATATTATCAAAATATCTAATTTATTTATTATTAATATATTATTTAAAACATCACTAACGTCATGATTATAATTCAATGGCTCATATTTTATACTTCAAGGCTAAGCAAATCTAATGGTCATAATTCATCCATTTATTCAATGGCATTTTGGTTATTTTTCTCAAAAGATTTATTTATTATTTTACTAAATGACCATTTTCCACTTGGTCAAATTTTATATTTCCATTTATGTTCTTTTTGCTTTTGATTATTTGCACTTTTAGTCCTTCAACTTTTTAAATTTATACTTTAACCTCTCAACTTTTGAATATTCACACTTTGACCCCACTTTTCACTTTTTCACAATTTAGTTAATACCTCAAATTTATATCTCACAATATAATACTATATATTTTATTTTATTATTTTATAATTTATTTAATTATTTTTGGACCTTTTCCATTATCCAGTACCTTCCTCTACTAACAATGATGTACTTTATTTCATTTACTCGATAATTCAGTTATACTTTTTCTGAATAAAACATTTTACAAAGTTTAGGATGATGATTTTAAGGACATTACATTTCTCCCCCTAAATAAAATTTCATCCTCAAAATTTTCTTAATTTGAGTAATTATAAATTTAATTATTTCTTTACTTCCTTTTATTTCCATGATATCCTTCTCCCTTGTGATCATATCTCTAAAATTTCTTTATCCCAATAATGCACTTGCTTCTAAATTCTTCGGTCTCTTGAACATATAATTTACTTATCCTTCTAATTCATATAATTTTCTTTCTTTCATTTATTCACGAATTCATGTATATATTTCCAATCTATCAATTATCTATAACCTTCATATATCCTTCTAATTCTTGACATAAATCTTAACCTTCCATTATTTAACAACACTATACACTTCACTTAATTAGCATTACATTGCTAATGTATAACTTACTATACCACTCCATGACCTCCAATACCAAATATAGGAGATTATAACTTACTAATTTCTATTTGAAGTTAAATATTCTCTTATTACCTTTACTTGATGATTATAGTAAACTTTAACAGTTCAATAAACTTAACACATCACTTTAGCTGTATTATTAAACTAATACATCATTGTATTTAATTTTTTTCATTCATTATTTCTAATAATAAGATTTCAAATTATAATTTACTTAATTGAATTTCTTATTTCATTTTTCTCTAACATCTCTTATCCTTTACTTTCCTTATATCTTATTTCACTAAGAATCTCTGTCACATCCCAAAAACCGAGTTTGTAGAATTGAGATAGTAAATCAGAGATTAGTGAACCGAAAATTGTAATTAAGTTAGATCAATAAAATAAACGGAAATAACGTTAGTAAGACTAAAATGGAATAATAGCTAAAGTAGAGAACTTAAAAAGGTAAATTAACACTAATGGTTTATAGGGGAGTTATTAAAACAAGGGTAAAAATAGGAAGGACTTATAGAGTAAATAAACTAATTTTAGAAATGAGTTTGACTATATAAGCCATCACTGCTCATGTTTCCTCTTCACGTTCATTTCATATATTTTATTCATTGCATTTCAAAAAAATTCTGTTGCATCTGGTAGTTAACATTTTCTCTCCAAGTTTTCTGCATTCTTCATTTTCTTAGTATCCAAACACTTATTTTCTTTCACATTCCTTAAAGAAAAACATCTATCTTTATTTTAAATTGGTTCGGTTATTGTGCGAACTGCTAGGTGACGTTAAGGATAGTAAAGTTGAAGGCAAAACTCTGTTTTCTTATATCAAAATCTGCAGTAAACATTTTCAGTTGAGTTCTCTTAGATCTAAACGTGAAAGCTGAGTAAACTTTGGTTTTAAATGGTTCGGTTTTGAGAAAATGTTAGATCAAGGTTGACGAAGCTCATACATGTGCTTTAAAATGATTTTCGAATGATTTTCAAATGAAGTTTTGAAGAGATCAAAAGGTCTTATGATAAGATTTAACAACATTTTTATTGAAAATGCATAAACTGTTCGACTGTGTTCTTGAGGAAGATGATGAACATTAACTGTTTTGAAATACAAGAGTTAAGTAGACCACACTTAGTTAATAAGCTTAGATTTGTTAATACCTACGAGGTAAGAAAGTTAAGAGATAGTGTAACAAGCTTAATGACATTCAAGGATTAAATTGTAATTTTAGTGAAACTTAAGGACTAAATTCTAAGTTCGATGAATTTTAAGGATTAAATTGGAATTTTAATGACATTCAAGGACTAAATTGAATTCTGATTAAAATTATATGGTTAATTTGGGATCTTTAGGACTAAATTGTGATGCAGAAAGAGTTTGGGGGCTAATTTAGAAATCTTTAATAAATAGGAGCCCTTGTACGCAATTTACCCATTTTATTAGGGGTTTCCCCTTATTTCTTTTTATATGACTTTTCAACTCCAATTATTTTTCCTCTTTTTTTTTTCTTTTCCTCAAAGCTGAATACCTCTCCCTCATTCAATCTCTTTTCTTCTTTTGGTTAAGCGCCGACGAACATTTTCCCGTCGTTCGTGCGTCGTACCATCGCCGTTATTGTGTTCTCCGTTGACTTACGAACAGAACCTTCCCCTTCAATTGACCTTGCTGTCGATCAAACATGTGAAACAACGCAAGAACCGTTCGGGTTCTTCCTCGCGTCGCCACTTCTTTGCTTCATCGTACGCTTTGCCATTCTTGGCTTAGGTGAGCCTTAAACCTCGTGATTGGTATGCTTTTGGTCTCTTCCTATCTTCGTTTTCGGTGATCTTGCATCACTTCGTTAGTGAGCTTGAGCCGACACTGTTAGAGGGTTGTGTTAAACCCTAATTATTACTGCTACAAGAGATAAAATGGGCCAATTGGGGCAAATGCTCAACTTGTGACCCAAGTGTTGTGAGCCTAATACCCTTTGACCCTTAATTATGAGCCCAACTAAAACTCAAGACCCAAATCTTGAGCCTATTGGTTTGACCCAATCAGATGACCCATGTTGTGAGAACCAAACTTAGCCCAAACCATGATCCAAAACCAAGACCCAAGCTTTGACCCAAAACCTTAACCTAATTTGTGACCTAAATCGTTAATTTGACTCGTTGACCAGACCCAACCAATCCGTTAATCATTGACCATTGACTTGAACGTTGATAGTTGACTTGACCGTTGCGCTTTGATCATTGACCGTTGATCATTGACTTTGACCATTGACTTTTTTTACCAACTTTGACTTGATATTTTTCAATGTCTTGATTTTGAATCTGAAGTTTGTTTCATCAAATTCGAACTCGAAAGCTCCGTTTTAGCTATTTGTAATTTATTGTACTTAGTAACTCACAAGAAGGTTGAATTTTGGATTTGACTTGAGATTATTCTATGTATAGGTGATCACGATTCTGAGGCCGAAGAGATACCTCCTCCTCCTCCACCTGTGTAGGTTACCCCTACACTTGTTATGAGTGCTGCACATGAGTAGTATTCGGTTTAGCGTTGTGTTTAGTAGGTGGCATAGTAATAGATTTAATGAAGGATTTATTTTTGTAAGTTTTAATTCAACTAGATTCGAAGATAGAGTTGAGCATGGGAGACTTTCTCCACGATGTTAAAGCTTTTGCTTGCTTAAGGTGTGTTTCTATTCGTGCTACATATTTGCTGTGTGTTTTTGTTTGATGTTATTCTATGTTGATATATCTGTGAGATTATTACTCGATGTTGTGTATCACATGTTGGTTTTCCATGCATATCTATCAGATTGTGGTGTTCTGAATATCATGTGTACTATTGTTTAATATCATGAGATTGTGTTGCAATTGAGATTATTGTGACATCATGCCATTATGTGTTCATGGGTTGGGCTGTATAGTGGAAGACTTGGTTATCACCCCTTCAAATGATTGATACTAAAACCATACTACGATTGGTGATGATTTGATGGGGAGGGGTTCTGGGGATCCTCTCCACTGTGTTGGTGTGCTGGAGATTGGGTGCATTACATGGTGCTTGTGATTATATTGCATTTGTGTTGTGATATGTTGTGATATGCTGTATGCTTCTTTAAAATGTTTTAAGAAAACTTCTGTGATATTGTGTTATGTTTCTATGCACTTTAGAGACACACTAGGCTCTTTAGCTCATTCCCTCTCAGTTTCTCTTACAGGTATATTTTGACTTAGACGACTTGGTACTTTGAGAATCTCTCGATTTTTATTCATTCGTTTTTAGTATGGGTTATTTTATGGTTGTCAAACTATTTTGGTTTTTATATTATTTGGGAATTTTGATGTAAATATGAAATTGGGATTTTGATATTGTTATATACCTTTTGCTTTCATTAATAGATTTTATTATTATTAAACATTATTATTCTTGATTTTATAAACCTTTGAGATTCATTACAAAATGGAAGTTGAGCTGTTTTACTGATTACTTTACTATAAATTATTTTATTTACATGTTTTAAGTGGTTTCCTTGAGGGTGAAATTACAACTGTGACGTTCTAAAGCTGGCCATATCTTCTAGACCGGATATAGGGTGTTACAGATAGTAAATAGGTTAAATGTATATATATATCGTGTGAGCCAGTAGAGATAGAGCAAGTGTTAAACTATTTCAAGTGGTAAGTAATGCGTATGTTATTGTGCTAAGTTAAGAATACAGGTGGTGAATTGATCGATGTTTTACGACACAATGATTGTGCAAGCGTACATACGTCGATGCAAGTGTAGTTGATAGATAGAGCTATCGAATATCGATTCCACGAGGAAATGGTTCCTGATGTTTTAATGTCAGAGCAATACTAAAAATCAGTGTAATACGAGTAAGGTTGTCAGCGCAATGAAGTTAGATCTACACCCTAAAGTAATCATTACTGTTAACGTAATTAGAGTTAAAAATCAGAGGTTAAAAGTCAGTGTACTGAAAATAAATCCAAATGTGTTGAGTGTTAAGTGCTAAAAATTTAAATGTAGGAAATATAAAAGTGATCAAGTGTAAAAGGGTGGAAGTGGTTCACTGATTCTACAGGTTGCAACGCTGGATGCATCGACAAGGTAGAATATAGATGAATTGTCGCAGAATTAAGTCCCTTCGAGTTCTTACCCGCAATAGCTCCCTACTTAATCCTGACTCAAATATACTACTCTACCTGTCGGTGCGAGAAATGATGTGTATCCAAGAACAAGTAACTGGAGTTTGTCCCAGTCCCGAGCAACTCTCGCTTAACCCACTTGTTAATCTAACCTGTCACCGCATCTCTCGATGTCGGTGTACCGTAATTTCACTTTTATGTTTAGAGCGGTTAAATCCAAGAATAAATGAATAAGCAATGTAAAGTGAGAATCAAAATGATATAACATTAAAAGGTACTCTCGTATTCATTTAACATCATCAGAATTCATCATCAATTAAGAAGAATTAACGAGTAGAATGAAGTTTACTATCTCTAGATTACTAGGCTTACTCCTTAATTGTTCCTCTTACTTGGCATCTAGCACTTCTCGTTAGAAGCAGTTGCAAGCTTGCTTCATCAGTTCATCAATTCCAGCTTAAATATTCAATTCACACAGAATTTCTAGAATTAAATCCCATTTCCTCTTGATACATGTTGCAGGATTTAGCCTTCATTTTTAGATCTAGATCTAGATCTTGCAACTGTCAAAATTAGTTAAATTACAACTGTGCACTCACGCAGTTCTAGTATGTTCTTTAAAAATCTGCAGATTGCCGCTGTATTGTTGGACACATTCTGAAAGAATAATTGTGGTGACATCTGTGAAATTCCTGCGTCTGGTGCTTCCAGTTGTGAATTAAGCCTGATTCCTCTCAATTGAGGTTCAGTTTCAATGCGATGACATTTCATGGTCGTAATGTTTAGCTGATCTTGTGACTGTAATTCTCCAATATTCCATTCCTAGATTGAGCTCTTGTATTGACAATATTAAGACGCAATATATCGACTGCTTGCATCGAAATTAGTACAAAAACATGTGAAAATAACAAGAATTCAAACTATCTAACAATGAATTGGAAAACAAGTAAACTAAGTATAAAATGCTAATGATGTATGCTAAATTAACTACAAAAGAGATAATTTAAACACTAAACTGGGATGAAATCTATGTCATTTGTAATACCATCACACCCCCAAACTTGAGTTTTTACTTAACCTCAAGTAAATAAAAATTAACAAGTAACAATTAGAAATGTCACCACAATCTTTATTCACACAACTTGAATTCTCTAAATCTCTAATGTTCAAATTGCATTCATATAATAGAATGATGCTTCGAAAATTTATAAGTAAGAACATCTAAAACTGCAACTTTATCAATGTTAGTATCATGCATTGAATCTTATCCTTCCTTGAACCATTTCAGCAATTTATTCTTTGTTCTCCTTTCTTCTTTTTCTCATTTTTGTCATTCACGTGATTGAGAGATGTCATTGCATTACTCTACCTTTATTCCTGGGCAATAACGATGGGGTACAACAAACCCCCAAGAAGCATGTAATTGCACCGACACACACTCTTGCAGATACAACCTTTGGCTAGATAAGTTTTCTTTTCTTTAACTGCAGAGGAGTGTTCCCCCTTAAGAATCACGATGCACTCATATTGGGATGTCTTTTATTCATACAATGTCGCTGTACTGGTCAGTGAGTTCAATATTCAAACATCAACACTATATATTCATTACTGAAACAATTTTAATCATTCATTCCAAAATAGCAGATTCATCATTCATTCATACTCATCTAATTTTCACATCAGCATTCAAACAATTCAAGAATTACGCATTAAAAATTGTGGTCACATTTTTGTTGAAACTTGTCAATTTTTCATTACTGAAGAAAAATAAAAATCAAATAAGAAGATGTAGTTGCATTTCCAAATCACATTAATTCCCCCCAAACTCAATGTCTGCATTATCCTCAATGCATTGACAATAGTTATACAAAATGTATGGAAATGCAACGATAATGCGCTATACCAAGAAGAATGCAGTGACAATAAAAATACAGGCATAATAAAATGCAAGAATGCTAACTAAAAAGGGATGTACCAACTTATTCAGCAGCAACCGATACAAAGGCTGCTTTTGTTTTCTTCTTTTCTTTTTCGGGTGCTCCTCCTTGTCATGGTGTTTTCTCTTTTTCTTATCTTTGTGATGCTTCCTCTTTTTATCCCTCAAACCAACCAAATCGATAGATTGCTCCTCTTCAGTAGGTTGGGTGGTGGCCTTATCGATAGTCACATCGAATGGATGAATTTCAGCCAGTGGAGCCACATAAGGCACAATTGCTAACGGGTTAGGTTCTTCCGTAATGCTGGTGACTACCTTAGCCTGACTCGCAGCAAGTGGAGTCTCGTTTGAGCTTGATGCACCCACAACATCGTCAATGATTGTTGTGGGGATATCAGGTTCCTTCTCGTCCTGCACCAAGGCAGGTTCGATGTCAATGTATTCATCATCCTTCGCTTCGTCCTTCTCTTCATCCTCTTGTTCTTCATCCTTCTCAACATGATCATCCTAATTTACCTCTTCTTCCTCAGGTTGAGTAGGTTTAGTTGAGCCAATGTCAGCATATCCGACTGTAACGACATCTTCATTCAGCACAGCCTCCCTTTCCGCCATATTTGCCTCTAAGCTATTTCAGAACTCATCTTAAAAAAAATGAGCAATGTTACGATGCAACACATCATCATCCAGTGACTGCTCTCCATCGTTGTCATCATAAAAAACATGGATGTGAATGGGTAAAGGGGTGGCCTACCATTAATAGTAGGTTGTTCGAATTAGGAATATTGCATTGGGCGGTAAATGGTAAAGAATTACGGGAAGTCTGAAAGTGGGGTCTGAGTGTTTTGGCGTAATGCAACGACAATAGCTTCATTCCACGCCTTGGTATATGCATAGAATTTATGGAGCCAGAAGTCCATGTCATCCACTATACTATTAGTGTGGATAGACCGTCTGTCAAGGGGTTCCAAGTGCAACTCCATCAGGGCTAGTGTCTCTGTCATTTGTACCATTATCGGTGCATCAGATTTGTTGACCTTCTTTTTACCTTTCCTTTTTTCCTTTTCCTTGGATGTTACTTTGGCCATCGGTGTGTCCTGGCCCCTAATCATCCGTTTGACGAAAATGTCATTAATTAGGCCTTTATTATTCACGACTTCCTCATCCTCTCTTGGAACAATACCCTTATGCTGGCAAAGAAGTATAATAAGAGATGGGAAAGGGATACTACTAGTTTGCTTCCCTGCTGCCTCCGTAATCTGGGCATGTATTAGCTCACCAATATCGATGTGACGATGATGCGAGATGGAATGTAACAAACACTTACGGTTCAGAGTGGCCATAGTATTGTGGGTAAAAGGCATCACTCGACTATTAACAAAGTGAAACCATACCTTGTAGAAGGTCGACAGGTAATGTTTATGCATTGTGAAATTGTGGAATCCACTGCCCGTCCATGTGACATTGTTGACGCAAAGGTCGATCATCATCTTAGTGAGGTTTTCTTCATTTAAACTGTGTAGGAAGTGCGAGTGGTCGTCTACCCATTCTGATATCTGTAGTAGGACGTTGATGTGTGCCGCACTCTAGGGTACAAGTCCTTCTCGAACAAAAACAAATTCTTGTTCTTGATCTACCAAGTTCGCGTAAAATTCTTGAACCATAGTAGGAGAATAACCAGAGGGGTGGTCACAAAAAGACTCCCACCCTAAGCGACTGATAGTGTGGTGGACTTGTTTCCTAATGGGAAACTGCAGAGACAACTAGAGGCCTTGCTTAGGATGAATATTACGTTTAAGCATGGTGTTGCGATATCTTTCTTTAGCCGTAGTTATGAGAAATAGTACTTGGCCTGAGGGTGGTGGTGTCATGGATAGAATCTCGATAGGGATGGATGGAGTGGTTTTAGATGAAGGTTTAGGATTAGCTTTAGAAGCGCGAGTTTTAGCCATGTTTGGAAGAAAAAGAATATAAAGAAAAGTTACAGAAGGATATTGCTTCGAAAGAGAAGAGAAAGAATCTGCAGATGGTTTGAGGAGATGGTTGCAGGAACAATGGCGATTGTGAAGAAGAAAGTTAACTGCAATGGGGGATTACATAACCTAGGTACAATGAGTGGAAAAACACGGGGAAACGTTGCGTCTGCAACCATTAATTGCCAAGCTGCAGATCGTACTGTTTCGGTTTAATCCAACGGCTGAGGTGAAATGAAATCAATCGACACGATTCTTGCCCCAAAAGTAATACTGACTCATCGCAGAATGCACCGACATAATGTGCTTCCATGCGTAGACAAAAAGAGTATTTTTATTTTTCTAAGAATCTGAAACAACACAAACAAAAGTAAAGCAAATAAAAGAAAATGAATGAATGCATCGACATTATTTAAATATCACCAGGTTGACAGTTTCGTCTGGTTCACGGACATCTGGGTTGATGTAGTATTTGAGACGCTGACCATTCACTTTAAATTGTTGGCTATCCTATAAGTTCTCTATTGTCCCCGCACCGCTAGGGAATGCTTCGACAACTCGGAATGGATCGGACCACCTTGATCACAATTTTCCTGGGTGCAGTTTCAAACGTGAGTTAAATAGGAGTACTAATTGCCCAGGATGAAATTATCGATGCAATATGAGGTTATCGTACTATTTTTTCATCTTTTCCTTGTATATTGCCGCATTATCGTAGGCATGACATCGGATCTCCTCTAATTTTGTGATGTCCAACATTCTTTTCTTACCAGCTGCATCATAATCAAAATTTACCTGCTTAATTGCCCACATGGCTTTATGTACTAACTCGACAAGTAGGTGACATGATTTTCCAAATACTAGCTGATATGGCGAGATCCCCAAGGGAGTTTTGTAAGCGGTGCAAAATGGCCACAATGTATTAGGTAATTGCATAGACCAGTCTTTCCTATATGGGTTAACCACCTTTTCAAGTATTCCTTTAATTTGTCGATTGAAGACTTTAGTCTGACCATTAGTTTGTGGGTGATATGCGATGGCCATTCGATGCTTCATACCATATCATTTCAATGCAGTTGCCACCTGGTTATTATAGAAATGAGTGCCTTGGTCGCTAATCAATGCTCGTCGTGTTCCAAACCGTGTGAGAATGTACGTGTGAAAGAATTTTAACACTATCCGAGCATCGTCTTTTGGTACCGTAATAACTTCAATCCACTTGGAAACGTAGTCAATAGCTACTAGTATATAAATATTTCCAAAAGAGTTTGGAAATGGTCCCATGAAATCAATACCCCAAACATAAAAAAGTTCTACCTCCATGATAGGTTGTTGGAGCATCTCATTGCGATGAGAAATGGAACCAGTATGTTAACAACGATCACACTGCTGCACGAAATTGTGAGCATCTCAAAACAAATTGGGCCAATAGAATTCGGACTTCAGGACCTTTACAACAGTCCTTGTTCCACCAAAATGACCTCTGTAAGGGGCATTGTGGTAATGTCGTAGTATTGACATCATTTCTTCTTCAGGAACACAACGTTGAATTATATTGTCAGTGTATACCTTGAATAGGTATGGCTCGTTCCGATGATATTTAGTAGCATCGCGTATGAACTTGATTTTGTTATGACCAATTGCACTCATGGGTAGCTTTCCTCACACAAGATAATTGACTGCATCAGCATACCATGGCGATGTGTCGATAGTGAATAGTTTCTCGTCAGGAAATGCTTCGACAATCTAAGTTTGTTGTCCATCTTCGCTTCCACTTTCCAGCCAAGACAAATGGTCAACTACCTGATTCTCGGTTCCCCTCTTATCTTTGATTTCAACATCAAACTCTTGGAGGAGTAGGATCCATCTAATGAGTCTAGGTTTAACATCTTTTTTGTTAAAAAGGTATCTCAAAGTTGAGTGATCCGTGTAGATTGTAGTTTTTGCACCGACAAGATAAGAGCAAAACTTGTAAAATGCGAAGACCACTACTAATAACTCTTTTTCAGTTGTAGTGTAATGAACCTGCGTTTCAGTTAGTGTTTTACTATCATAGTAGATAGCATGAAATACCTTTTTTTCCCTTTCTCCGAGAACAACTCCTACAGTGAAATTGCTAGCGTCGCACATTAACTCGAATGGTTGCGTCCAATCCGGTGTGATAACAATCGAAGCTTGTACCAACTTTGTCTTTATTGTTGTAAATGCATCTTGATAGATGTCATTGTATACAAACTTTTTATTTTGTTCTAATAAAGAACATAAAGGTTTAGCTAACTTGGAGAAATCTTTGATAAATCTTCTATAAAAACCTGGTGTCTAAGAAAACTTCTTATTGCTTTGACAATTATAGGTGGTGGTAATTTTTCAATGATCTCTACCTTTGCTCTATCGACCTCAATGCCTTGACAAGAGATGCAATGGCCAAGAACAATCCCTTCAGTTGCCATGAAATGACATTTTTCCCAATTCAGAACCAAGTTTGTTTCCTCGCATCTTCTCAAAACATTTGTCAAGTTGTCGGCGTATTGGTCAAAACTCTATCCATAAACCGAAAAATCATCCATGAATACCTCGAGTGAGTCTTCAATCATACCCGAGAATATCGCCATCATATATCTCTGGAATGTTGCTGGCGTATTACACAAGCCAAACGACATTCGTCGAAAAGCAAAAGTCCCAAAAGGGCATGTGAATATGGTTTTTACTTGATCTTTCGATGCAATAGCTATTTGGTTGTATCCAGAGTAACCATCTAGGAAGTAATAATAGACTTTACCAGCTAGCCTATCTAACATTTGATCGATGAAAGGTAGCGGGAAATGATCTTTCTTTATGGCCGCATTCAATTATCGGTAATCTATGCACAAACGCCATTCAGTTGCGATGCGAGTAGGGATCAACTCGTTTTTATCGTTGGTCACAAAGGTAAAACCATTTTTTTTGGAACACATTGAACGGGGCTTACCCAAGTACTGTCAGAAATAGGGTATATTATGCCCGCATCCAACCATTTGATGATTTCCTTCTTCACCACTTCTTTCATTTTCTCATTGAGTCGTATTTGTTACTCAATGGATTGCTTCCCTTCTTCTTCTAACCTTATCTTATGCATGTAAAAAGAGGGACTAATGCCTTTGATGTCTGCGATGCTCCAGACTATGGTTTTCTTGTGTTCTTTTAAAATTTCGATGAGCTTCTCTTCTTGTATTGCATTGAGGGATGCATTGACAATAACAGGCAGTGTCTCCTTGTCACCAAGGAATACATATTTCAAATGTGTCGGAAATGGTTTTAACTCCAAGGTAGGAGCTTGCTCTATAGATGGTTTAAAGACTAAAACTGTCCTGTTAGACAAATCCAACGACTCCATTTGCCAATATATTTGCAACTCACAATTGTTCACCTCCTCTTTGTCAACACAGTCTTCTAGGATATTATCAATAGATGTCGTCGCATCAGTATCATACAATGTTGAATTCTTGGTATGAAATTCTTAAAAAATAATTTCGTCCAACACATCAATGTGGTGACATTATTCTTAGGGCCCTGACGGTGCTTCTTCAAACACATTGAAGGTTACGTAGTCATTATTATGGTGCATCACTAGTTCTCCCTTAAACACGTCGATAAGTGTTCGTCCCGTTGCTAAAAATGGCCTTCCTAAGATAATGGGTACCTCCTTATTAGCTTCGCAATCTAGGATGATAAAATCAGAAGGGAACACCAGCTTATCAACTTGAACAAGAACATCTTTGATTTGTCCCTCCGGTTGTGCTAAAGATCTATCCGCTAATTGTAATATCATCGTAGTGGGCTTCATTGATCCGATTAGACAAAGGCATTAGGTTAATGCTAGCTCCTAAATCACATAATGCTTTACCTAAGTAATGATATCTGATGGAGCATGGAATTGTGAAGCTTTTAGGATCTTTCATCTTGGTTGGCAACTTATTTATGAGTACAGCACTGCACCCCTCTATGAGCACAATTGTCTTGATGTCGGATAGTTTCTTTTTCTTTGATAGTAGCTCCTTCATGTATTTCCCATAATTGGGTATCTACGCAAGAGCATCTATTAGAGGTATACTAATGTGCAATTGCTTTAAAGTATAAACAAACTTTTGGTGATCTTTGTCATGGACTTTTTCTTTGAAATGTTGGGGAAATAGAAAAGGTATGGTGGCATAGGGTTGTTGTGGATATATTGGTTGCTTCGACAGTGGTGTTTGTGTTGACAACTTAATTAGACAATTCGTAGGTGCAGGTTGTACTTCAATTAGTTCTTTAACAGTGTTTTACGAATAATTTCCTTCAATTATAACCTCGTCTTGTTGCTTCGAAATGGATGCTTCAACATTGTCTTGGTTAGAATTGCTTATCTCTACTGTTTGTTTGCCACTCCTTAGCGTAATTGATTTGTAATGTTCCTTCCCTTTTTGTGTAGGATTTTCAGTGTCACTAGGCAAAGTGCCTGGTAATCTGGAGTTAAGATTAGAGGCCAACTGTCCAAGCAGGGCTTCCAATGCTTGTATAGAAGAAGAATTGCCTTGCACTATCGCCTCAGTTCTTATGATATGTTTGTGCATCATAACCTCAAGAGCAGTTATAGGGTCTGCCTTTGATTGAGCAAATTTTTACTATTGATGTTGATGAGGTTGTCCTTGCATTTGTGGTTGCAAGCTTGATTGTGGCAATAATTACGATTATGGTTGCAATTGACTATGTGACTGCATCGATTCAGATCGAGGATGTATTTGTGAATTCTGATGATAGTTTTACGATTGACTATTATTGTACCCTTCTTGCCTATAAGCTCCTTGGTTCGAAGAATTTCCATTCGAAATGTGGATGTATTATGATTTCCTCAAGGTTGTTGCGAACGATTGTTGTAGGAGCTACCAAATGAACCCCCTTGTATGTTGTTAACATAATATGCATTTTCTGCATGCTGTGGGTAGTCTTCATAGTTGTGGTTGTTGCCACAGATTTCACACGAAAATATTGGTGCGTCCATTTGCTGGGCCATTTGTATAGGAGCAATATTGCTTGTTCCATTCATGTTCTTAATGATGTTGGCCAAGGAAGATACCTGTGCTGACAATGCATAAATAGCATCTAATTCAAGAACTCCAGGTTTAGTTTTCACCTGTATAGAACGAGAAATCGGATATTAGTAATCATTTTGGGCTATCCTATCCGAAATTCGAACAACTTCATCATATGTGCAATCCAACAATGGATCATTTGCAGATGCATCGACAAGATTCCTTGTCTGAGCATTCAAACAATTATAAAATATCTCAATCTGGGTCTCTTGTTGAATCTCATTCATTGGGCAACGTCGAAGCAATGCTTTGTAGCGCTCCCATGTTGTGTGTAAATTCTCGTCATCGAGTTGATGATATGCAGTGATGTCATTTCGCAACCTTTCATTCATTGTCGGTGAATTAAATCTCAAAATAAACTGTGTTGCCAATGCATTCCAAGATGTAATGGATCCAGCCGGCAAACCTAAAAACCAGGTTTGTGCTTTTCCTTGCAACGAGTAAGGAAATAATTGCATTTTTAAGGCATCATCAGGGACACCATGTTGATTGAAGGATGCACAGATGAGTAAGAACGATTTCAAATGTTCGCATGCGTCTTTATGTAGAAAACCTGAATATTGCCCATTTGAGTTGATCATTTGAAATATCATCGGTTTTAGTTCAAAGTTACCAGCCTGAATAACTGGTCTCACAACCCCTAGTTGCAGATCATCGAGTATAGGCACAACAAATTCTCTTATTGTCCTATTTTGTATTTGTTCTTCTTGTGGACGTGGTGGTGGTAAATCTTGTGGCAACATTGGAGGAATGTTATCCTGTGGCAGCAGTGGTGGTAGATTATTATTGTTGTTATTACTAGCCATCTTCCTTTGTTCTTGCTTTCTCCTCCTAAGTGTTCTCTTAAGCTTCGGATCAATGCTTACAATATCCT
The DNA here is from genome assembly GCA_039519145.1 of Kokia cookei. NCBI lineage: Eukaryota > Viridiplantae > Streptophyta > Magnoliopsida > Malvales > Malvaceae > Kokia > Kokia cookei. The sequence continues at coordinate 28,705,415 of CM076903.1, forward strand.
TAAGATTTCTCCTTGTGGACATACAATACCTTTAAAACCAGAAAAGAACAATTAACAAATTAATAGAAGTTAAAAGTTAAGTAAGTAAAATTGATTGTAGCAACAAAATTAAACATCGAACAAACGCCAATTCCCTGGCAACGGCGCCAAAACTTGATCGATGTTTTTATGACACAACTATTGTACAAGCGTACACACGTTAATGCAAGTATAGTTGATAAACAAAGCTATCGGATATGGATACCACGAGGAAATGGTTTTTGATGTTTTAATGTCAGAGCAATCAATACTAAAAATCAATGTAATGCGAGTAAGGATGTCAGTGCAATGAAGTCAGATATGCACACTAAAATAATCATTACCGTTAACGTAATTAGAGTTAAATATCAGAGGTTAAAATTCAGTGTACTGAAAATAAATCCAAATGTGTTGAGTGTTGAGTGCTAAAAATTTAAATGTAGGAAATATAAAAGTGATCAAGTGTAAAAGGGTGGAAGCGGTTCATTGATTCTACAGGTTGAAACGCTGGATGCATCGACAAGGTAGAGTATAGATGAATTGTCGTAGCAATGAAGTCCCTTCAAGTTCTTACCCATAATAGCTCCCTACTTAATCCTGACTCAAATACACTACTCCACCTCTTGGTGCGAGCAATGATGTGTATCCAAGAAAAAGTAACTGGAGTTTGTCCCAGTCCCAAGCAGCTCTCGCCTAACCCACTTGTTAATATAACCTATCACCGCATCTCTCGATGTCGGTGTACTGTAATTTCACTTTTGTATTTAGAGCGGTTAAATCCAAGAATAAACGGATAAGCAATGTAAAGTAAGAATAAAAAATGATATAACATTAAAAGGTACTCTCGTATTCATTTAACATCATCAGAATTCATCATCGTTCAAGAAGGTACTCTCTAATTGTTCCTCTTGCTTGGCATCTAGCACTTCTCGTTAGAAGCAATTGCAGGCTTGCTTCATCAGTTTACAGATTCCAACTTAAATCTTCAATTCACAGAATATTTAGAATTGCATCCCCTTTCCTCTTGTTACCTTCTTCCTTCTTTGTTCTTCTATTTATAACCTCCAAAATGTTGCAGGATTTAGCCTTCATTTTCAGATCTAAATCTAGATCTTGCAGCTGTCAAAATTAGTTAAATTACAGCTTTGCACTCATGTAGTTCTAGTATGTTCTTTAGTGATCTGCAGATTGTTGCTATATCGCTAGACGCATTCTAAAAGAATAATTGTGGCGACATCTGTGAAATTCCTGTGTCTGGTGCTTTCAGTTGTGAATTAAGCTTGATTCCTCTCAATTGAGGTTCAGTTTCAATGCAACGACATTTCATGTTCGCAATGTTCAGCTGATATTGTGACTGCAATTATCCAATATTCCATTCCTAGATTGAGTTCCTATGCTGACAATATTAAGACGCAATATATCGACAGCTTGCGTCGGCATTAATACAAAAATATGTGAAAATAACAAGAATTCAAACTATCTAAGAATGAATTGGAAAACAAGTAAACTAAGTATAAAATGCTAATGATGTATGCTAAATTAACTACAAAAAGGGATAATTTAAACAATAAATTGGGATGAAAATCTATGTAATTTGTAATACCATCATGGATCGACTATCAGAGACAAAGGCAAGTAGAAGGTTACGTAGGCAACTTTGTGGTGAATAAAGGTGAGTACATTGTATACTACATTTGGAAATGAGGTTGCATGCTACTAGAAGTCAAGTAAGAAACTGTAAACCCCTATCTTAGTGTTACGAGCTAGTTATATGTTATGCGAACTCTTTTATATGTCATGCAAACTCTTTTACATGATGTGTGAACACTTTCACTTGTTGCACGAACCCTTACGTATGGTATAAATCTATCTGTATGTGATCTTACATGTTATGCAAACATTAGAAGTGATCTACGAACCCATGTGGTATGCGAGATCCACTATATTGCATGATAACACAAGCCATAATATGCGAACCTTGATAATAAATGTATATTTTGTGTGAGAACCTTAATTTGTGATATGCGAACCTATGTATTATATGAGATCTGTTATATTATATGTGAACAGATATCTTTTGTGAACTCTGTTATATGATGCTTGATATTCTATATTAGCGAGCTTAATGCTTTACGAACTATATGATATTGTGTTATGAACTATGTATTGCGAACTATGAGCTTGAACTGATGTAATTTGTAAATGTTTAGAAATGTGTTATATTGGCATAGTTAATTCTGAAACTGTTGGATATAGTTGACATGCCATAGGATTGTGAGTGCTCACATATTTTTACAATGATAGGGCATTTTTAGCCTTGGTGAATTGATGGAGAAATAAGGGAATGTTGAACAATGCTTCATTCACTAACGAATTGTAAGGCAGTATTTTCGAAGAGTGCAAGCATTCATGCTGTACTTATATGGTGAATTGAATGAATCTATGAGTCTCAGATAGAGTTTCAAGAGATCCGTTTATCCAATGAGTATATAATATGATTATGTGTCCATTTCACAGCCTGCCAATATATCACAAGATTGACTTGTTTTGCTTATATGCATGCGAACTGAATGTTTATAAATTGAATATATTACTAAACTGAACTGATATATGTAAGCAATTTGTATATGAACTGATTATATATGCGAGCTGATTGTATGCAAATTGATTGTACGTGAACTGCTTGTAAGTGAATTGCTCATATGTAAATGAACTGTTATATGTGAATTGTCCGTAAGCGAGCTGCTTGGTATGTGAATTATTGAAGTGTTTGGTATGTGAACTGATTGTTTGTGGATTGTTTATATGTATGTTGCTTTTATGTGAGCTACTTACATGCGAACTTGTTATATGCGAACCCATATATATGCGAACCCTCCTATATGTGAACTGTCAAGTGTAAATAGTTTATAAGCAAACTGTTTTTGTGACTGGTCCATATGCAAACTATATGTATGTGATTGTTGTTGTAATTGTTGTTATATTTTCTGATGTTGTATGCATATGTATTCACTGAGCTTTCTCAAGCTCATCCCTTTATTTTACAACATTGCAGTGATTTAACATGCGAGGAGGTGTGGAAGTGTGCTATCCAAGTGATCCATAACGAGGCTATATTTGAGTATGTCGTTGTGTTCCCAAAACCTAATGAGGAAAATAATGTGAGACCAAGTTACGAGATTTAATAGTACACTTACCTATAATTTTTGAGTTGTAATTGAGAACTATGGACTAATTGAGTTTTCGCAACATATTACTATATATATTGTTTTAAATCTACTTATACATTTTTAAAACTAAATGATTTTCCAAGTCCTTACGAATATAACCTTATAAAATACTCTACTGCTTACATGTATGCTTAACAAAAGTTTTCAAGGTAGTTTTCATTAAATATTCCGTGATTAATTGTGTGGTGTGTTTGGTCGATTGGTGTGTTTTGGAGTGGTTTTTACAGGGAGTCACTTCAATGGCTAATGTGACATTCAAAATTTAGGTTGGAACCGTTTTGGCCAGGTTTAGGATGTTACATTTAGTGGTATCAAAGTCAGGTTTCATAAAAATTGGGTGGAGCCGCGAGTTTTGTAAAATCATTTTTAAAATATAAATAATCTTGTTTTAAAAATTAAATAGGAAATATTTAAATTTTTGGATGAAAATACCTTGGCGTGAAAATTAGTTGTTTGAGTTAGGGGTAGGAATGGGAACATTGTGTCTTCCTCGAAAATGTTTTCCTTTCAGGTTATGCCTTGGATTACTTGTGACTTCCTACTCCTTGATAACATATATTTGTTGTTTATGGTATGTCTGATATGCCTTCTGCTCAAGGGAGTAAGGGTGCACTCGGGAGAAGTATATCGTCAACCACTCATGATTATTACGGAGCAAGTTCTTTTAGAATTTGGTTTTGAGCATGAAAAGAGGATTTCTGAGCAGTCTGACGTTTCGGAGCGGTCAAATAAAAGGCGTCGGGAGTTTCGAAGGTTTGATAAGAATGTGCAGAAGGTGTTCTGATAGATTCAATCTCATCCAAAGAACACTTCAGTGATTGTTACTGAATGATAATAGAGAAATTTGAAGTGGCCATTATGTGAGTACTGTAAGCGCAAACATCCTGGTGACTGTTAGAGGCAAACGAGATCATGCTTGAGGTGTGGATTAATGAGGCATCAATTGAGGTATTTCCTGAAGAGAGTTATGGTTCCTACGATGTAAAGAACTGCATTTGTGAGAGATAAAGGTCGAAGCAAGGTGGTAATGGGTGGTCACTTTGTGAGCATTGTGGGCATAAGCATTCGGGCAAGTGTTGGAGGTTAACTAGGGCATGTCTCAAATATGGTTCGAAAGAGCACCGATTTAAAGACTATCTGAAGAGGGTGGAGATTTCTCAGATTCAGGATTTTGTATATACTAAAGATCGAATCTCGACTAACTAGGTAGTAGGTATTATATTTACCTACCATTTGTCCCTTCATTTTTGCTAGTTGATTAAGGTTCTACGTATTTAAATATTTAGGGTGGTGGTAGTCAAGAATTTGATAGAGGCAATTAAATTAGGAAATAACGTTTATGAGTCTTAGTAGATGAGACTGTAATAGTGAAGAGAGAAAATTGCTAGTAAAGTTACTGTAGAGTAGTTCATGGTAGTGAGTGAGATTATTAAGAAATGCAGTAGGTAGTTAGGGAGAATATGAATTAGAGTGCGCAGTGAAAGTCTGATGGTCAGTTTTGAAGTAGAAGTAGCATATTTTGTGATTAAGCGAGTGATGTGTTATTAGGGAATTTTGAGGATGAAATTTTTATAGAGGGGGAGAATTGTCACATCTTAAAAATCAGGTTGGTAGAATCAGGATAGTAAAACAGAGATTAGTAAATTGAAAATCATAATTAAGTTAGATCAATAAAATAAACGGGAATAGAGTCAGTAAGTAGGAGTAAAATGGAATAATAGCTAAAGTAGAGAGCTTAAAAAGGTAAATTAGGACTAATGGTTAGTGGGAGAATTATTAAAACAATTGTAAAAATAAGAAGGGCTTATAGAGTAAATAAACAAATTTTCGAAATGAGTTTGGCTATATAAGCCATCACTGCCCATCTTTCCTCCTCACATTCATTTCATTTCTTTTATTCATTGCATTTAAAAAAAATCTATTGCATTTGGTAGTTAGCATTTTCTCTCCAAGTTTTCCGCATTCTTCATTTTCTTAGCATCCAAACACTTATTTTCTTTCACATTCCTCCAAGAAAAATGTCTATCTTCATTTTAAATTGGTTTGGTTATTGTGTGGACTATTGGGTGACATAAAGGATATAAAGTTAAAGGTAAAAATCTATTTTCTTATATCAAAATCTGCAGTAAACATTTTCAGTTGAGTTCTCTTAGATCTAAACATGAAAGATGAGTAAACTTTAGTTTTAAATGGTTCAGTTTGGAGAAAATGTTAGATCAAGGTTGACGAAGCTCGTACATGTGCTTTAAAATGATTTTCAAATGAAGTTTTGAAGAGATCAAGAGGTCTTATGATTAGATTTAACAACTTTTTTCTGGAAAATGAATAAATTGTTCGACTATGTTCTTGAGGAAGATGATGAATAGTGACTATTTTGAAAAATAAGAGTTAAGTAGATCACACATCATTAATAAGCTTAGAATTGTTAATACTTGCGAGGTAGGAAGATTAAGAGACAGTAAATAGGCTAAATGTCTATATATACTATGTGAGCCAATAGAGATCGCATAGGTCATAGTTAAGTAGAGTAAGTGTTAAACTATTTCGAGTGGTAAGTAATGCGTATGTTATTGTGCAAAGCTAAGAACACTAGTGAAGCATCGACTAGCAGAGACAAAGGCAAGTAGAAGGTCACGTAGGCAACATTATGGTGGACAAAGGTGAGTACATTGTATATTGCATTTGAAAATGAGGTAGCATGCTACTAGAAGTTAAGTAAGACATATGAAAAACTATCTTACTGTTGTAGGCTAGTTATATTTTGTGCGAACTCATTTATATGTCATGGGAACTCTTTTACATGATGTGTAAACACTTTCACTTATTGTGCGAGCCCTTACGTATGGTCTGAATCTATCTGTATGTGATCTTACATGTTATGCGAACTTTAGAAGTGATCTGCGAGCCAACGTGATATGCGATATCCACTATATTGCATGTGAGCACAGGTCATAATATATGAACCCTGATAATAAATGTATATTTTGTGTGCGAACCTTAATTTGTGATATGTGATCCTATGTATTGTATGAGATCTGTTATACTGTATGTGAACAAATTTTTATTTATGAATTTTGTTGTCTAATGATTGATGTTCTATATTGGCGAGCTTAATGCTTTGTGAACTATATGATCATGTGTTGTGAACTATTTATTGCAAACTACGAGCTTGAACTGATGTGATTTGTAAATGTGTACAAATTTGTTATATTGGCATAGTGAATTCTAGAACCGTTGGATATAGTTGGCATACCATAGGATTGTGAGTGCTCACATTTGTGTACAGTGATAAGGCATTCGTGGGCATGTTGAATTGATGGAGAAATAAGGGAATGTTGAGCAATGCTCTATTCATTGGCAAATTGTAAGGTAGTATTTTCAGAGAGTGTGAGCATTCGTGCTGCAGTTATATGGCGAATTGACTGACTTTATGAGTCCCAAACAGTGTTTTAGGAGATCCATTTATCCAATGAGTATATTATATGATTATGTTTCCATTTCATAGCCTGCCAATATATCACAAAATTGAATTGTTTTCATATATGCATTCAAACTGAATATTTGTAAATTGAATATATTACTAAAATAAATTGTTATATGTAAGCTAATTTTAGGTGAACTGATTATATATGCGAGCTGATTGTATGGGAATTGATTATATGTGATTTGCTTGTAAGTGCATTGCTCTTATGTGAGCTGATTATATATGAACTATTATATGTGAATTGTTCGTAAGTGAGCTATTTGGTATGTGAGTTATTGATGTGTTTGGTATGCGAGCTGATTGTTTATATGTATGCTGCTTTTATGTGAACTGCTTACATTCGAACTTTTTATATGTGAACCCATATGTATGCGAACCCTCCTACATATGAACTGTTAGGTGTAAATAGTTTGTAAGCGAACTGTTACATGCAAGCTGCCATATGAGAACAATTATATGTGACTGGTCCGCATGCAAACTATATGTATGCGACTGTTGTTGTTATCGTGTTTTCTTAGGTTGTATGCATATGTATTCACTGAGCTTTTCCAAGCTCATCCCTTTATTTTACAATATTGTAGTGATTTAGCGTGTGAGGAGGTGTGGAAGTGTGCTATCCCAGTGATCCATAATGAGGCTATACCTTGGTATGTCATTGTGTTCCTAAAACCCAATGAGAAAGATAGAGTGGGACCAAGTTACGAGATTTAGTATTACACTTACTTATAATTGTCGAGTTGTAATTGAGAACTATGGACTAATTAATTGCTTGGTTTTAAGCTTATATTTTTACTTTAGACAGATGATTGAAATAATGGATTATGATTGTTTGATAATTTGGTTTTAATAACTGTTCAACTAACTTGTAAGTGCAAATTAAGGAGTCTTTGGTGTTTGAGGTAAGCATTAGATGATTAATGTGTGATTTGGATTCAAACGTGTGCTTGGTTTGCATGAGATGTAACATAGAATTTGACCAAGTCATGTAAACTGTTAAATGTCTGCTAACTAATTGATTAATAATGTTATGATATTTTGCGAGATGTCTTAATAAAGTTTTCAAAATAATATTTATATGTTTAACCCTACAATACTATTGTTAAAATTTATGAAATTGAGTTTTCCCAACATATTACTATATATATATATATATATTGTTTTAAACATATTTATACATTTTTAAAACTAAACGGTTTTCCAAGTCTCGATTGAATGACTTTATGAGCCCTAGGCAGTATTTCAGGAGATCTGTTTATCCAATGAGTATATTATATGATTATGTGTCCATTTCATAGCCTGCCAATATATTACAAAATTGAATTGTTTTGCTTATATGCATGCGAACTGAATGTTTATAAATTTAATATATTACTAAACTAAATTGTTATATGTAAGCTAATTTTATGTGAACTAATAATATATGCGAGTTTATTGTACGTGAATTGCTTGTAAGTGAATTGCTCATATGTAAGCTAATTATATACGAACTGTTATATGTGAATTGTCCGTAAGCGAGCTATTTGGTATGTGAATTATTGATGTGTTTGGTATGCGAACTGATTGTTTGTGGATTGTTTATATGTATGCTACTTTTATGTGAACTGCTTACTTGCGAACATGTTATATGTAAACCCATATGTTTGCAAATCCTCCTACGTATGAACTGTTAGGTGTGAATAGTTTGTAAGCGAATTGTTACATGCGAGCTGCCATATGGGAACGATTTATATGTGACTGGTTTGTATGCAAACTATATATATGTGATTGTTGTTGTTTTTGCATTTTCTGATGTTGCATGCATCAGTATTCACTGAGCTTTCCCAAACTAACCCTCAATTTTACAATATTACAGTGATTTAATGTGCGAGGAGGTGTGGAAGTGTTCTATCTAAGTGATCCATAACGAGGCTATACCTAGGTATGTCGTTGTGTTGCCAAAACCCAATGAGGAAGACAATGTGAGAGAAAATTACAGGATTTAGTATTACACTTATTTATAATTTTCGAGTTGTAATTGAGCACTATGGACTGATTAATTGCTTGGTTTGAAGCTTATATTTCTACTTTAGACATATGATTGAAATGATTGATTTTGATTGTTTGATAATTGGTTTGAATAACTGTTCGACTAACTTGTAAGTGCAGATTGAGGAATCCCTAGTCTTCGAGGTAAGCTTTAGATGATTAATGTTTGATTTGGATTCAAACGTGTGCTTGGTATGCATGAGATGCAACATAGAATTCGATCAAGTCATGTAAACTGTCAAATGTTTGCTAAGTAATTGATTAATAATGTTATTATGTTGTGTGAGATTTCTTAATAAAGTTTTCAGAATAAGATTTATACGTTTAACCCTACAATACTTTTGTTAAGCTTTATAAAATTGAGTTTTCCTAGCATATTACTATATTTATTGTTTTAAATATATTTATACATTTTTAAAACTAAATGGTTTTCCAAGTCCTTACGAATATAGCCTTTTAAAACACTCTACTGCTTGCATGTATGCTTAACAAAAGTTTTAAGGTAGTTTTTATTAAATATTCCGTGATTAATTGTGTGGTGTGTTTGGTCGGTCAATGTGTTTTGGGGTGATTTTTACTGGGATTCACTTTCGTGGCTATTGTGGAGTTCAAAATTCAAGTAGGACTGTCTCGACCGAGTTTGAGGCGTTACAACTATCTCATATTATTTTCTACCAAGGTGGTTTTGAGGATGTTAAATTTCTTCCCCCTTAAGATAGATTTCATCCTTGAAATTTCCTTGAGATAATTGATTGGGGCTTAAAATATGAAGTTTGGGACTGCTATTTAAGACTTTTTGGAGTTTATTTTATGAGGTAATTGATTCATGACGTTTAAAACTAATTTGGAATGTTTTATGTGTTGATATATGCTGAGTTTTTAAGGTTTGGAACAGAGGTATCAAATATTCGAGTTTTAAAAATGTACCTCTAAAATTTTTAAAGTGCAAGAAGTTAGTTTTGTCAGTCGGTATCGATATTTTTATCATGACTATTGACACTCTAGGGTGAAATTATTGATACTTAATTAGTGGTACCGATATTTTCGATATTTAGGTTTTTTAAATGAGAAATTATAATATAATTTGATATCAATTTTCCAAGCGGTATCGATAGCACTTGAGAGAATTATCGATACCACTCTATTAGTATCAATATCTACGTAACAGTTTTGAGAAATTTTGCTAAGTGGCCCTTAGCATGTTTAGAGTATGTATGACCTAAAACTTGTACGAATATTTTAATAATAAAAGAAAAAAATATGCATGTGTATAATGTGACGGTTTGTGATGAAAACGATGCGAGACAGTGGTGTATCATCTTAGTATTTGGGCTCGGTGACTGGGTCGGGTATAAGGTGTTACAATGTCTTATCCTTTTTTTTTCTGTAAGTCATTTTCCAATCCATTTCCTCTTCACATCCAGTACTTTGCTAAGCTCTCTTCCCCTTCCCCTTCCCCTTCGTTGTGACCTTGACCTAGTATTTCTCTTCACATTTTCCAATTGAACACACCTTTTCCTGTGTCATGATTTAGCACCCCATCATCCTAAAACACGTTGATTCGACAAGAGTTGATGGAGAAGATATTTTTCTGTTTTCAGCTTTCTGTTGGTGTTTTACTGGTTTCACTCTTCAGCAGCTCACTCTCTTCCTTTGTTTGTTTTACAGGTTAGTTTTGCTTCACCCATTTCCTTTTTTGATCCATTGTTTTGGTATCTATTTATTGTCTCTAATTTGGGTTGTTCTAAGTTTTGGTTTTTATATGGTTTGGAGGGTTAAAATCGAAAAAGGTTGTCCCTTTTTGTTTTTACTTTTGGAGTTTTATAAAACCCTAAACTTGATTATAGAATAATGAAATTGGAATAATGAAGAAATGATAAATTTGTGCCTGTTTGTAAGCCTAGAGATTTATAGAAGGTTTGGGAAACTTTTGCATTTATATTATTTTAAGCATATTTTGTTGTAATAGGCAACTAGTTTGATAAGAAAATTTCATTAGCTAGATACTTTTAGGTGACTACTTGAATCAATTGGACTAAATCTCGGTCTGGGACTTGCTTGCAATATTACTCTTAAAGCTTTAAGTAGTAAGTATAGTTCATTAACTAGATCCAAGAAATTGTTTAGGCAAATTGAAATGATTTTAGTTAGTCATGCCTCTTTAACAATGTTTTATTTTAAATGCATAAGAAAATGGACAAGCTTAACATAGAAGTGACCTTTTGTTGAGTGGAAAAGGTTAAGAGGTAGTGGAAGAACTGATATCTATTGAAAATCAAACTCTAAAGACAAAGAATGGTTATTCTTGAACAATATCATGCATAAATGACACTAATTATAATTTGAACTATTAGCCAAATGAAAAACCTTTAGCAAAATTTCGTACTGCAGAGAAAGTTTTCAAGCTTAGTGGGAATTGTTAGTGGAGCTAGCTATAAGATTGATGCATGTAGAACCCCACAAGAATTCCCACAATGAGATAATTAGTCTTTTTAAATGTAAATATCTGCCAAAAAGTACTCAATATGGAGTGCATATGGCCTAATATGTTTACTTATACAAGAGTAATTATCTAAAGTCCTAACAAAATTGATTTTATGAAAAAAAAAAGAATTATTTGTAGCCAAACAGTGACAAAATTTGAATTTATTGTTTATGTATAATATAAAATGCGCTATCAGGTAACACCCTATACATGGTTCAGTTGCCGTATTGAGCTATAGGGTGCTACAACAGTAAATCGAAACATTCACAAGCAACTTATTCATTAGTATTCAATAATCAACAAATACAAATTAATTTCATGTTAAACATGCATTACAATTTAAACCGAGACTCAGTCGGGCTTATGAAAGCCTTTGAACAAGTTCAAAACTAAATTAGAGCCAATTTGAAACATTTACAAAATGACAGGAAAAATGCAAAACAGGGGTTCCAACCACTCAAACAAAACCAAAAAGATCAATTCATAGTAAATGATAATTATTTCCATGCTATTCAAACATATCGAGACCTAAATCGAACTTACGAACCATTTAAAACAAACCAGGGATGATTTTGATTAAATTGAAAATTCTATAAAAATTTGAGTAAAAAGTGTAAATAGGGGTCATAGGGCCATGTGGGCCTAAACATGGTCGTGTGGCTACCTCACACGCCCATGTGCTCAAATCGTGTAACTAACCGTGACCGTGAGAAAAATCCTGCACCTAAAATAAAAAAGCGACATGGTTGTATGGGAGATCGTGTGTGGCACACGACCATGTGACAACCTGTGTCCCAAGCCGTGTGCACACTTCAAAACCAACCTTTTTATCTACTATTTGTAAAGTTTCAAGCCAAACCATTTCCACTCATTTTTACCTACTCAAAACACATTAAAACATGCCAAAACATACCAAAATCATCCAACCTAAGAACCTAACCAATATGCTTTCAATGGCACCTCAATTTGAAGCATAATCACCCATTATCCAATCAAACATGTATTACAAGTAAAATTCTTTCAAACATCCTTCAAATGCAAAATAACACATATCAATTCAATCATCATTCAAACCATCAAATGTTCATTCAACTTGTCAATTAAGTATTAAGCATATATTACATTCAAAATGTCTTTTAGTTTCATTCATCACCAAAATACCAAAACATATACTTTAACTAGAAACATAAAGAACCTATATACTTGCCACAAGTAAGCCAACTAACAAACTTCAAAATTCTACCGAGTCAAATGACAGTAGGTGTGATCTCCTTGTTGATTTGATCGACACGTCCTAAACATCCAAACTCTAAAGGAAATAATAAAACAAATAAGTATATCAAATACTTAGTAAATTCATACGATTAAAACTTCACTTACCTCAAATTCTTAACATATAAAAAAAGTTCCATTTGAAAATACAGTTTAACTTATCAACGATAAAACCCACATCGTTAATATAAACAAAATGCTTAGCTCAACCATGAGACATCCATAAGTATTTCCATTTTCAAATAAATCAACTATAATCTCGTAACTGAATTATACAAGTCATAAATTCAATTCCATAAGGATGTCTCCAAGACATTAATAACAAACATTCCCGATGAAAGTTCGTAAAATACCTCAGTAAACAGATGGAAACAGTAGTGCTTGGTTACCTAACAGGGCCAACCTACACGATAATTTGCCTGGCCAAGGGTTAATATTCTATATTCTCCAGTCCGTAACATATGTAGGAATTGGGAACCTAAATTCGTATTCTCTAGTCTACAACGTATGCAGGAGTTGGGAACCTACATCTGTATTCTCCAATCCGTAACACATACAAGAGTTAAGAACCTAAATCCCTATTCTTCAGTCTGTAACATATACAGGAGCTGGGAACCTAAATCCGTATTCTCCAGTCCATCACATATATAGGAGCTGGTAACTTGGGCAAGAATCACAATTCTATATACGAGAATTTACTAATTTCATCGGGATATACCGAGATACAATGTAAATACATACTAACAATAAATAATCTTAAAACAAAAAATAATAATAAATGCGTAACTTCATCATGTAGAAACTTACCTGTCAAAATAATTTAACTTTCAGAGACTAATTGACAATCTTTCCTTTTTCTGTACGTCCTTCGATAATGAGATTCTTGATTTGCATGGATCAAATGTTGGTCAAACCATAAGCTCTCCAATGGCTTCTTTTCCTTCTTATTTCAGTGAAAACAAATCAATAAAGAAATTGACTTCTTTATTTTATTATTATTATTATTTCTTTTATTTATGAATATTAACATAATTATAATTTTACCCTTAATGTTTTCATCCAAATAAACTTATTTCAACCTTTAACCGTCCATTAACACAAACAATGGTATTATTGCCTTATAAATCCATCCACTTATAATAATTAAGCCATTTAATCCATTCAATTCAACAATGATTAAGTTTTACACCTTTTACAATTTAGTCCTTTTCTTTAATTAACTATTTAATCAACACAATTTTTGAACTAAACTTCAATCCAATTTTATAATAACTCTATAAAGTTTTAATAAAAAATATTTACAGGCTCGATTTATAGAAACGAGGTCTCGATACCTCATTTTCCAAAACCACTTGCACTTAACTAATTATTCAATTAAATAAAAATTTATCAAATAAAATTCATTTTATCATAATACTTGACACATAAATATAATAATTACATTTATGTGCCCACGCGTCAGAATTGTGTTCTCGAAACCATTATCTTTGACACCACTAAAAAACAGGCTGTTACATGTTATATGATAAAATTGAAACTTGTTTTTTAGTTGTCCTAATTCTTAGTAGAACACTCAAGCTTACGTAGCTGCTGTAAATATGGACAAATATCAATGCAAGCTTTAAAGTGGACAAGCCATTAGTACATTAACTCCCATAAAGAACATACATTACATTACAGGTTTCTACAAAGCAATAGGTTTGCATGAGTTTTGATTTATGTTTATTATAGCAAGTTGAAATTTTCTTTTTAGCTTTTCTATGTTGAACAAACTATAATGTTTCTAACACTACTGTTTTACTTTTCGATTCCTTTTGGGTCCATTGTTTGATCCTTTTTTTGTATGTTCTTATAAATTTAATTTTTATGTTTCTATTTGTAATAGGCTGGGGGTTTTTTTATTTGAAGTTCATGAGCATGTTTGGTATAAACATGAACATTTGTTGAACTTAAGCAGGTAGTTTTTGTCTTCTTTAGATGATGATCCAAAGGAATCATGTTTGTGAACTTGACATGTGAAACTATAGACAATTTTTTTAACTTATTTTGCATTTATATCTTGCTAAGGTTATAGATAGTGAGTTTCAATTCCCAATAGATTTGGTTAATCTTTCATTTTGATATAATTTTCCCATTTTTTAACATTCCTTTGCCATCTGATATTTCTTCAATGAAAGGTATAGTAGACATTGCTTCTTGGTTGTTCTAATCATTTGTCAACTAGTAATACATATTTTGGAATATTGTGGTTCTTTTGTAAGAATGAATGAATGGATTATGGTTGGATATATTTCTAAAACTATTATATTTCAACTTTTGTCAACTCCTACTTCAGTTTCGCTTAGTTGTCAATTAGTTCATAGGTAGTTTGTTAGATAGTCATGACGCCTTCCTCAAATTACGAAGATGGAAAGGGGCATTCAACCACGGGCTAAGATTCTGATGCAATTTATTCTTTCCTTCATTCTAGTCTTGAACAAACTCCTATGATTCCTTTCCCAATGTCTATATTTTCCTAATAGAATCAATTGGTTTATCTTTATATTCATAAATGGTTAGAAATTACAGCTTTTGTTTATCTCTTTATCTTTAGCTCCATGCTCAAGTCCTAACTCATTATTTCGAGATAACAGGGATTGGTATGGTCAATTTGCTGCCCTTGAGGAAGAAAGATCTCAGGATACGATTTATGATTAGACTAAAAATACGAAAAACTGATGTCGGTAGTGGTGGAAGGATTTGATGACAAGTTTTTTTTGTAGCGTGTTTGATTATATTGTGGATCGTGAATCCAAAGCCAAAGCTTTGTTAGCTAAAAGTACGAAGCATGGGAAAATTTGGCTTCAAAATTTTTCTAAAGGTTGAAGATATTGATGCTTTAATGTGGTGTAGTATTAATTATTTGGTGTAATACTAGTTATGCACTTGGACAATATTGTAGTTATCATGTGGTGTACTACTAATTATACACTTGGATAATATTATTAATCTTTAGGAAATCTGTTGAACAACAAAAAATATTTTACACAGATTTATCCAAATACCAGAAAATATTAATTTTTCCAAAAAAGTGATTCATTTTCCATAAATCATTTTTCGGAAACCAATTTCAACCAAATAAACGGACCCAAAATAACCCTAACTAGCAGAAGAAAAACGCTTCCAACTAAAATTGTTTTCATTTTTTCGATCTAATCCCATAATTTTAAAAAAAAATTGAACTAGAAATATTTTCCTATCAATCTGCTGAAAACACTTCCAACTAAAATATTTTCGTTTTTCAATCTAATCCCAGAATTTTTTGAAAAACTGACATAATCCAATAACTTTTTTTTTAAAACCACTTTTTTAGGAAATTTACCTAGCTTATATATGATAAATGTCTATTAATAAGACCAGAATCCTTTTGTTTGGTTTTTTTGGGTTTGATCCTTGTTAGCATGTGCTAGCCACGTGTTTACTCAATCCATAGTTATAAAATATGTGGCATGCATTAGAGGTCCACCCAGCCACTGTTACCTCTTTTCCTTCTGTATATATAATCTCAGCTTGTCCATTTCTTTCGCCTCTGGTATCTCACTGCCCTCGCTTTCTTTATATATTTTCTTTATTTTTTCTTTTTGTTGATTCAGAAATTCTCTATTTGTTTGTTTCGCACTATCTTCTCTCAAGAAATCGTTTGTCTTTCCCGTGTTTGGAGCATATTTTTTCTCGGGACAGAAAAAATGAAGGAAAGTGCGGCAAACCCTCTTCATCTCAAATCTTTGAACCATATATCTCTTGTTTGTAGATCAGTTGAGGACTCCATTAATTTTTATCAAAAGACTCTTGGTTTTGTTCCAATAAGGAGGCCTGGATCGTTTGATTTCAGTGGGGCATGGTAATGAAAAACAAGATACAAAAATGAAAAAGGCGAAACAAAACTTGGGTTGATTTTCGTTTCTCATTTTTCGTTTTAAGATTATATTTCTTATGGATTTCTCTTTCTTCATTGCAGGTTGTTTGGATATGGATTTGGGATTCATCTTTTGCAATCAGAAGATCCTGATAACTTGCCAAAGAAATGGAAGATCAATCCCAAAGATAACCACATTTCTTTCCAGGTTTTTTGTTTGAATTATAAATTTCTGAGTTGTATTAATTTATATAATCTATACTAGAATTTCACAGTTTCGGGGGCCAGAGATTGTGTCTGTCCCTGGCAACAGCACTGGTTGAATCAGTGTTGGGCATGTTCATGCATGACAAAATGACAACATTTTAATACTGTTCTCGGTCTAACATTGGTTTATTTCCAATATGTTAATAGTGCGAGAGCATGGGGGGAGTGGAGAAGAAGCTGAAGGAAATGGAAATGGAATATGAGCGAGAAATAGTGGAAGAAGGTGGAATATGCGTTGAACAACTGTTCTTCCACGACCCAGATGGATTCATGATTGAGATATGCAACTGTGATAACTTACCAGTGATCCCGCTGGCTGGTGAGATGGCTCGATCATGCTCTCGGGTCGATTTGCAACTGCTGCAGCATCAGATGCAACAAGTGATTCAGCAGTGAAAAAACACACTTGCAGCATCTTGGACTGGACAAATGATTTCAGTCATTTGATTTTAGGTGCATGTTAATATATGAGAGAATAAAAGTAAAAATAAAAATTAAAAGAATAGTGCCGCCATCTGCTTCGTTTGTCTTGTGATTGTATATGTGTTCTTTAAATATTGTCCATTTTCTCATAAAGTTAAAGCAGATGTGATTCCGGAGTATTTAGAACATCCACTCATTAGAGGATGGTAATAATATCATGTGTTACCCTATTGTGATTATTATTTTCAATATTTATTTCTTGTTTACCTACCTTTTTTATAATAAAAAAAAAGTATGTCACCATTATTTTTAGTATTTTCAGTATTAATAAAGTGTTTAATAATAGTCATAAAAATAAATCTTAAATGTCTTTAGTCAATGGAAAATAATAATGATTAGTAACAATTATGTACATATGATATGAAGTTGAAAACATCAAAAAAACAATAATAGCATGTTTGGTTTATGGAAGTATAAAGGTTAAAATATGTCGTAAGCTTACGTATTTTTTTTAAATTTGTAATTTAGTTTCTGTACTTTTATTTTTAATAATTTAGTTTCTCTTATTTTCAGATTTGAAAATCAAGTCTAATTGCTGACATTGTTAATTTTTTTTTTTTTTTTTAAATTTGTTGATGTCATTTTTTTAAATAAAAAATATTAACTTAGTAGTCATGTAATTAAAAACTGACCCTTAGAAGGGGCACTTTTCCTCAACAGCTTGGCTAAGGGAGCTACAATTAAAGAAAACCCTTCCAAAAACCTTTTATAATAATCGACCAACCTAAGAAACTTCGAATCTCACTGATGTTCTTAGGTTGTTTCCAGTATAGGATTGCCTTTATTTTCTTTGGGTCGACACGAATACCCTCAGCCAATACCACGTGTCCTAGAAACATCACTTCATGGAGCCAAAACTCATACTTACTCAATTTGGCATACAATTTTTTCTCTCAGAGAATTTGTATAACACTCTCAAATGTTCATCATGTTCCACCTCAGACTTGGAATAGATTAAAATGTCGTTGATGAAGATCACAACAAATTGATCGAGGTAGGGCTGAAAAACCCGATTCATTAGATCCATAAAAGTTGTCAGAGTGTTTGTGAGCCCAAAGGACATAACAAGAAACTCATAGTGATCATTTCTAGTCCTAAAAGAGGTATTAGGAACATTCGCCTCTTTCACCTTCAATTGATAGCATCCGAACCTCAAGTCAATCTTGGAGAACACTTTTGCACAACTAAACTGATTGAGTAGGTCATCAATCCTCGGTAAAGGGTATCGATTGTAATGTCCCATCTCCAGTCCGGTCGTCGGACTCGAGCAGGTCACAATTACCTTATCTACTTAATCGATTAATTAATTAGATACCTAAGTATTTACATCAAATAGTATTTTGTAGACTCGTATGTAAAAAGTTTTCTCGAAATTTGGATTCAACCGTATTTGTTTTAGGTTAAAACAACATTTTTAATTAGACGGACTTCTATCGGTACCTGATCAAACAAGTATCGGTAAAAGTCAAGTCAGAAAACAAGTAAAAATAACTGCAGTTTCCTACTGGTAGAAGTAGGAGTTCTACCAATACAAGAATGGGTACTATCGATACAACCCATACTTCTACCGATACTAAAAACTCCAGAGAGCAAAGTGAATTTGCCTTGTAACTTCTACCGATACATCTAAATAAACTACTGAAACTTTGTTCAACTACTGAAACTTGTAAAACATTCTATCGATACCAAACAAGTCAGTAACTGAAATTCATCTTGCCTTATACTTTTACCGATAGTTGACAGAGTTCTACCGGTAGAAGTACACAAACTTTTCAAAATTTATGAGTTTTGTGAATTACATTCCAATACAACACGTTTTCATTGTTTCTTAAGATATCAACCCATCAAAATACCCTTGAACTACATTACTTAATCATAATCGAAATAGATGATTAACAATTCCTATACATGCCATTTAAAAACCTAAGATAAGAAACCGATAACTACCAAAATTGATGGTCGGATAGTGTGATGACGCTCCTACGATCTAGGAGATCAAGCATTCCCACAATCTACAGGAACACGAAAAATCAACTACATAAGCATAAAATGCCTAGTAAATTCATATTAAGAAATCATCTTACCATAATACATGGATCACAAGGAACATTGTCAACTTTCATTTTTATTATACCCCAAGTTTATCATCTCAAAGTTTCCATGTATTCATTCTAACAATATCCACTGTGTACAACCATGTATTTCTACATTATTATCATGTTTGTTACTTGTATACCTGTTGGATCTCTAGAGATACATGAGACATAACGGTATCATTTCCACACTAAGTGTGCATGTAATATTCTTGTATCATGTATTGCTCACACGAGCTATAAAATGGGCCTGCTCACACGAGCTGTGGGTCAAGATGTGAGGCTATACAATGCTGCTCACACGAGCTGTGGAGAATCCGCAACCAATGTCAGACCTTAGCCATCGATAGGACATCCAAGACCAGCACCCATGTAACATGTAATGCTCACATGAGCTGTAAAATGGGCCTGCTCACACGAGCTGTGAGTCGAGATGTGGGGCTACACGATGCTGCTCACACAAGCTGTGGAGAATCTATAACAAATGCCGGATCTCAACCATCGATAGGACATCTAAGACCATCACCCATATAGCTTAAATCCCAAAGTCAGGTCATGTAAATCCCAGTATTCCATAGGAGTCCAACGGGCACTTATCTATATCATTTCATATTATAACTTCGTAAAATTTAAATCTCCTCAACAATTATGAATAAGGCAACCAAATACAATTCATTCAAGTTATATATAAAAATAGAAAATTAAATTTAAAGTAAGTTATGAACTTACCTCAGTCGTACAAAATGCACAAAAAGAGTCAATGTCTATTCCGCGACCTTATTCTTTCCACGACTCAAACTCGGTTGTTGCGTGTCTCGATCTAAACAATCATTTATGCATCCCATCATTTCATATTCAATTCCATAACTAAAATAAAGGTAAAATCTTCTTTATGGTAATTTTACAAAATTACCCTCACACTTTAACCTTTGCACTATTTAATCCTTCATTAAATTTCATCACTAAATTCTCAAATAAGCATGAACCAAAGCATTAAACTATTATTATTTGCTCATTCACACCTTATGTTTTCTACCATTTTCACATTTGACCCCTGTTTAATTTCCATTTTCGAAAATAGGTCCTTAGACCTAAATCTCTCTAATACTTTAACAACCCTTTTATGATAAACTTTCAAACTCAAAGATATAGCTACTAAGCTTACCGCCACACTTATCTCATCCATGGTGAATCTCTAGACTCTTATCAACCATGTAAATAACTCAACCCTTAAGCTAATCAAGCTAAATAAAAAATCTTAAAGCATGAAATTATTAAACTAACCTCAAGTATATCCTAAGTCACTAAAAGCAAATTTTCAAGCTTCTTTTTCCTTCTTTAATGATGGTTCACATTTTAGGGAAGAAGAAAAGAGCGAAAGCCAAATTTCATTTCTATTTTTCTTATTTTCTTTTTCTTTTTCCTTTTTAAAATAAATTTGAAGGGTTTTCATCATTACCTAGCCCATGTCTTCTCCACCTAATCCCACCATATTCTATTTCCCTTATTTTTACTTGAAAATTGCAACTAAAATATCTTAAAATGAAATGGTGTTACCATCCATGCCTCTTAGTCTTGGCAAAATTTCAGTTTTAGCCCCTTTGATTAAAAAAAATGTTCCTAAGTGATGCCCACTACTATTACAACTCATACTAATTAGCCCTTTTTACCCAATTTATCCCTTTCCAAACTATTTATTTCTATAACTATAATTTCACACCTTTTTATTGTAAACATTAAAATTTAATAATTATTGATGGCACGCGTAAGATAATGTGATCCCGTACCACTATTCTCGATGTCACTAAATACGGGTCGTTACATCGATTCTTTACAGTCAACTTTTTTAGTTGTTGATAGTCAATGCATAACCTCATGGTCCCATCCTTCTTCTTAACAAACAAGACAGAAGCTCTCCATGGTGACACACTCAGTCTAACAAACCCTCGATCCAAAAGTTCTTGCAGTTTCCTTAAGTTCCACTAAATGTAACACCAAAAAACCGTAACCAACTCCGGTCTAAGGTCTTAAGGTTTACAAAACTTTACGTGTTTTTTTCTTACATACAAATAAATCACAATTTATACATATACCAACTTGCAACTCAGAATACTAACTCCATTTAATCTTACACATTCATTTACAACATTTCAATCAATCAGGAATCAATATTCATATCACATATCATGACATCCATTTTTCATGTCTATAACATCCAAAACTCGAAAATTGTTACCGATTAGGGTCCCGATGTCTTTCTATCCATACTATGCAACTACCGATACAACTCAATCTAGTGAACAACCTCTCTCCTACCCTGTACTTCTACTGGAACATGCATAAGTTCTACCGAAACAAGTATGCAGAATCTCATGAATCATGTCAAAACACAAGTTTATCGATACTTACCATGCCGAACTCCAAAATGCATTAGACCAATACATAATTCATAGTTTCCAAGTTATTACATTGTACTTCTAAGTCTACTTTTCGTATTGAACAATTGTACATTACTAAGTTCAATTATTTCATTAAAGACATAACAATATCATCACAATCTCGAATGAGTAAACAAAAGTTAACATCATCCTAGTACATGCCATATAACCAAGTGATGAAGGACTACTAAACAGGCTCCGCGATAGTGTGACTTCGTGGAGATGATCTGATCTTCAAACAACAAAGTAATCTACAAAACAACAATAACATCTTTGGTAAGCTTCAAAGCTTTGTAAGTTCGAAGAGTTTAAAGAATTACCAATCATATGCATAAAGCAGCCATAACTCAACCGAGTTAGGATGAACTGTTGCTTCCTCAAGCCATATGTAGTATTCCAACTTTCTTGTCTATAATTTTACTATTACCAATACCCGATGCTTCTCACATGAGATGCTAAGAACTCACAACATATGCGGTACACTAGCCATCAGTATGGTGTCTATCTGTAAACTATCGCCTAACGATGCTGCTCACACGAGCTGTAGAATATGCATTCAAGCATAAATCCTAGCCATCGTCAGGCCTATAAATCATTTAGGATTTCATATCTCTTTTTCGACTCACGATGCTTCTCACACGAGCTATCGAGAACTCGCAAAATTTGCGGTACCTCAGCCATCGATACGGTATCTGTGCATATAACGGTTTCCCTAACGATGCTGCTCACACGAGTTATCGAGAATATGCACTTATGTATAAATCCTAGCCATCGTAGGGCTTGTAATCCATTCTTGGATTCATTTCTCATTTCCCGACTCATGATGCTGCTCACACGAGTTGTCGAGGACTTACAACATATGCGATACCTCAATCATTGCATCAGTTTTAAATCACCGGCTCAAAGCTTGATATCTCTTTCATTCATTTCTTTTTCACCATTTTAAATTTCACGTACCATAACCTGTTCTACAACGATTATAAAGTACAATAATGTACTATTAAAATGAAAATTTATCATTACGAAGTTACTGGATGAATTTGCAGTTAAAGTGAACTCTAAGGACTAATTCGTAATTTCACCTTTTTGACAATTGGCAGCACCTTCTTGATCTATTACAATAATTTCATTAAATTATTTAAATCAACATGAATTTTTAATCATTTTATGAAAATAAGCCTTTTTGGTATTTTTACAAAATTACCCTTAACTTTTCACTTTTATTCAATTTAGTCCTTAAGCCTTAAACTTGCAAATTAACCATTTTTACTAAAATTTTGGTTTTATCGAATGTTTAAAAGCATTTCTACAGCCCACTTTTGCAATATTTCTCCTCAAATCCTTAACATTTTAGTCCTTTAACATAAAAATAATAAAAAACTACCTTAGAAAATCTTCCAATCTAATAACCAAGCTCAAAATACCTCCATAAACTTTCAAGTACAAGCTCATTCATCATTGGAAAAATTTATAATATTTGACAGAATCATAAATTAGTCCTTGAGTTAGCTAGATTAAGCTAATACGGACTCAAAAACATAAAAATTACTACAAACGGACGGAGTTTGCTCACCAAATCGAAAACACAAAGCTTGGACGTATGGCCTCCTATGGTGTTTAGGGTTTTGATTGGAAGAAAGAAAGAAGAAGATGAAAAATTATTTGATTTTGTCATGTATTTTAGGTTAAAAACCTATCTTTATTCATTTACCCTTTTACCCTTAATAACTTAAACAATTTCATGCCTTTAAAAACACTAGAACCGTCCATTAAACATTAATGGTTTAATTACCATTTAGGTGTCTTACCTTATCTTCCAATTAGCATTTAATGCCTTTAATTATTTGAATTCAACTTTTGCACCTTTTAGATTTAATGCTTTTCACTTAATTAACTATCTAAACGTTAAAATTTCATAAACAAATTTTAATACGACACTAATGACCTCGTAAATATTAAATAATTAATATTTATGGTCTGATAGATCGAAGTTGTGGCCTCAAAACCACCATTTCTGATCATACTAAAAATAAACTAATTAGTAAATCCCTATTTTATTAGGATTTAATTGTAATTTACCAAAATCTAAAGAGTTTCACATCATTTCTATTATTAGGCCATTTAAAGAGGGTCCAATTTCATAATTAGTCCTCAATTATATTAAATTTCAATTAAACAAACTTATTTTCAATTTAGTCCTAAACTAATTAGGACTAAATGAATAAATAGCCCAAAAGTTAGTGGATGGTAATCCTGTCACCACCGCTTGGACTTTTTTACCATGGTTTAATTACCATTTTGGTCCCTTTACTATTTTTAATCTATAGTAATTAACTTTTACCTCTTTTACAATTTACTCCTTTTTCCTTAATTAAGCAATTAATTATCAAAATTACATAACCAAACTTCAATTCACAGATAATAAGACTCTGTAAATATTTAATAAAAATATTTACGGGCCTTAATTTCAAAAACGAGGTCTCGATACCTTATTTTCTAAAACCACTTGACTTTTGAACCAAACTACTTTTAGTAACTTTTAATTCAAAAATTAAAATTCTTCAATTCAAAATTCAATATAAAATTATTATTGACATTTAATTTAAACACTCATTTAGAAATTTTCTTGTCGGGTTTGTGATCTCGAAATCACAATTTTCGACACCATTAAAAAACAAGTTGTTACACTAACTCCTTAGGTGCCATGCAATATAGAGCGATGGACACCGAAGTTGTTTTTGGCAACAAATTAATGCCAAATTCTACCTCATGCTCCGGAGGTAATCTAGGTAACTCCTCTGGAAACATATCAGGATAGTACATCATTGTGCGAATGTTCTCAATAGACGGCTCATTGGCACTCGTATCCATTATATAAGCCAGATATGCCTCGCATCCCTTACACACCAATTTTTCAACCACTAGAGTAGAGATCATGTTAGATAAGTAAATCTATACGCTCCCTAACCATCACCATCTCTTTCCTATCAAGAGTCTTCAGAGTTACCCTCTTAGTAGCAATGTTTAATATGACTTGGAGTTCAACCAGTTAGCTTATTCCTAGAATGAGATCAAATTCGCCAAAAGGTAATTCCATCAAGTCTACCTGAAATAACTAATGATATTAATGATCGCCCTCGAACGTGCTCTCGTTCGGTCTAGATCTTAAGCTTTCCACAAGTATACGGGTCAGGTTGTAAATATAGTGTGCATAACGAAACACTTGGTAGTATTCCGAGGATCGTACCCAAAGGAGGCATGAAGCAATAGTAAATTAGATTCCTACTAAGAAAAAAAGTAATTAGTACTTGCTTTAGGGATTATAATACGAAGAATAATAAAAGAGTTAATTTTGAAAAGCATAAATAGAAGAGAAAATAAAAGAAAAGAATTGAGATGTAGAAAATCTTATAAATGGCTTTGGAGATATTAGGTATTTTCTGTATGAGTTCTTTAATTGTTGGGTTTTAAGGGTTTTCCTCCTATCAACTAGTCACTACTCCAATTGGATCTCTCGATCTTTCGGTAGCATAGCAAGTCGATAGAGACTACTTATTGCTAGATGTCATAGTGTAAACCGGTTAGGGGAAAGGGTGTTCACGGATGGACAATACCAATTTTAGGTTCATTCCCACCTAAATGACGTTTTAAGGTTGTTAGGCCTAGTATTTGTTTGATGTTATTCCTTTCCCGAACAACTGATCTGAAAGGTAAAATCCTTGTTAAACAATAATTAAATATTCATACTTCCACTTCCTAATTCGCCAAAATGAAATTAGTTTAACATGGGTTTCTTGATCATCATGAACACAATAATATATGAAAACATATAATTGAATAAAGAGAATGAAAAAGAAACTCGAATTGTATTGGCAATCTGTCAAGAAAAATTCCCCAAACGCTTGTGTGAGTTCTACAATCTCATTTCAAACGAAAATACCAAATAAAACTAAAAACTAAAAACTACTAAACGATGTGTTTAAACCTAATGCTAAATGCCTTATTTATAGCGTTGGCCGACCTTTTTCATCAACCCTAGGTTTGTTGTCATCCTTCTTGTTTAAGTGACACTGTAAAGATCGAAATGCCTTTCACTTGGTGCAAAATCCGCGTCCAGGGGTTGATGTTACGACACACCAGGACCTATGTCGCACAAAGACATCAGTCTTAGTGTGAAGTGTTATCTTACAGGTGTTGTCGTGACATAGCCCATGTATGTTGCGACAAAGAAGTCAGTCTTCGAAATCTCCAAGTCCGATCCCTTGGTTGTAACTTAGCTCAGCCTATGTCGTGACGAAGTGATCAGTCGCCTATTGTTACAATTTCTTATGGTCTTCTACACACTCACAAAGTACATTACCTAACCTTTAGGCCTTAATCGACGTTAAATACAATAAAACGAAATTTTAGCACTTAGGATACACAATTTATTCAAACAAAGAATCTAAGCTAAATCGTATGAAAACATAAAGAAAACACTTGGTTTCAAGCTCTTCAAGTGCGAAAACTAGTTCAATCTGCAGGGTATAAAACTGACAGCTCAAACTCTCCCACACTTAAGACATTACTTGTCCTCAAGCTAACAAGAAAAACACAGAGCTTGAGTTCATAGTTATACAAAGAGTGGGCTCGTAGTATGTAGTCTAGGCAACATATATCTCTTAATAACTTTAAAATGATGATTGAGCAAATTTTACCATTTCCAATTAGAAACAATATAAGTTCAGTAAGTTATAGGAAAAACAAATTTTAAGGTTTTATATGAATCCATCAATGCCTAAGACAAGTACTCTCATTATCCTATTTGACTTGAAAAAATCGAAAAAAAATAATGAATTTTGAGTTAAACGAATCGAGTTGTTTGAGTTAATCGAGTTATTTGAGTCAACTTGAATTTTTTTTTGAATTTTGAGTTCGAATCGAGTAAAGTTTTGAAATTCAAATAACTCGAATAATTCGAATAAACCGAATATCAAACTATAATATTTTACAATTTTATCTCAAAACCCAAACATTTTAATTTTTCTCCCAAAACTTTTACTCCTCACTTTCCCCCCATAACTTTTACTTCTCTCATCCGACCCTAAATCTACCAAAATCTTATTTCCCCCCAATTTTTTTAATATTTTCCCTCCAAAATTTTACTCTCCCTATTTACTTTCCCAAAAACCCTCAAAACTTTTTATTTTCCCCCAAAACTTTTACTCCCTCCCACTTTCCCCCTAAAACTTTTACCCCCCTTTCGTCCCACCCCACATTTACTCCAAACCCATTCCCCCTAATTTTTTTTTGAATATTTTCCCTCCAAAATTGTACTCTTCTTATTTAATTTTTCTTCAAAATTTTACTCCTTAAAACTCAAAACTTTTTAATTTTCCATTAAACTTTCACTTCTCACCCTTTACCCCCAAATAAAAAAAATCAAAATCATCTAAAAAAAATTCTTAAACTGAAATAGTAATAATTTTATTCATATCCACTATTTATATTATTAAATTAAAATTCACATTTCATACTATTTATATTATTGAATTATTTAATCATATTAAATATTTATATTAAAATTGAATTATTACTAATGTCATAAAATATTTGTGTTAAAATTTTATGTTGGTATCAATTTCATATTTTATCTTTAAAATTATTTTTACTAAAAAACCACTTTTTTACATTTAATATATTTTTTAATTTCAAAATACATAGTGACAAGAATTAGAAAATAATTGAAGCAACTAAGCAAGCAAAGAAGTTAACCGTATATAAAAGATGTATAAAAAATTATGAGATGATGAAAGTTAATAACAAATTTGATTATGGTGGGTGGTCGTGGTTACAATGACCTAAAGTTATTTTTTTAAATTTAACTCAAGAAAATATTTTCGATTCGAATTCCATCACACTAGACTCGATTTGAGAAAATTTCAAATCGAGTTAGGATGATAAAATATGATTCATCAACTCGATTAACTCAAAATTTTTTCATTCAATTCGATTCGATTCGTTCGAACGCTCACCCCTAGGTATAAAACCAATAGATCAAACTCTCCCACACTTAAGTCTTTGCTTGTCCTCAAGAAAACAAGAAAAACAAAGAGCTTGAGTTCATAATTATACAAAGAGTGGGCTCGTAGTATGTAGTCTAGGCATCATATATCTCTTAATAACTTTAACATGATTATTGAGCAATTTTACCATTTTCGATTAGAAACAATATAAGTTCAGTAAGTTATAGGAAATTCAAATATTAAGGTTTTATCAATATGAATCCATCAATGCCTAATACAAGTACTCTCATTATCCTAATACAAGGTTTCATGCATAGAGTTGCTTAAGTCACATAGGACTTTTCAGCTTGTAACGTGTTAAGGCTTAGGATATGTATGAATTTCAAAGAACAATTAAGCATAAAAGGTTACAAACACGAGAATAGTTTGACACATTGTATTGTTCCCTATTCTTCCCCTTTATGTCCCATTCCATCTCACCCCCTTATTTCTCCTTCTCTAACCATCTTTTTTTCTCCATTTTAGGAACTCTCAATATAAAACAATCCTTTTAGCTAGCCCATGATTATTCTTTTTATTTTGTTTCTTGAGTAAGATTCTTTTTCTCTTCTCTTTGGCAAATTTTTAATTTTTCACTATTCACATGTTTTCTTACTCATGATTCTTTTGTTTCTACTCATTTTTCTATTGTTTTTGATTTTTTTTTCATTATTGCTCTCTTTTTTGGCTAAACTAAAGTTCATACATAATATCGATTTACCTACTTTTTTTGTAACCTCCACCTTAATGTGTCTACTTACACTCAATACCAATGGCCATACGCCTATTTCCATGCAAAATAGGACCAAAGAAAAGAGTACACACAAATAGTTATTTAAGGCTAAAAAGGCTTGTAATGTGGTTCATCAAAAAGAGTCATAAGGCTCAAAGATGGTACTAATTGGATATTCAGAATAGGGTTTGGCATTTTAACTCTAGATGTGTCCAACCAATGTCTTAGGTCATCCCTATACACCTTTATAGCAGCCTTATTTTCAGTAGTGTCGAAAATAGTGATTTCAAGATCACAAGTCCGACGAGTCGAGTCGTAAACTTAATTATTTAATATCTATGTCGTCGTTAGCATCGTATTAGGATTTCACTATGAAATTTTTTATGTTTAGATAACTAATTGAGTAAAAAAGACTAAATTGTAAAGGTTACGAAAATGGGCAGCTTGTACAGTTTGGGAAGGGGTTTTGATTGATCGATCTTACTTAAGTAGAAGGACGAAATGGTCAATAAAACCAAATTGATTTTGTTAGTGGAACGACATGGATATTTAGGTGAATATGACATGATTAATTAGGTATAATAAGAGGATAATTAAGCTAATGATGAGAGTTACAAAATTTACAAAATTACCATTTGCTATATAAGTAAATTAAAGGAAGAAAATTTGTTTAATTTCTCTTATTTCATATTCTTCATACAAAAACAAAGAGGAAAAAGATAGGGTTTCCTTGTCTAGCTTCTAAGGCTTGATTAGGTAAGAAATCCTTGATTGTTTTTAGTAATTTTTATGTTTTAGAGTCCGTATTAGCTTAACCCAATTAAAACAAGGGTTAATTTGTAATTCTGTCAAATGTTATAAATTTTACCATTGATGAGTGAGCTTGTCTTTGAATGTTTATGGAAGATTTGAAAGCTTGAAGGTTGGGTTTAGCATGTTTGAAAAGTAATTTTGATGAATTTAGAGTTGAGGACTAGATTGTGAAAATGGTAAAAACAAATGCCCTTGATGTGAAATAGTTCTATGAATGAGTTGAGATTGTGTCTTAGAATATTCAGTTGGCAATGGGTAAAATTAAAAAGGGTTATTTTACATGTTTTGGCTCTAAGGACTAAATTGAATAGAAATGAAAAGTTTAAGGGTAATTTTGTAATTTTCCCAAAAAGGATTTATATGTGTAAATTGAATAAATTATATGATTTAATGGGAGATTTAATTATTGTTGTGATTAGATGAAGATCGTGGGAAGGGAAAAATCGTAGAATAGTCCTTGAAGTTCCATTTGAACTGCAATTTTGTCCGGTAAGTTCATTGTTAGATTTCTTATTTGAACTGCTAAATATAACCTAATGAGGAAGTACTTGAGACACTTGATGTATAAATGAAAGACTCGTGTCTCAGATTAAGCATGAAAATTTGTATGAATGGAAGACTCGTGACTCGAAATGAGCATTAGGATATATTAAAGGAAGACACGTGTCTCAAGATGAGAATGAGAATATGTTTATATGAAGAATCATGATAGCATTAGAAAAGACCATTCATTTCTCCTTACTTATGGTATAATTTGTTCCCATTTGACCATCTTTAGCATGCATTTTTAGTCTTTTTAACTTAGTTATTGCAATTTTTTAACTTAGTGAAGCTTGGTCGAATTTTCATTAATTTTATCATGTTTTTAGTAATAATGTCACTATATCAATTGTTTAGTATTACGTCCAAAGATGTCACTGCAGGAATCTATGCTGAAGGATCAATGCATGAAGGTGTACAGAGTTTTCGTTACAAAATAACATCCAAATTTGGGCCTAGAACTGTCATCCCAACTGACAACTACCTAAATGAACATACCATATTTGCGTGAGTGTACAACTGACATAACTAACTCTAGAGGAAGTTAGATCTAAAAGGGAGGACACTTGTACTTGGTAGTGGATGCTAAATATTGAGGAGAAATGATTTTTAATATATCTTTTTCTGAACTTTTCGATAGATGAAATTTTCTTGAAAAGAGCATTCCTGAGCTTGCTTCCATGGAAGCTTAAGCTTCTAAGGGCTACTTGATGATAGGAGGAAGGTAGTGTAGTGCTCATGACCAGAGCATCCTAAGTGTAACACAAGAGGGAGAGTAAGGGGGCATTTCGAGTAAACTAGGAATAGAGTACTCCATCTGTTCTTTTACTTTTCTTTCTTGAACGCTGATAAGTTTTGATAATTTGAGTTGTATAGAGATATAATTTAATGTTAGATTTGAATGATATCTATTTCAATATTTCGTTCATTGTAATTGCTTGGCCACGGAAGTGTGATTGTAGTCACTGTCATTAGAAAGTTCAACGATAAATTAAGTTAACAAGCAAGTCAACGAAAGTTGCTTGAGGATTGAAGGAGTTCAGTCCACTTGTTCTTGAATATATAGCATTGTCAAGACTAGAAGGTGTGGTTAGTGTGAGTATTTGAGTCTTTGATAAACAGGGAAGTCAAGGTTGGTAAGATTTCATTGTGTTTAATTGTGGCGACAATTTATCTTTTATTAACCTTGTGATCACATTTAGCTTTTTGCCAACTTTTCAAGTCAGGGAACCCTATCTCATTATCACTATTTTACTTCTTAAATTTTCTTAAATTGCTTTGACAAATTATTTTTATACTTTTATTGCATTTTCTTATTTTATTGCTCCGACATTATTTATCACAGTTTTTCCAGTTTTAACTTTCTTTGCATCGACAATTATAAACATAAGCAGCCATCCCTGTGGGATCGATGTCCGATAGATTTACATCTATCTATTATACTTGCATCGACAGTGTACGCTTGCACATTATTGCTGTGACGTTCATAACGCGATCAAGTTTTGGTGCTGTTACCGAGGATGACGTTTGTTTGATGTTTATATTTTTCTCTAGATTTATTTGTTATTTCTTAATCTTTATTTGTTACTGATTTGTTTTCTTGTTGTTACTGTTTTTCACTTGTTTTTATTTTAGGTGTTTATGACTAGGAGAAATCCTGAAAATATTATTGACTTAGATCCGGATATCGATCGACCCATTAAAAGGAGGTGAAAAGAATAGAGAAACATGGCTTTACCAGGAATCAATGCTAAAATACCACCGCTGCCGCCACAGAATCCTCCAATACAGCCACAAGTTATCAATAATCCACTGCTGTCACTTGAAGATCAAATAAAAAATCAAACCATCCGAGATTTTGTTGTTCCAGTTTTGGATGATTTACAGCCAAGTGTTATTCGACCAATAATTCAAGCTGGAAATTTAGAGTTAAAATCTGTCATGTTCCAGATGTTAAATTCTAATGGGCAGCATGCTGGATTGCCACATGAAGATGCGAGAGAGCATATTAAATCTTTTTTATTGATTTGTGCTTCTTTCAGTCAGCATGGTGTTCCTAATGATGCCTTGCAAATGCAACTGTTTCCTTACTCATTACAAGGACGAGCTCGAACCTGGTTCCTTAGGTTACCTACTTGATTGATTACGTTGTGCAATACACTCGCAACTCAATTTGTTTTGCATTTCAATCTGCCGATAATGAATGCTAAGCTCAGAAATGATATCACTGCATACCATCAGCTTGATGACGACAATCTGCATACAACATGGGAGTGCTACAAATTTCTTCTTAGACAATGCCCCATGCATGTAATTAAACAAGAAACGCAGATCAAAATCTTTTATAATGGGCTGAATGCACAGACAAGAAATCTTGTTGAAGCATCTACTAATGGTCCTTTGTTGGATTGTACTTACAATGAAGCTATCTGAATTCTAGAGAGAATTGCTTAGAACGATTATCAATATTCGATCTCTAGAGTTGCTCAAGTGAAAGAAAATCTTGGGAGTTATTGAGTTGGATACTATATCTACTCTAAGTGCACAAGTTTCTATGCTCGCAAACATGATAAAGAACATGAAAGGGACTAGTGAAATCGCATCTATTCAAGTTGCCCAACAAATTGATATCCATATGTTTTGATGCAAAAATTTCGGCGACAACCACAGTTATGAGGATTGTCCATAGCATGCGGAGAATGCTTTCTATGTCAGTAACATCCGTGGACACTCCTATGATATCTCCTACAATAACTTTGTGATAAACCAACAACCTTGGGGAAATCAGAATGCTACGATGTTTAGATATGAAAATTCATCTAACCAAGGTGGTTATCGACAAGGGAATTACAACCAGTAGTGTAACACCCAAATCTTGAACACCGTCGCCGGTTAGAATTCCGATGTTTTTATTTATTTAACACTGTTCATCTTTTAAAATATCCAAATATTTTAATCTTTACTCAATACGAAATTTACCTCTTAGATTTTAAATTAATATTCAATCATAACACAATCTCCTCAAGGGTAACAATGGCATTTCCAACATTTTAGGGGACTTCTACCGGTACCTGATGGTCAAGTATCGGTAGTAGTCAGGTCAATAAGCAATTTAGAAACTGTGCAGCTTTCTATTGGTACCTGTGCTAGTTCTACCGATACCACCCAAATCAGAGAACGACCTCTCTCCTACCTTGTACTTCTACCGATACCTGCATATGTTCTACAGAAAAAAGTATGCAAAAATCTCAAGAATTATGCTAGGACACAAGTTTAACATATCAAACACAAGTTATGCATTGAGTCATCACACTACTTACATAACATTTAAGTTTTTACATACATCACAAGCTTAAACAACTAAGTTGTACTTCATGCATTTACACAATCAAAATGATAAGATTTCAACATCTTTAGTCCAACATTAAAGTTAATATCATCCTAGTAAATGCCATAAGACCAAGTGATGTAAAATCTACCATACGAGCTACACAATAGTGTTATTCCCTTGAGATGATCCGATCTTCAGACAGCAAAAAGTATCTACAAAACAACATCAGATTCACGAGTAAGCTTAGTAAGTTTGCAAATATCATTTCCTTATAGAATAAACAAATCAGTTAAAAGAAGACACAAGAAAGTATTCATAATCATGTACATAATAACGAACTTAATCTCTTTCAGTTCTCCAGATTTTTAACTCCACGAGCACAGATAACTTATCCCACACGAGCCCAGAATGGTTAACTCTTACTAGCCCAGAATGATTAGCTCTTACGAGTCCAGAATGGTTAGCTCTTACGAGTCCAGAATGGTTAGCTCTTACGAGCCCAGAATCAGAATAACACTCTTTCGAGCCATAATCAAAATAACGCTCTTTCGAGCCAAAATCAAAATAACGCTTTTTCGAGCCAGAATCAAATTACTCCTCAAGCCTTCAATCTCGATCCGCCATTAGGAATATATTCAAAATAAATAGATAATTTCAAATATCAAATTTGAAAGTTAATAGTATGAACTTATCTGATGAAATTGCAGTCTGAGTAAAACTTTAGGGACTATTATGCTAATTTTCCTTTTTCATAATCTGTGACACAATCGTAATCTAAATAAACAATTCATCCATATTTCACATTAAAACACATAATCAAAGCATTTAACACAATTTGCTCATTTTGGAAAAATTACAATTTTATCCCTAATACTTTCCTTTTATTCAATTTAATCCTTTAGCATCAAACTTGCAAATTAACCATTTTTAAACAAAATCAAGTTTAGTTGAATACTATAGTACTTCAATACAACCCACTTTTACAATTATTTCACCTTTAGTCCTTGCAAATTTATCACTTTAACATTTTAATCCTTAAACATTAAAATCATCAAAAACTATTTACAAAATAATCAAATCTAACAACTAGGCTTATAAATCTTCCATAATCTTTCAAGAACAAGCTTATTCATCAATGAAAAAATTTATAACATTTGACATAATCACAAATTAATCCTTGAGCTAGCTAGATTAAGCTAATACGGACTCAAAAACATAAAAATTACTAAAAACAAACATGATTTGCTTACCCAAATCAAAGCTTCAAAAGAGCACAAATGGAAACCCTAAAATCCCTATTCAGCCGTGAATAAGAAGAGAAAAGATGAAGAAAAATGTCATCCTTTCTTTCTTTAATTCTATTTATATACATAGGGTATTTTTGTAATTATACTTAAATTACACCTTATTCAACCTTAATTATTTAATATTTACGGTCTGATATTTAGAAGTTGTGGCATCGAAACCATTATTCCTGATCATACTAAATTAAACTAATTAGTAAATCTTCATTTTATTAGGATTAAATTGCAGTTTATCAAAATGTAAAGAGTTTAATAACATTTCTATCATTAAGCCATTTAAGGAGAGTCTAATTGCATAATTGGTCCTTCAATTATGTTAAATTCCAACTAAATAAACTTTATTTCAATTTAACCTTAAAATACTTAGGACTAAATGAACAAATATTCCAAAAGTTAGTGGAAGGTAATCATATCCTCCATCGCTTGGACTTTTTGACCATGGTGTAATTACCACTTTGGTCCCTTTTATTTTAATCAATATCAATTAACCTTTAACCCTTTTCAATTTAATCCTTTTTCCTTAATTAAGCAATTAATCATCAAAATTACCTAACCGAACTTCAATTCACATATAATAAGACTCTGTAAATATTTAATAAATATATTTACGACCCTTAATTTCAAAAATAAGGTCCCAATACCTCATTTTCTAAAACCACTTGACTTTTGAACCAAATCACTTATACTAACTTTTAATTCAATAATTAAAATTCCTAAATTCAAAATTCCATATAAAATTTTTATTGACTTATTTAATTTAAAATACTCATTATAAAAATTTTTCCATTGATTTTGTGGTTCCCAAAACCACTGTTTTTGATGCCACTAAAAAAAGGGGCTGTTACAAGCAGTAACAAAATTATAATTACAGTGAACAATTACAAGAATAGATGCAACCATGTGCCCATGTACAAGCACAACAAGCTTTAATACAACATTCAAATGTTCATGGACAGCAGCAAAAGTACAAACAACCACAAACTGAACCCACAACAGCCTTTGAAAATATGATGTGTGAGTTTATGACGCAAACAGAAGCTATGGTGCAAGGAAATTCCTCTTCTGTCCGAGCATTGGAAACACAACTAGGGCAACTTGCTTCGAATATGAACACAAGACCACCAGGTGCTTTACTGAGCGACACAGAGAACCCAAGCTCAAGAGGGAAGGAGCATTACAAGGCTATCACTCTTCGAAGTGGAAAGCAAACTGTCGAGCCTAGCACTAATTCTAATGCAGAACTTGTCACCACTAGTGATTTGAATCAGGGTTAGGAAATTGCACTTGAAGAAAGTATAGAAGAATTAATCAAAGAAGCTCCACCAATTGTTACTCCCATGCCTTTTGTTAAACCAATAAAATTGTCGACGCAATTACCAATGTCGACACAACCAGCCATGTCAAAGCAACCTGATGTTTCCATACCTTTTCCATTTCCACAACGATTCAAAGAGAAGGAAAATGATAGAGAATATCAAAAGTTTTTGGCCACATTAAAACAATTGCATGTCAATACCTCTTGTGGATGCTCTAAAACATATTTCTTGCTATGGGAAATTCATGAAGGAGCTCCTCTCCAAGAAAAAGAAGTTGATTGATATCGAGACAATTACGCTCACACAGGGGTTCAATGCAGTTCTGACAAATAAATTGCCACCAAAGATGAAGGACCCTGGCAGTTTTACAATTCTATGTTCAATTGGAAATCATTAATTGGGAAAAGCTCTATGTGATTTGGGCGCAAGTATCAAAATCATGCCATTGTCAACATTTAGAAAATTAGGGATTGCTCACATGAAGCCTACTGCGATGACATTGTAGTTGCCAGATAGATTATTAGTATAACCTGAAGGACGAATTAAAGACATCTTAGTTCAAGTAGATAAGTTTGTGTTCCCAACGGATTTCATTACCCTTGAATATGAAGCAGATAAAGAGGTTCCCATAATTTTGGGACTCCCATTCCTTACCACTGGCTGCACTCTTTTCGACGTGTATAAAGGTGAATTAATAATGTGACATAACAATGAGCATGTTACCTTCAGTGTTTTTGAGGTAATCCCCTGTAAAGACAAAGAGGAATGTCACCACATTGATGTGGTAGACAAATTAATTTAGTAAGAATTTAATGATCGAAGAACAACAATCCAAGAAGAATTTACGGTACCAGCAGAGGAAGATTTTTGAGTTGACTTCGAATACAAGGTTGAGGCCAATACTGTTGAGCTTAGACACGGATGGCAGCTAGAATCAATAGATTTAACCAATAGAACGGCTCCAGTATTCAAGCCATCTATTCAAAAAGCTCCTACTTTGGAGTTAAAGCTATTGCCTACCCATCTGAAGTATGTTTTTCTTGGTGAGAATGATACACTACCAGTTATTGTCTCTACAACTCTCGATGCAAGTCAGGAGGAGAAGTTAATCCATATACTGAAGCAACACAAGCGTCGGATTACCTAAAGCATTATGGATATTAGAGGCATTAGTCCTTCTTTTTGCATGAACAAAATCTTGTTAGAAGACGAGGGTAACTAGTCCATTGAACAACAGCGAAGATTGAATGAAAAAAATGAAGGAAGTGGTCAAGAAGGAGATAATTAAGTGGTTGGATGTGGGCATTATCTACCCAATTTTTGATAGTACATAGGTGAGCCTAGTCCAATGTGTTCCAAAGAAGAGTGGTATCACAGTGGTAAGTTATGAAAAAGATGAACTAATTCCTACTCGCATTCCTACGGGCTAGCGAGTGTTATGGACTAACACCAATTGAATGCGGCCAGAAAGAAGGATCACTTCCCACTTCCCTTCATTGATCAAATGTTGGACAGGCTTGCTGGAAAAACGTATTATTTCTTTCTCGATGGCTATTTTGGCTACAATCAGAAAGTAATTGTGCTGGAGGATCAAGCAAAGATGACTTTTACTTGTCCTTTAGGCACCTTTGCCTTCCGTCGAATGTCATTTGGTCTATGTAATGCACCTGCCACATTTTAAAGGTGTATGATGGCAATCTTCTTAGATATGATTGAAGACTCATTGGAGGTACTTATGGATGATTTCTCTGTCTATGGCAATACTTTTGATAAATGCGCTGACAATTTGGCTAGAGTTCTTAAGCGATGTGAGGACACAAACCTAGTGCTGAATTGGGAGATATACCACTTCATGGCAATAGAAGGCATTATCCTCAATCATCGAATCTCTTCTTAGGGCATTGAAGTGGATAAAGCAAAGGTTGAGATTTCTCTTGTCAGGGCATTATCCTCGGAGTTTTCTCGGTCATGCAGGTTTTTATCAGAGATTTATCAGGGATTTCATTTCTCCAAGATTGTAAAACCTCTCTACTCCTTATTGGAGCAAAATAAAAAAATTTTGTTTGATGATGTATGTCTGGACGCATTTCTGCAAATTAAGCAGCGACTGGAGAAGGCACCTATTGAGTACAACAGGTCACAAGAAGGAAAGGTTCATTTGTGACATCGCAAAATACTTCTAGAATGAGCCATACCTATGCAACGATAACATTATTCGACGTTGTGTTCTAGAAGAAGAAATGCTTTATATCTTGAAGCATTGCCATGATGCCCCTTATGGAGGTCATTTTGGTAGTGTAAGGACTACTGTAAAGGTCCTTTAATCAGGATTCTATTGACCTTCATTGTTTAGATATGCCCACAATTTTGTGCAACAATGTGACAAATGTCAACGGTTTGGACCAATAACTCGACGCAATGAGATGCTGTAATAACCAATTGTAGAGGTTGAGCTTTTTGATGTCTAAGGTATGGACTTCATGGGACCATTTCCAAATTCGTTTGGAAATGTTTACATCCTGGTTGCTATTGATCATGTGTCCAAGTGGGTGGAAGCAATCGCTGTTCCAAAGGATGATGCTAGGACAGTGTTGAAATTTTTCCATAAGTACATACTCACTCGTTTTGGCACACCTAAGGCAATGATTAGTGATCAAGGCACTCACTTCCATTGCAATCAAGTTATGGTCGCACTGAAGCGGTATGGCGTTAAACATAAAATGGTGACCACATATCATCCACAAACCAATGGTTAAGCTAAAGTTTCCAATCGCCAAATTAAGAATATCCTTGAATACGTGGTGAACCCATCGAGGAGAGATTGGTCTTCAAGGCTTGATGATGAATTGTGGGCATTACGCACAACATATAAAACACCACTTGGAATGTCGCCATATCGATTAGTGTTTGGTAAAGCATGTCACTTGCCCGTGGAATTAGAACATAAAGTCATGTGGGTAATCAAGCAAGTGAA
The DNA here is from genome assembly GCA_039519145.1 of Kokia cookei. Lineage (NCBI taxonomy): Eukaryota > Viridiplantae > Streptophyta > Magnoliopsida > Malvales > Malvaceae > Kokia > Kokia cookei. The sequence continues at coordinate 28,744,160 of CM076903.1, forward strand.
CATGAACTATGAAGCTGCTGGACAGGAAAGGCTGTTGGACATTACTAAATAGGAGGAAATTCAACGTAATGCGTATAAGAATGCTGCAATATTTAAGGAAAAGATGAAGAGATAGCACGACTATATTATTTTGTAGCGATAATTTACTGCAGGTCAACTGGTTCTTTTATTTAATTTGTGGCTAAAATTGCACCCAAGTAAATTGCGCTCAAGATGGTCTGGTCCATTCGAGGTTGTCGAAGCATTTCCTCACGTTGTGGTCACAATTAAAGACATAAATGATGGGCACCAATTTAAGGTGAATGGCTAACGACTGAAGCACTACTTTAGCCAGGATGATCACAATCAAAAATAGACCATTAACCTCGTAAAATTTTTGTAACCTTTCTTTATATTTTTCATTTACTTTTGCTTTATTTTGTTTATATTTCAGTTATCTTTCTTAGTGTTTTTGCAGGAATAAAGTTCTTCCTTTTGTCGACTCATATTAAACTCCTTGTCGATGCAATTTCTATGTTGACTCATCACAAAATCAAAACATTTCATGAAAGAAATCACATGCTTCATGCACTTATTCCCTAACTGTTGAATTGGTTTGAAAAAGGATAATCGAGTCGGTGCATTTATTAGATGCAGACTGCCTATCCTTTCTCTACAATGAAAAAAGCATGATTCTTCATCTTCACGTTTCATTCCCTATAAAGTGATCCATTGTGCCCACGGTGTTCCTCAGTAAAACTTCCTTTGTTACTGTAATTTTTCTTCAAAAGCTCTCACCTTTTTTCTCTCTAATACCTTTTTTACCAAAAAGATATGGCCAGAACTTGAGGTGCAAAAACACAGTCCAAATCTGCTGCAAAATCCTCTTTCTACAGTAGAGCGAGAAACAGAGCAACACCTAGTGAAAGAACCAGTGATGTTTCTGACCAAGACTGCGAAGGATCATTTCCATGACAACATGCTAAAGCGCAACAATCACCTTAAACAAGGCTTTCAACTGTCGCAGCATCAAAACATGGGGAAGTAAGTTAGCAAAACTATTGCGAGAATGGGGTCGGAAATCTTCTACACCTATCTTGGGGGTATTCACCATCCTTGTGAGAGAGTTCTATACAAACCTGACTAATACAGAACAAGAGTTCATCTTCGTTCGTGAAGGATTGGTGCCTTGGGCTATCCCCTACATTAATGCTCTTTATAATATCACCGACAAAGAAGACGAGCACATGGCCTTCCTGGAACAACTTATAGAAGAGGGGCTTGACATCCTGATGTAGGATCTTCGCATTGACGGAGCGGTGTGGACGGGCAACAATCCGAACAACTATACCATGCACCACCGCTTCCTCACAATACCAAGAAAGGTCTGATTTCACTTCATAAATTGTTGTCTCATGCCTTCTACTTATAGCATAACAGTCACTTTGGACCGGATTTGTGATCGTGCTATGAACATCACAGCAAATTGTGCAAGCGTACACTATCGATGCAAGTATAATAGATAGTTGAAAATCTATCGGATATCGATCCCACAGGGATGACTGCTTATGTTTATAATTATCGATGCAAAGAAAGTTAAAACTAAAGAGATTATGATGAATAATGTCAGAGCAAATTAATAAGAAAACGCAGTAAAGAATTGAGAATAATTTGTCAAAGCAATTTAAGAAAATTTGATTAGTAAAAACAATGATAATGGATGGGGTTCCCTGACTTGAAAAGTTGGTAAACAGCTAAATGTGATCACAAGGTAAATGATAGATAAATTTTCGCCGCAATTAAGTTTAATGAAATCTTACCAATCTTAACTTCCTTGTATATCAAAGAATCAAATACTCACACTAAGCACGCCTTCTAGTGTTGACAATGCAAAATATTCAAGAACAAGTGGACAAAATTCCTTCGATCCTCAAGCAACTTCCGTTGACTTGCTTGTTAACTTAATTTGTCACTGTACTTTCCCGTGACAGTAACTGCAATTACACTTCCATGGTCAAACAATTAAATTTAAAGATAAACAATGAAGAAAAGATTAAATAGATATCATACTTGATATGAAATTAAATTGTACTTCTATAAAAATTCAATTAATCAAAATTCATTAGCGTTTAAAGAGAGAATAAAAGAATGAATTGAAGAATCCTATTCCTAGTCTACTAGAATCACTCCCTTACACTCCTTTTACGTCGTAATTAGGAATGTTCCTCATCAGGAGCAGATTTGCCTTCTCGTCACAGTTAGGTTGTCCTCAATGAAGTTAAGCTACCATGGAAGCAAGCTTAAGAAAATGTTGAAGAGAAAGTTTTTATGCGTCAAAAATCTGGAAGATGAAGCTTGAAGAACATCTTCTCTCATCAGTATTTATCAACCACTACCAAGTACAGGTGTCCTTCCTTTCAGATCTTACTTCCTCTAGTTGTACAAGTTGGTTATATCAGCTGTACACTCACACATATCTGGTGTGTTCATTAGACAGTTGTAGTGACATTTCTGGGTGCAAATTTGGATTCTATTTTACGGTGACAACCCTTGATACCTTCATACGTTGATCTTTTAAGATAGATTTCTACACTAAAATCTTTGGATGCAATACTAAACAACTAATTATGGTGACATTTGTAGCAAAAACAGGATAAAAATTAAAGAAAATTAAATCGAGTATCACTGAGTTAGAAAATGCAATCACTAAGTTAAAAATGCTAAAAATGCATGCTAAAAATGATAAGATGGGAACAAATTATTCCCTAAGTGTTCCTTGGCCGCCTTAGTTATGAACATCATTGGTTCGTTAGAGGGTTGCTGCTCTGTTTCACGAGTCGTTGTAGCAGAGGACAATTCATGAACAGGCTTTGTTGGTGTCTTTGTTCCTCTTATTCTGTCCATATCTGGTGGTCGCAAAAGTACATTAAGAAGGATGAGAAATCGAAGCAAATTTCTAAGTATAGCAATGGAGGTTTGTTAGTGAAACAGTCGGAGCAGAAAAATTACTTTATAGAGAGAGAAGGCGTGTTTGTATGTACTGCAAGAAAGGGTTAGCAGGTTTGCTGTTAATAAATGCATCCAATCAGATTGCCCTTTTTTAAACTAATCTAATGGTTGGGTTTGAAAGGATGAGTCATCATGATTTCTTTTCTGATGCATTTTGATCCTCTGGTGAGTTAGCAGATGAAATGCAGCGACAGTAATATATTTATGCACCGACAAAAGAGTGAACTTAGACTTCAGAGAAGTATGCGATGGTTGCAATTCCATACTAAGAGCTTTCACTATAGATGATCTCAAAGCTATGTTCCTTCTATTAGTCAATGCAGGAGGTTGCATAGATCAATTTATTTTAATCTCAATCTTATTCGCCCCAACCTTGCTGTCACAGTTTAATAGAACATCTTTATACAATATTGCCATAAAATTTTCAATAAATCTTGTGCTATGATCCTTGAATTCTCCTTTAAATGACTTATCCAACACATCAATGTGGTGACATTCTTCCCTGTATCCAACACATCAATGTGGTGACATTCTTCCCTGTCGCGATAGGGAGTGGCTTTGAAGACACTGAAAGTAACATGTTCCCTATTATAACGAATTGTTAATTCCCCCTTATACACATCGATAAGAGTGTGTCCCGTAGTTAAGAATGGGCATCCCAAGATTATGGGTACCTCTTTATCGGTTTCACAATCAAGGATAATAAAATTCGCTGGGAACACAAACTTATCTACTTGAACTAGAACATCTTTAATTTGCCCTTCAGGTTGCGCTAATGATCTATCAGCTAGCTGCAATGTCACTACAGTGGGCTTCATGCGACCAATCCCCAAATTTTAAAATGTTGATAATGGAATGAGATTGATACTTGCTTCTAGATCATAGAGAGCTTTTCCTAAGTAATGATTTCCAATGGAACATGAAATTGTAAAATTGCGAGGATCCTTCATCTTTGGTGGCAGTTTATTTGTCAGGACAGCACAGCATCCCTTTGTAAGCGCAATTGTCTCAATATCGGTCAACGCCTTCTTCTTGGATAGGAGCTCCTTCATGAATTTCCCATAGCTAGGAATCTGTACGATGGCATCCACAAGAGGTATGTTGACATGCAACTGTTTCAAAATGGCTAGAAACTTTTGATATTCTCTATCATCTTCCTTCTCCTTAAATCTTTTTGGAAATGGAAAAGGTATTGATACATCAAGTTTTCTTGACAAAATCGATTACGTCGACATTGATAGTTGTGTCGACAATTTTGTTGGTCTAATGGTAGGTATAGGAGTAACAACTGGTGGCTCCTCTTTATTTGGTTCGTTTGTTTCTTTCCCAGATACTGCTTTTTCTTCTTGATCTACTTCACTTGCTAATTGGCTCAACAGTTTTCTTTCCACTCCTAAGAGTAATAGCTTTGCAATGCTCCTTCCCCTTTTGATTTGGATTCTCAATGTCACTGAGTAAAGCACCTGATGGTCTTGTGCTGATATTTATAGCTAGTTGTCCTAGTTGTGCTTCTAATGCTCATATGGAAGAGGAATTTCCTTGCACAATAGCTTCCATCATCGTGATATGTTCACGCATCAAGGATTCAAGGGCTACTAATGGATTAGCTCGTGGTTGAGAATACTACTATTGCTGTTGTTGTCCTTGCATATGTAGATTTGGCATTAAAGATTGTTGTGACTGCACATGAATATGTGGCTGCAATTGATCTTGATGTACATGCATCTGAGGACTTTGGTTGGAATTTTGCTACTATTGATTACAATTCCCTTGTCAAAAATTTCCTTAGTTCGAGGAAGTGCCATATCTAAATGTGGTTGCACTTTGATTCCTCTAAGGCTATTATTTTGAGCTGAGCTTTTGCAGGAATTACCATAAGAATTTTCTCTAATATTGTTAACATAAAACACATTCTCTGCATGCTGTGGACAATCTTCATAGTTATTATGATTGTCGCCACAAATTTCGTAACAAAATGTTGGGACATCCATTTGTTGGGCAACTTGGATGGGAGCAACTTCACTTGTCCCCTTCATGTTCTTTATCATATTTACTAACAAAGATACCTGTGCACTCAAAGCTGATATAACGTCTAACTTGATAACTTTAGGATTTGTTTTAACTTGAGCAGCTCGAGAGATTGGATATTGGTAGTCATTCTGAGCGATCCTCTTTAAAATTCTTACAGCTTCACCATAAGTACAGTCTAACAAAGGACTATTCATAGATGCATCGACAAGATTTCTTGTCTGCACATTCAACCCATTGTAAAATATCTCAATCTATGTTTTCTGTTAAATCCCATGCATGGGACAGCGTCGAAGCAGGGATTTGCAGCGCTCCCATGTTGTATGCAGATTCTCGTCATCAAGCTGATGGTATGCAGTGATATCATTTCTGAGCTTAGCATTCATTGTCAGGGGATTGAAATGTAAAATAAATTGAGTTATTAATGCATTCCACTATGTAATCGATCCAGCAAGTAATCCAAGGAATGAAGTTCGTGCCCATCCTTGCAATGAGTAAGGAAATAGATGCATTCATAAGGCATCATCAGGAACACCTTACTGCCTGAAAGAAACCCAAATTAATAGAAAAGATTTAATATGCTCTCTCGCATCTTCATGTGGAAATCTCGCACACCGCCCATTAGAGTTTAATATTTGGAACATGATTACTTTTAGCTCAAAATTTTCAGCTTGAATTTCTGGTCGAACAACACCTGGCTGCAAATCATCCAAAATCGAAACAGTAAAATCTCGGATGGTTTGATTTTGCAAATGATCGTCTTATGGTGGTGGTGGATTATTGATAACTTGTGGCTGTATTGGAGGATTCTGAGGCGATAGCAGTGGTATTTCATTATTGATTCATGGCAAAGCCATGTTTCTCTATTCTTGTCGCCTCCTTCTAATGGTTCGATCAATCTTCAGATCTAAGTCAACAATATTTTCAGGATTTCTCCTGGTCATAAACACCTAAATAAAACAAGTGAAAATAGTAGCAACAATAAAACAAATCAGCAACAAATAAAGATTAAGAAATAACAAATAAATGTAGTGACAAATAGAAACATCAAACAAACGCCATCCCCGACAACGGCGCCAAAACTTGATCGCGCTATGAACGCCACAGCAAATTGTGCAAGCGTACATTGTTGATGCAAGTATAATAGATAGATGAAATCTATCAGATATCGATCCCACAGGGATGGCTGCTTATGTTTATAATTGTCGATGTAAAGAAAGTTAAAACAAAAGAGATTGTAATGAATAATGTCGGAACAAATTAATAAAAAAATGCATTAAAGAATTGAGAATAATTTGTCAAAGCAATTTAAGAAAATTTGAGAAGTAAAAACAGTGATAATGAGATAGGGTTCCCTAACTTGAAAAGTTGGCAAACAACTAAATGTGATCACAAGGTAAATGATAGATAAATTGTCGCCGCAATTAAGATCAATGAAATATTACCAACCTTGACTTCCTTATTTATTAAAGACTCAAATACTCACACTAACCACACCTTCCAATGCTGGCAATGCAAAATATTCAAGAACAAGTGGATAGATTTCCTTTGATCCTTAAGCAACTTCTATTGACTTGCTTGTTAACTTAATTTGTCACTACACTTTCCAATGACAGTGACTACAATTACACTTCCGTGGTCAAACAATTAAATTCAAAGAAAAATAATGAAGAAAAGATTGAATAGGTATCATACTTGATCTGAAATTAAATTGTACTTCCAAACAAATTCAATTAATCAAAATTCATCAGCGTTTAAAGAGAGAATAAAAAAGTGAATTGAAGCATCCTATTGCTAGCCTACTAGAGCCATTCGCTTACACTCCTCTTGCATCACAATTAGGAATGCTCTTCGTCAGGAGTAGATTTACCTTCTCGTCAGGAGTAGATTTGCCTTCTTGTCACAATCAGGTTGCCCTCAATGAAGTTAAGCTGCCATGGAAGCAAGCTTAAGAAATGTTGAAGAGAAAGTTTTTATGCGTCAAAAATCTAGAAGATGAAGCTTGAAGAAGATCCTCTCTCATTAGTATTTATCAACCACTGCCAAGTACAAGTGTCCTCCCTTTCAGATCTAACTTCCTCTACCTGTACAAGTTGGTTGTACTAGTTGTACACTCACGTAGATCTGGTGTATTCATCAGATAGTTGTCGATTGTAGCAACATTTTTGGGTGCAAATTTGGATTCTATTTTACGGCGACAACCCTGGATACCTTCATATGTTGATCTTTCAAGACAGATTCCTACATTAACATCTTTGGATGCAATACTGAACAACTAATTATGGTGACATTAGTAGAAAAAACAGGATAAAATTAAAGAAAATTAAATCGAGCATCACTGAGTTGGAAAATGTAATCACTAAGTTAAAAATACTAAAAATGCATGCTAAAAAATGATAAAATAGGAACAAATTATACCCTAAATAACAAGAAATCAATGGTCTTTTCTAATGCTATTAATGTGTTTAATCCATTCAATCATCAAAGGAAGACAAATTGATGTTGGTGCAATTTTGTACCAAGAAATTACGGACTGTGCTGCAAGGTAGATTAGTTTTTTTGCATTCCCTTCACTGATCAGACAGTTGTGCCAACAACGAGGAGTGATATCGCGTGAGGGAGAAGAAATGTTGGACAACAAAGGCCCTATTAATGATGCCTCCATTGAGCGCATGATTATGGGAAAGGATACTCTGTGAAGGAAGCTGAAGCCAAGAAGAAGAAAGGCAAGGCGAAGATGAAAGAAAAGAAGACTTCTATCGCCACAAATCCTAACTTATGGTGTAAGGTTAAAGAGGTAAAGAAGATTGCTGACACAATTTACATTCGACAGATAAAACTTTTTGACGTAATAGAGGAAATGGAAAGATCTCAGAATCTATTCTATGCTTACACGAGGGCATGGAACAGTGCCACTGTGACCACATTGCGCTGTATGAGCAAAGCACCTCTACCAAAGTTTCCTGTGTTCCCTCCAATCATCAGAGAAGCTACATCTTCAACTGAAATGGTTGCATCAGAAGGAAGGGACCATTCAGTAGCATCTCCGCTGATGGTCAATATTTCTGATGATGAACGCGAGGTGAATTCGAAAGAAGTCAAAGACTGCCTCCGGAACATAGCCAGCCTATTCGAGGATGATTTTTCTACCAGCCCAAAGGCTAATATGGCTGAGAAAGAGGCCAATGTTGATGGAGGAAACATGCCCTTGGAAGCTGTGGAGATAGAAGAGGAAAAAGAAGACGAAGAAAGAGAAGAACCTACTACCGCGACAAATTGGTCTGAGGAATTTGTCTCCACACTTGAACTTGTGGGTGCATAATTTGATGACTTGCCGCCACCTGAAGCGAGTCAGGCGGAGGTCGTGACTATTAGTAATGAGGATTCTAATCCTGTAGCCATGGTGCTTTATGTTGCACCACTTGCTGAAATACACCCATCTGATGTCACAGTCGATGATCCTGGGGCACATCCTGATGTGGAGGAGACTCAAGGAGGAAAAAAAGAGACCCAAGGAGGAACGCAAACGCAAGACAAAGAAGACCCATGCAGCCATATCTTCAGCTATAGCACACTAAGTTAGTTTTTATTTTTAGCACTTAGTTTGGTTTTCATGCATATCATATAGTTGTAGTTTAATTGTCCCTGCATTTTTATTGTTACTGCATTGCATTTCCATATATATATATATATATATTTGTAAATTAATGTCAGTGCATTGGGAACAATGCAGACTTTAAGTTTAGGGGAATGTATATGAGATAGAAATGCAATTGCACCCACATTTTAAAATTTGTCCTTTTGAGTTTAATGAAAGCATGCAATGTTATTGAAAATGTGCTTGAAATTTTTTCATTTGATGCTTAATTCTTGAGTCATGTGAAATGCTAATGAATGAGTTGGATGAATGTCATTGAATTATGTATCTTCAATTTTTTGGATGAATAATTTTGATTGCAGTAGTAATGAATGAATAGTATCATTATTTGAATCTTGAATAAATTTACCATTTACAACTATCTGTATATAAGTATAGTTATAAATAAAAGACATTCCAATGTGGGTGTATTGTGAACTAACAAGGATGAACACTCCAATGCAAGTGTTAGAAAAAGTAATCCAGCTAGAGACTATCACTGCAAGAGTGTATGTAGGTACAATTACAAACTCCCTAGGGTTTGTTCCACCCCATCATTACTTCCCAGGAACAAGAGTATAGTAATGCAATGACATTCCTCAATCATATAAAAAAAAGAAGAAAGAATAAAGGGAAAAGAAGAAAAAAAATATATGTGTATATTATTATACAATAAATGTTGTTTTGGTGAGTAAATGATGTTTTATATGAATCCATTAATGCCTAATACAAGTGCTCTCATTATCCTATTTGACTTGAAAAAGTCGAAAAAAATTTTGAATTTCGAGTTAAACGAATCGAGTTGTTCGAGTTATTCGAGTCAACTCGAATTTTTTTTCGAATTTTGAGTTCTAATCGAGTAAAGTTTTCAAATTCGAATAACTCGAATAATTCGAATAAACCAAATATCAAACTATAATATTTTATAGTTTTATCTCAAACCCCTAAACATTTTTTCTTTTCTCCCAAAACTTTTACTCCTCTCTCATCCCACCCCCTATCTACCGAAAACTCATTTCCCCTAATTTTTTTAAATATTTTCCCTCCAAAATTTTACTCTCCCCATTTATTTTCCTAAAAACCCTCAAAGCTTTTTATTTTCCCCCAAAACTTTTACTCCCTCCCACTTTCCCCTTAAAACTTTTACTCCTATTTCATCTCACTCCGCATTTACTCCAAACCCATTCCCTCCCTCAATTTTTTTGAATATTTTCCCTCCAAAATTTTACTCTCCTATTTAATTTTTTTTCAAAATTTTACTCCCTAAAACCCCAAAACTTTTTAATTTTTCCTTAAACTTTCACTTCTCACCCTTTACCCCTAAATAAAAAATCAAATCATCCAAAAAAACTTCTTAAACCGAAATAATAATAATTTTATTTTTATCCACTATTTATATTATTAAATTAAAATTCACATTTCATACTATTTATATTATTAAATTATTTAATCATATTAAATATTTACATTAAAATTGAATTATTACTGATGTCATAAAATATTCGTGTTAAAATTTTATATTGGTATCAATTTCATATTTTATCTTTAAAATAAATTTTATTAAGAAACCACATTTTTACATTTAATATATTTTTTAATTTCAAAATACATAGTGACAAGAATTAGAAAAAAATCGAAGCAACTAAGCAAGCAAAGAAGCTAATCGTATATAAAAGATTAATAAAAAAATTTTGAGATGATGAAAGTTAATAACAAATTTGGTTACGGTGGGTGACAGTGGTTACAATGACCTAAAGTTAGTTTTTAAAATTTAACTCGAACAAATGTATTCGATTCGAATTCCATCACACTTCACTTGATTCGAGAAAATTTCAAGTCGAGTTAGGATGATAAAATATAATTCGTCAACTCGATTAACTCGAAATTTTTTCATTCAATTCGAATCAATTCATTCGAATGCTCACCCCTAGGTATAAAACCAGCAGATCAAACTCTCCCACACTTAAGTCTTTGCTTGTCCTCAAGCAAACAAAAAAAAACAAAGAGCTTGAGTTCATAGTTATACAAAGAGTGGGCTCGTAGTGTGTAGTCTAGGCATCATATATCTCTTAATAACTTTAACATGATGATTAAGCAATTTTACCATTTTCGATTAGAAACAATATAAGTTCAATAAGCAATTTTACCATTATAGAAAATAGTTTTGCACATTGTATTGTTCCCTATTCTTCCCCTTTATGTCCCATTCCATCTCACCTCCTTATTTCTCCTTCTCTCACCATCTTTTTTTCTCCATTTTAGAAACTCTCAATATAAAGCAATCCCTTTTGGTAGCCTATGAGTATTCTTTTCTTTAGTTTCTTGAGCAAGATTCTCTTTCTCTTCTTTTTGGTGACTGTATAATTTTTCACTATTCACATGTTTTCTTACTCATGATTCTTTTGTTTCTACTCATTTTTCTCTTGCTTTTTTATTTCTTTTTCACTATTTCTCTCTTTTTTGGCTAAACTAAAGTTCACACATCATATTGATTTTCCTATTTTTTTGTAACCTCAACCTTAATGTGTTTACTTACCCTTAATACCAATGGTCATACGCCTATTTCCATGCAAACTAGGACCAAAGAAAAGAGTACACACAAATAATTATTTAAGGTTAAAAAGGATTGTAATGTGGTTCATCAAAAAAATTCATAAGGCTCAAAGATGGTACTAATTGGATATTCATAACAAGGTTTGGGTTTTTAACTTTAGATGTATCCAAATAATGCCTTAGGTAATTCTTAAACACCTTTGTAACAGTTCGATTTTTAGTGGTGTCGAAAATAGTGATTTCGGGATCACAACTCTAACGAGTCAAGTCGTAAATTTAATTATTTAATATTTATGTTGTTGTTAGCATCGTATTAGGATTTGACTATGAAAATTTTATGTTTAGATAACTAATTGAGTAAAAAAGACTAAATTGTAAAGGTTACGAAAGTAGACCTTACTTAAGTAGAAGGACGAAATGGTCAATTAAACCAAATGGATTTAGTTAGTGGAATGGAATGGATATTTAGGTGAATATGACATGATTAATTAAGCATAATAAGAGGATAATTAAGCTAACGATGAAAGTTACAAAATTTACAAAATTGCCATTTGCTATATAAGTAAATTCAAAGAAGAAAATTTGTTTAATTTCTCTTATTTCATCTTCTTTATACGGAAACAAATAGGAAAAAGCTAGGGTTTCCTTGTCTAGCTCTTAAGGCTTGATTAGGCAAGAAATCCTTGACTGTTTTTAGTAATTTTTATGTTTTTGAGTCCGTATTAGCTTAACCCAGTTAAAACAATGACTAATTTGTGATTCTATCAAATGTTATAAATTTTTACATTGATGAGTGAGCTTTCCTTTGAATGTTTATGGAGGATTTGAAAGCTTGAAGGTTGGGTTTAGCATGTTTGAAAAGTGATTTTTGATGAATTTAGAGTTTAGGACTAGATTATGAAAATGGTAAAAATAAATGCCCTTGATGTGAAATAGTTGTATGAATGAGTTGAGATTGTGTCTTAGAATATTTGGTTGGCAATGGGTAAACTTAAAAAGGGTTATTTTACATGTTTTGGCTCTAAGGACTAAGTTGAATAGAAATGTAAAGTTTAGGGGTAATTTTATAATTTCCCCAAAAAGGATTTATATGTGTAAATTTATTGAATTATATGATTTAATTGAAGATTTGATTTATTGCTATGATTAGATTAAGATCAGGTCACAAATTGTGGGAAAGGGAAAATCGTAGAATAGTCCCTAAAGTTCTACCTGAACTGTAATTTCGTCCGGTAAGTTCGTTCTTAGATTTCTTATTTGAACTGCTAAATATCACCTAATGAGGAAATACTTGAGACACTTGATGTATAAATGGAAGACTCATGTCTCGAATTAAGCATGAGAATTTGTATGAATGGAAGACTCGTGACTCGAAATGAGCATGAGGATATATTAAAGGAAAACTCATCTCTCGAGATGAGAATGAGAATATGTTTATAGGAAGACTCATGATAGCATTAGAAAATACCATTGATTTCTCCTTACTTATGGTATAATTTGTTCTCATTTTACCATCTTTAGCATGCATTTTTAGTCTTTTTAACTTAGTTATTTCATTTTCTAACTTAGTGAAAGTTGGTCAAATTCTCTTTAATTTTATCATGTTTTTACTAATAATGTCGCTTTATTAGTTGTTTAGTATTGCGCCCAAAGATGTCACTGAATGAATCTATCCTGAAGGATCAATGCATGAAGGTGTACAGAGTTGTCGCTACAAATTAACATCTAAATTTGTGCCCAGAACTGTTGCCACAACTGACAATTGTCTAAATGAGACACCAGATTTTCATGAGTGTACAGCTGGCATAACCAACTTGTACAACTAGAGGAAGTTAGATCTGAAAGGGAGGATACCTGTACTTGGCAGTAGATGTTAAATATTAAGGAGAAATGATTTTTAATATATCTTTTTTTGAACTTTTCGGTGGATAAAATTTTCTTGAAAAGAGCATTCTTGAGCTTGCTTCCATGGTAGCTTAAGCTTCTAAGGGCTACCTGACAAGAGGAGGAGGGCAGTGTACTGCTCGTGACTAGAGCGTCTTAAGTGCGACACAAGAGGGAGAGTAAGGGAGCATTTCGAGTAAACTTACTCCATTTGTTCTTTTATTTTTCTTTCTTAAACGCTGATAAGGTTTGATAATTTGAGTTGTATGGACATATAATTTAAATTCAGATCTGAATGATATCTATTTCAATCTTTCCTTCATTATAATTGTTTGACCACGGAAGTGTGATATTAAGTTAACAAGCAAGTCAATGGAAGTTGTTTGAGGATTGAAGGAATTCAGTCCATTTGTTCTTGAATATATAACATTGCCAACACTAGAAGGTGTGGTTAGTGTGAGTATTTGAGTATTTGATAAACAGGGAAGTCAAGGTTGATTCCATTATGCTTAATTGTGGCGATAATTTATCTGTTATTAACATTGTGATCACATTTATCTTTTTACCCACTTTTCAAGTTAGGGAACCCCATCTCATTATCACTATTTTACTTCTTAAATTTTCTTAAATTGTTTGGCCAAATTATTCTCATACTTTCACTGCATTTTCTTATTTTATTACTCTGACATTATTTATCACAATCTTTTCAGTTTTAACTTTCTTTGCATCGACAATTATAAACATAAGCAGTCATCCCTGTGGGATCGATATTCGATAGATTTGCATCTATCTATTATACTTGCATTCACAGTGTACGCTTGCACATTATTTTTGTAACATTCATAGCGCGATCAACTCATGACTCGAAATGATTGTGAGATTATGTTTAAAGAGGAAGACTTATGACTCGATAGAGCATAAGATTGTTTAAAAGGAAGACTCGTGAATCTGTAAAGCATAAGTTCATCTAAAGAAGAAGTTCTACAACTCTGATGCTAATTGTCGTTACAATGCTTAATGTTGAGCTATGATACGCTGTTTGTTAACTTACTAAGCTAGAAAGCTTACCTATGTATTGTTGTTGTTTTGTAGATTTCATTTTGGCTGGTTGAAGATCGGATTACCTCAAAGACATCACACTATCTAGGAGCTGGTTCGGTAGTTTTTACATCACTTGATTATATGACATGTACTAGGATGATGTTATCTTTTGTTTTACTAGTTCGAGATTGTGATGAACTTGATATGTTTTAATGAAATATTGAAGGTTGTATTGTATGATTGTTCAAGTTGGAATTAAACTTGGAGGTATATTGTAATGACTTGGAATCTATGAATTATGCATTGGATTAATGCATTTTGAGTTATGAATGATATGTGTTGATAAACTTGTGTTTCGACATGTTTCATGAGATTCTGCACACTTGTTTCGGTAGAACCCATGCATGTTTCGGTACAAGTACAGGGTAGGAGAGAGTTTGTTTACTGACTTGGATTATATCGGTAGTTAATAGTAGGTATCAGTAGTTTTATGTATGCTTGTATCGGTAGTTCTGTGTATGCTTGTATCGGTAGTTAAGATGCTTGTATTAGTAGTTAAGATACTTATATCAGTAGAAGTTACAGGGTAGGACTTTCTAGATCTCTTGAGTTTTTAGTATCGGTAGAAGTATGACTTGTTTCAGTAGAAGTTACACTTGTATCGGTAGAACTATCACAAGTATCGATAGAAGTCTTCATTGTTTCTAAATTACTTACTGACTTGACTAGTACCGATACTTGTCCAACAGGTATCGGTAAAAGTCTTCAAAATACATGAAAATGATAATTTTTCCCTTTTTGAGTTATGTTGATTTTCAATTGATGATTCTTGTCGAGTTTATTATGATAATCTATTAAAATATGGTTAAATGGAACAGTAATGTGAGATAAACTGCAGTAGGTGATCGAACACCGGAACCCTAGCCGACGACGGTGTCGGGTTATGGGTGTTAGAACCTCAATATGCACAAATATCAATTTAATCACATAATATCAAAATTATCATCTATAATATATACTACCATGCTTATTTCCTTATATTACGCACATCACTTGGTATTAATAATACTTTTCTATCTATACTTAATATAGGCTATAGAACTCAAAATTTCATGCTTAAAAATTAAAAATTCCTCCTCATCATGCCAATTTTATTAATAAACACAATCAATCTATTATACATGCTCCTAACCAATCACTTGTATTTCTACAAGCTCAAGCACACATCAAAATAAACTATATGCGAAAATTCCTATGTTACCCCTCACACTTTAGAAAACACATTGTCCTCAATGTGTAGCCCCATTAAATAATAAGGAATGAAGTTACCTGATTGATTGTGAAGGTCTTCCTCTTCTTATGGTGGTTATCCTTCTCCCTTTGGTGTGAATGCTTGAATTTGTTGTGTTTCCATAATGTGGGGTTCCTAAAAAAAAGATATAGCATATATATGCAAAAATAATTTCTAATCCTAGTCCTACGAATTATATAAATTTAAAATAAAAACAAAAAATTATCCAAAAATTACAAAATTAAATAATTTAAAATAATTATTTATCTTCATCCATTTCTTCCTCTTCATCGTCACTATCATTTCCTACTTTCGATTATTCATCATGCTCCTCCTCCACCACCCCAAACATATCTGATGTGTAGTTAGGGACCTTAATGTTATGTTGTTGAGCAACCTCTTGGAATACCAGTCCCGATTCTTGCATCCATTGGATCATCCAATCAAGCTTTGAATGACTCCCTTTACTAACTTCTTGTTAGGTTGGTGCCAACCTTTATGTGGATGTTGGTGTAGCCATCGAATATCATGATTTCCTTGAAGCTCACTAAAATATTTTTCTACATTCGTAATCAGAAAGTTAAAAGGATTTGTACCCATTGATGGTTCCGATTCTACCATACATCTAACCTTTCTAGGAGGCAATGCAAATAATAGAATATATGAGAGTAGGAACTTTAAACCTGTTTTGCTATGTTTCTCCCCATGCTTGGAAACCTGAAAAGTCAAAGGAGAAGATAGAAAAAGAAAGGATGTTTAGGTTTTTCAATGATTTTTGTGAGTTAAAATAAGATATAGCCATTTAGTATTTATAGGGGTTAAGATTTAGGATTTTAAGGTGTAAAAAATCGAAAAAATAAGCCCTTAGCCACCGGGTCGCGTAGTCGGGTCGGGTCCATCCTACAAAAATTGCAGTCGATGTCGCGACACAGAGTGTTTTTATCACGAAAAACACCTCAGTTTCTCTTGGTCATGACATACTTAGGGAATAATCGTGACATCCTCCTCAATTTTGGATATTGCCGAACCTATACGTTTTGTTGCGACATGGAGATAGCTACGTCGCGACATCGAAATTAGTCTTACTTTTTCCTGCATTCTGTCACCTTTGTTGCAACACAGCTGATGGTATGTCGCAACATACCCCTATTTTTTGTTAAATACTGAAATAAAAATATATTAGAAATATATACAATAATATACATAAGTTAGTACCACTGGTTTACCATTAAGTCTTACTACCAGACTCATCCGGTTTGGTTACCATTGCCGAACGGATCTAACTTTGTTTTCCTTTGGCCCATCTCTCTTTAAATTTCTCTACCTCCTTCAATCGATCCCTTTCCTTAATTCGATTAATCCGTTCTTTGCTCATGAAACGGATACGATTATGCCCTTCTTCCCCTCTTAATTATAGAAAGTGGCAGTGCTCATTGTGCTCCTTAATTTCATCAGTTTTATCCCCACACTTGAAGGTTTCAACCTCACCATTGATTTGTATAGTTAGCTCGTTATTTTTCAAATCAATGGTGGATCGAGAGATGGCTAAGAATGGTCTTCCTAGAAAGATAGGGATATCCCTATCTTCCTAAAAATCTAGCACAACAAAGTTCGCAGGGAATATGAAACTTCGTACCTGGACTAGGACGTCCTCTAAAATTCTCCTTGGTCGAACAGATGACCAATCAGCCAGTTGTAGAGTAACTTTGGTATTTTTTAGATCTCTACTCCCAAGTTTCTCGAATACTGATAAAAGAATTAGATTTATACTTGCACGGAGATCACACAGAGCCTTGTTGAACTGAAGATTCCCAATTTTAATTGGAATGGTAAAACTGCTGGAATCCTTCAATTTTTGGGGAATTGCTTTGGAGATAATAGCACTACAGGATGTGTTTACCTCCACTTGCTCACCTACCTTGATTTTTCGATGCTTTGTCATGATCTCCTTTAGAAATTTGGCATACTTGGATATCTTCTCTATCAACTCAATCAGTAGTAGGTTAATATTTAGGGATTTGAAAAGATTTAGAAAACTTATAAAATCATCTTTGTCTTGTCGCTTCTTTTCTTTTAACCTTTTCAGGAAAGGAAGTGAGACGCTCTTTCCTTCCTTAGGCATGTCTTCCTTCGATTCTAATTCCTCTTTGGATGACACCTCTTTGGGTTTCGTGACTTTAGCGTCATCGTTAGAAGGGATGATTATGATCTCCTAAGAGTTGCTAGACTCTGCTCCTTTTTAAGGTTGTTATAGGCTACTCAGTACTTTGCCCGATCTTAACTTCATTAACCTTCCCGTCAAGGATTATTTTTAGTGTTGCCAGGGATACCTGAACCAATTTGTCTTGAAAGATCACTCATCATGCTCATCAATTGGTCCATCCTTTCCTCTACCTTTACGACAGATCTGATGGTATTAGTGCAATCATACTGCACTTGTTTTACATCTACCCTCATAAAATGCATCTCCCCCTCGATTCTATCTAATCTTTGACCATATGCAGTATGGTCACCTTGACTCGATCTTTCTAGCTGTCTTTGTAAGAATGAGGGATGGTAAGTTGGGTTTCTTGCTTCTGTGTTACTGTTACCGCTTCTCCCTTGGCTTCCTCCCCATCTAAAGTTAGGGAGATATTTCCATCCCAGATTATAGGTATTTGAATAGGGATTTTGACTACCTATATAATTAGCATCCTCAGAATTGGCGAGATAATGATCTCATTGGGATTGTGGTGCCCCTATACCAGACTCGATTTGGTTCAATCTTTTCAATAGTTGTTGGTATTTGTCATCTTCTTGGATCATCTTCATCGAAGTGAGTTTCTACTCGTAACTGAAGCTTTCAGTAGGCCACTGGCAGGAGTTCATTGTCATATTCTCTCTTAGCCCAAAATCATCATTATAAGTCCAGTTCATTAGGGCTCCTCCAGCTGCACCATCTATAGTAGATTTGGCGGATGCGTCCAACTCATTGTAAAACATTTGTTGATGCATCCATTTCGGCATATCGTGATTAGGGAATTTTTGTACTAACATCTTAAATTGTTCCCATGTTTCGTGGAACACTTCACCCTCAAATTGCTGGAAGGTTGACAATTCTCCCCTTAGTTGGATTAGTTTCCTCATAGGTAAAAACTTTTGCAAGAATTTCCCCGCCAGTTCATTCCATGTTGTGATAGATCTAGGTGCTTGCTCATCTAGCCATGAAAAAGCATTGTCAGCTAATGAGAAGGGAAATAATTTAAGACGAATGACATCATCAGTAATACCATTAAACCTAAAAGTATCGCATGATTATAAAAATCATTTCAAATGCAAACTGGGATCTTCAGCCATTGTCCCTCTAAATTGTAAATTATTTTGAATCAATTGAATCATTGCCAGTTTTTTTTAAAATTTCTTAGCGACGATAGTAGGTCTAGCAATACTCCCTTGAGTTAGATCTAAAGTAGGTAAAGAGTACTCCCTTAATGTTCTTGGCACTTCCGCCATTGGTTCGTTTGCAGGAAGTTGCAGAGGTATATGAGCGTTTTCTATGTTGATAGTTACTTCTTCTCTTTCATGGTGGTGGGTTTTGCATTGATTGTTGGTTTCTGTGATTACATCTAATTAACAATCCAAGGTTAGAAATAGGATCAACCAAGTTTCCTTGGATCCTAGTCATAAACCAAAATTAATTAAAAAGAAATACAAAAAAATAAATTAAATAGAATAAAATTGTATCTATAACCTAAAATGTTTCTAATTATTTTATAGGAAGATAAAGAATAAAATTTACTAAGGCATTGCCTCCCCGGCAATGGAGCCAACAACTTGACCACCCCGAACGTACTCCCATTCGGTGTAGATTTTAGGCTTTCCGCAAGTATACAGATCATGTTATAAATATAGTGTGTACAACATAACACTTGGTAATATTCTGAGGATCGTACCCAAAGGAGGTGTGAAACGATAGTAAATTAGATTCCTACAAAGAATAAAAGTAATTAGTACTTGCTTTAGGGATTATAGTACAAAAAATAATAAAAGAGTTGATTTTGAAAAGCATAAATAGAAGAGAAAATAAAAAAAAAGAATTAAGATGTAGAAAATCTTATAAACAACTTTGGGGATATTAGGTCGTTTCCATATGAGTTCTTCGACTGTTGGATTTTGGGGATTTTTCTCCAATCAACTAGTTAATACCCCAGTTAGATCTCTCGATCTTTCGCTTGCATAGCAAGTCGATAGAGACTACTTATTGCTAGTTGACACAGTCTAAACCGATTTCGCGAAAAGGTGTTCACGAATGGGTAATACCAATTTTAGGTTCATTCCCACCTAAATGACGCTCTAGGATTGTCAGCCATTGTGTTTGTTTGATATTTTTCATTTCCCAAACAGCTTATCTGAGAGGTAAAATCCCCGTTAAACAAATAATTAAATATTCATACTTCCACTCCCTATTTCTCCAAAATGGAATTAGTTCCTCATGGGTTTCTTGATCATCATGAACACAATAATATATGAAAACATATAATTGAATAAAGAGAATGAAAAAGAAACTTTAATTGTATTGACAATCTGTCAGGAAAAATTTATCGAACGCTTATACGAGTTCTACAATCTCGTTTCAAAAGAAACTAAAAACTAATAAACAGTGTTTAAACCTAATGCTAAAGGCCCTATTTATAGCCTTTAGTCGTCCGTTTTCATCAACCTTAGGTTTGCTGCTGTCCTTCATGTTTAAGTGGCATTGTAAAAACCGAAACGCCCTTCACTTGGTACAAAATCCACATCCAGGGGTTGATGTTGTGACACATTACAACCTGTGTCACGTAAAGACATCATTCTCCGTGTGAAATGTTATCCTACAGGCATTGTTGCAACATAGCCCATGTATGTTGTGACAAAGAAGTCAGTCTTCGAAATCTACAAGTTTGGTCCCTTAGTTGCAACTTAGCTCAGCCTATGTCATGACAAAGTGATCAGTCTCCTATTGTTACAATTTCTTATGGTCTTTGACACACTTACAAAGTACATTAGTTAACATTTAAGCCTCAATTGGCCTTAAAGATAATAAAACGACATTTTAGCACTTAGGTTACATAATTTATTCAAACGAAGAATCTAAGCTAAATCCTATGAAAACATAAAAAAAACACTTGGTTTCAAGCTCTTCAAGTGTGAAAAGTAGTTCAATCTGCTAGGTATAAAACTGACAGATCAATTAACAAAAAAGGTACCTGCTATGACGTTGGTGACATCATGATCCTCTTTATGCCTAGCTGCATACACTAATGTAAGTTGTCTAGCATCAGTCCGGTTAGCACCCTGACCTTGGGCTCTTTGCCTCTGCCCACCATTACCACCTTTATTTAGACCTTGACCTCTCGGAGGTTGCTGTCCAACTCTTTGATTCTACACACGGTTTTGGTCCGGTGTTTACATATTCTCATTGCGATGCGGACAATCCTTGATCTTATGCTCTAAGGATCCACATCTTAGGCATGTTCCCGAACTCCTCCAACATTCACCTAGATGTCTCTTACCACAAGTGGCAAGGTATTGGGCTCTTGTAACAGCCAGTTTTTTAGTGGTATCAGAAACGGTGATTTTGGGATCACAAACCCGATGAAAAATTTTCTATTATGAGTGTTTAAATTAAATAAGTCAATAATAATTTTATATGGAGTTTTGAATTGATGAATTTTAATTATTTAATTAAAAGTTAGTATAAGTGGTTTGGTTCAAAAGTCAAGTGGTTTTAGAAAATGAGGTATCGAAACCTCTTTTATGAAATTAAAGGCCGTAAATATTTACAGAGTCTTATTATATTTGAATTGAAGTTTGGTTGAATAATTTTGATTATTAATTGCTTAATTAAGGAAAAAGGAGTAAATTGTAAAAGAGGTAAAAGTTAATTATTATTGATTAAAAATAGTAAAGGGGCCAAAATGGCAATTAAACCATGATAAAAAAGTCCAAGCGGTGGTGAATATGATTGATTCCATTAACTTTTGGGATAGATGGTTTAATTACCATTTAGGTGCTTCAACCAAACCTCTAATTGACACCTAATACTCTTAAATCAACTTTTGCACCTTTTATGATTTAATCCTTTTCATTTAATTAACTATCTAAACGATTAAATTACATAAAATTTAATACAATACTAATGACCTCGTAAATATTAATAATTAATATTTACGGCCTGACATATCAAAGTCATGACCTCAAATTCACCATTCCCGATCATACAAAAAAAATTGACTACTTAGTAAATCCTCATTTAATTAGTATTTAATAGCAATTTATCAAAATCTAAATATTTTCACATCATTTCTATTATTAGGCCATTTAAGTAAGGTCCAATTACAAAATTGATCCTTCAATTATATTAAATTTTGATTAAACAAACTTGTTTTCAATATAGTCCTAAATTAATTAGGTCTAAAAGAATAATATGGGGTTTTGACTTTTTAGATAGGTCATTTCATGTAAATTAATTAAGGGTAAAATAGTAAATTGATAAATAAATGGTTTTTAAACCAAATTAAGAAAGAAAACAAGGGTTTTCATCTTCTTCTTTAGTCTAAAACCCTAAGAAGAGAGGCAAAAACTTTTGACCATCTTTGAATCCTTAATAGGTAAGTGAAACGTCATTTGTTTTTAGTGATTTTTATGTTTTTTTAGTCCGTATTAGCTTAATCTAGCTAACTCAAGGACTAATTTGTGATTCTGTCAAATGTTATAAATTTAACCATTGATGAATAAGCTTGTTCTTGAAGATTTATTGAAGTTTATTAAGCTTGGTTGTTGGATTTGATTATCTTGTAAAGTAGTTTTTGATGATTTTAATTCTTAAGGACTAAAATGTTAAAGTGGTAAATTTTTAAGGACTAAAGGAGAAATAATGGAAAAATTAGACTGTTAGAAGACTCATTAACATTTGGCAAAGCTTAAATTTGAATAAAAATGGTTATTTGCAAGTTTTGAGCTAAGAGACTAAATTGAATAAAAGTGAAAAGTTAAGGGAAATTTTGTAAAAATGTCAAAAAAGACTTAATTGCATAAAATAATTTTATTTTACTACTGAATTAGTTAATTAAATGAAATTACAATTATAGATCAATAATGGGTTGAAAATCGAAGCAAAGATAAAATTATGGAATAGTCCTACTTTGATGATTACTACAAATAAGTCTTGTAAGTTTGTATTTTTAGTTCATATATTGTTATAATCCCTTTTATTCTTGATTCATATTGTAGCAAATTAAATATGCTAGATATTTTGAGAAATTTGAGATAGGAATGAAGAAAGGAGACGTTAGGCCTTGGGCTAGTGATCTGTATCGATGTGATGGTTGGGATCTTGCATATGTTGTAGTTCTTGATAGCTTGTGTGAGCAACATCGTGAGTCAATAGATTCAGGATGAATACTGAATACTGATTATATGGACCCTTACGATGGCTGAGTATCTATATACGTTGTGGATTCTCATCAACTTGTGTGAGCAAAATCGTAAGTGGGTAATTTGGACTGTATCGATGGCTGAGTTTTTGCATATGTTGCAGATTCTCATCAGCTTGTGTGAGCAGCATCGTATTCTAGTTAAACTCTATCTAGGCTCGAATGAGCTAACTTATCTAGGCTCGTAAGAGCTAACCTATCTGGGATCGTATGAGCTAATTTTGTTTGGGCTCATATGAGCTAAATTTCTGGAAGACTCAGTGAGATCAACCTGATGCTAATTGCCATGCGACAACGAAGATATTTTATTACTCTTTCAGTAACCAAATATGTTATTCTGTAAGTTAATTGTTCTTACGAACTTACTAAGCTTTGTAAGCTTACCTATGTATCTGTTTACTATTTTGTAGATTCATTTGCTGTTGAAGATTGGATCCTCAAGAAAAATCACACTATCTCGGGAGCTCGTTCGGTAGTTTTTATATCACTTGGCTAATATGGCATGTATTAGGATTGTGTTACTTGAGTTGTTTTCGTGTAACTATTAAGTAGCATGGTAACATTTTAATGAATGTTTTCAGATGTATTCTTTGTTGTTATGTGAAGAATTAAATACCAATATGAAATGTCTTTTTGACATCTGCATACTTGTTTTGGTAGTACTCCTGCTTCTATCGGTAGAAGTATAAAGGAAGTGAGTTGTAGGTTACTAACTTGTGTTGTTTCAGTAGATGCAAGATACGTGTTTGTAGTTCTACTCATAGAAGTATTAGTAGTTTGTGAACATGTATCAGTAGAAGTTGTAGGGTAGAACTTCTTAACTCTCTGGAGTTTTTAGTATCGGTTGAAGCATGATTTGTTTCGGTAGTTGTGTCACATGTATCGATAGAACTATCTCGAGTATCGGTAGAACTTTGCACTGCTTCTGAACTATTTTCTAAATTGACAACTATCGATACTTGTCCAATAGGTACTGGTAGAAGTCTCCAAAAATCATGAAAATGACTTTTTCGCCCTTGTTGAGTTGTGATTATAATCAATTGACGATTTATGACATGTTGGGTGCACTGATTAAGATTAAGTTAATTTATTTATATATTGCTTTATATTAATAATGTATAGGGGTTAATTTTCCAACCCAATGAGATTAATGTTAAATCATAATCCGCTGGGATAGAACTGGTATGTCGAAACTATCTGCTGAAAATTCGAGACTGATT
Source organism: Kokia cookei (assembly GCA_039519145.1). Lineage (NCBI taxonomy): Eukaryota > Viridiplantae > Streptophyta > Magnoliopsida > Malvales > Malvaceae > Kokia > Kokia cookei. The sequence continues at coordinate 28,768,256 of CM076903.1, forward strand.
TTTTCTGTTGATTTCATGTTACTATCATTTCATAAATTTGGTATTATTCTAGGAAAAAATTAACTTAAGTTATATGATACTATAGTGAATTGTAGACTGAAATATCAGACTTATGTACTGGTTAAGGTTGGGCCAGGAAAATTAGATAGCATAATTAGAGTTGTTTCAGATACTATGTATCGTTTGTTAATGGATCTCTTGATCTATCTTTGAAAGATTTTTGGGATTTCTGTCTTAATATGATAAGGAAATAAACTCGAGATAGAGGATAAATATCTTATATTCCATATAGAAAACTTGGTTAACAAGTTAAAAAAGACGTAACAGTGTATCCAAAAGTTAATAAAGATTCAGTTATTCAATTCCAGTTAAAGATATGAGATGCTTAAAATTCTTTGAACTTGAGATAATCATTAAGAATTCTGATAATATTGCCTAGATTAACTAATGTCATTGTTGATTTATGAATATGATGAATCAGATTGTTCAATATTATCTAGATATTTAGATACAGTAGTAATTATGATTATTAATAATATTCTGATAAACTTTAAATAGAATCTGTATATGCGTAATGTGTGAGAAATGTATTATAGGCTATGTGTGATAAATAATTTATGTAAAAACTATTAACGGTGAGTTTTGGTTTAGTGAGGTTGATTTTCTTGGTTAAGTAAAATTGACAGATGGGTTTGCGTAAGCTCGGGTAAAAGATTTTTCTATTGTTATATAAAAACTTCTGAATAAACAGGAACTATTAAATTAAAATTTCGAGGATGAAATTTCCTAAGGGGGGAGAGTTGCAGTAGCTCGCTTTTCAGTGGTATAGAAAACAGTGATTTTGGGACCACAAACCTGATTGGGAAAATTTTTATAATAAGTGTTTAAATTAAATAAGTCAATAATAATTTTATATGGAATTTTGAATTGACAAATTTTAATTATTGAATTAGAAGTTAGTATAAGTGGTTTGGTTCAAAAGTCAAGTGATTTTAGAAAATGAGGTATCGAGACCTTGTTTTTGAAATTAAAGGTGTTAAATATTTTTATTAAATATTTACAGAGTCTTATTATATGTGAATTGAAGCTTGGTTGGGTAATTTTGATGATTAATTGCTTAATTAAAGAAAAAAAAGTAAATTGTAAAAGATGTAAAAGTTAATTGCTATTGATTAAAAATAGTAAAGGGGCCAAAATGACACCACGGCCAAAAAGTGATTGACACACTATAGCAAGAATGAAACAAGAGAAGAACAGAGGTCGCAGCAGAGCAGAACACAAGGAAGAAGAAGACAACAATCTGGTCATAAAACATTGTACTTCTGGAGTATTGTCGTGAAAGCTCCAAAGATTCATTCTTTATTTGCCTTACTTGTTTCCTACAAACTCACAATGTTTACTGCTTTATTGAGTTCTATTTTGGTTAACCGACCCATGAGATAAATACTCATTAGGCTGGGATTGCTAGATGATATTCTATTTCATTAATGTTTAAGTTTTATTTTGATTGATCTATTGTCTTAATTAATTTATTCTTTGTTGAAACACATGCATATGATCTTTAGACATAGTTGGTTGTATGTTTTGCTCACAAACTTTCTTCCAAAGTGAGGAGTAGTTGGATCAAAATTGATTGATATAAGCAACTAATAGATAGATACTTGTAGTAGACTCTAGACATATATTGCTTTAAGTGAACAACTCAAGGATTTGGTTTCGAAAGAGGCAAATAGATATTTCTGGGTAGTAGATTGATCACTAGTTTGCTAAGGTATTTTTGGCTGAAAAAGGGTTGATTCTTAGTAATCCTGACCTTACCATTCATCAACGTAGACTCTCTTTATTTTGTTATCATATATTTTCCGTAGCATAGTTAGTTAATTACTTTTTTTATTTATTGCACATTTTATTGCCATTTGATAGTGTTAGAAATGACACTCAATTTCTCCTTACATTAATGTATAAATTGTTCCTTTTGTATCATATTTAGCTTGCATTATTAGCATTTCATACTTAGTATTTACATTTTTTAACTTAGTGTTGTTGGATCTTATTTTCTTTCATTTTATATCTCTTGTGCTACTAATGTGACTGTATTTAGTACTAGTTTTACGTCTAAAGTTGTCAGCGCAGAGATCCACCTGGAAAGATTAGAGTAGGAAAGCATTCAAAGTTATGGTCACAAGTTGATCCAAAATTGCGGTCGAATATGTCATCACATGAACGCTTCTTCATCTCTATTAGGAATTTCACTCTAATAACATATCCAGAAGCACCAGTGCAGGAAAATGAAAAATTGTCATAGCAAATTAAAAATCATAATTTGCATCCAAGAATGTTGCGACAATCTGCAACTGCTCAATGAACACACCAGATCTGCGTGAGTGAATAAATAACAACGTTTACAGCTGCATCAAGGAGCTAGATCTGAAAAGGGAGAAATATCTGTAATGACCAGTGATTATAAATAGAAAGATGAAAGAGAAGATGGATCATCAAGGTGTGAAGATTTCAAATTTATAATTTCTCTTATTCATTTTTGAAGATAGCTGTCATGGAAGCTTAAATTCTGGAGGAAGGTGATCTGATGCCACGAGGACGCAACAGCTTCTGACGAGAAGTACTTAGTGCTGCACAAGAGGAACGATTAAGGGAGAATTTTAGTAGACTAGGAATAGGATGCTTCAATTCATTTGTTAATCCTTCTTAAAATGTTGATGAATACTATTGATAATTACTTGCATACGGAAGTATCTTTTAATATTAGATTTGCTTTGAGTTCTATTCAATTCTTCTTATTTGTTTATCTTTGGATTTAACTGTTTTGACCACGGAAGTGTGAATACAGTCACAATCACTAGAGGGTGCGGTGACAAGTTAGATTAACAAGCAAGATAGCGAAAGTTGCTTGAAACTAGGAGGAATTCTGGTCACTTGTTCTTAAGTGCTCAGCATTACCATCACTACAAGGTGTGGTAGTTGTGGGTACTTAGGTCTTTGTTAAACAAAAAGTTTATATTAGTACGATCTCATTGGAACGTAATTACGACGACAATTCATCTATTAGTTACCTTGTAGTCACATTGAGCGTTGTTAACTTGTGAAGTCAGTGATCCTCTCCACTTCTTTACACTTGATCTATTCCTTTTATATTTCTGAATTTACATTAAAACATCTCAATAATCAATTCATTTTATATTACATTTGCGCTGACAATTTTTACTGTTAACCTGTGTAGTTTTAACCAGTTTGCGTTGGCATTATTCCTAGCAGTTCTTCTTATTTTGACCTCTTTTGCATCGGAAAAATTTGAGCGTAAATAACCATCTCTGTGGGATCGATATCTGATAGTTTTACACCTATCAACTATACTTGCATCAACATGTGTTCGCTTGCACAATTCCTATGACGTTCATAGCGCGATCAAGTTTTGGCGCCGTTGTCGGGGATGGTGTTTGTTTGATGCTTATTTTTGTAGTTGCATTTATTTCTTTCTTTTCTAACACTTATTGATTACTGATCTTTTGTTAATTCTTTTAAAGGAGTTTATGTCCACAAGGAGAAATCCTAACAACATTGTTAGTTTTGATCAGAACTTGAAAGGATAGTTCGGAGGAGAAGACAAGAGCAAAGAAAAATGGCTGGAAATAACAACGATCTACCACCATTGCTGCCACAAAATGTTGTTCCTCTAGTGCAGCCACAAATAGTCAATAATATGCCACTGCTGCCACAAAGAGAGCAAATTCCTACCAGGACAATTATAGATTTCATTGTTCCTGTGCTCGATGATTTATAACCAGGGGTTGTTAGACCAGCAATACAAGCTAGTAATTTTGAATTAAAACCAATTATGTTTCAAATGCTTAACTCGAATGGTCAATATGCAAGTTTACCTCACGAAGATGCGAGGGAGCATCTTAAATCTTTTCTGCTTATATGTGCTTCATTCAATCAACACGGTGTTCCTGATGACGCTTTAAAGATGCAATTGTTTCCTTACTCTTTACAAGGAAGGGCACGAACATGGTTCCTTGGTTTATCGGCTGGATCTATTACTTCATGGAATGTGCTAGTAACTCAGTTTGTTCTGCAATTTAATCCATCGACAATGAATGCTAGATTACAGAATGATATCATGTTATATCATCAACTAGAAGATGATAATTTACACACTATGTGGGAACATTATAAAAATCTGCTGAGACGTTGTCCCATGCATGGAATCCAATAGGAAACACAAATCAAGATCTTCTACAATGGACTAAATACACAGACAAGAAATCTTGTCGATGCATCTGCTAATGGTCCTTAGTTGGATTGTACTTACACTGAAGCCGTGCGAATATTAGAGATGATTGCACAAAATGACTATCAATATCAGATCTCTCGTGCTGCTCAAGTGAAAACAAATCCTAAAGTTATGGAGTTAGATGCATGAGTGATGTTGCCCCTATTCAAGTAACCCAACAGATGGATGTCCCGACATTTTCCTGTAAAATTCGCACTGGTAACTATAGTTATGAGGATTGCCCACAGCATGCTGAAAATGCATTCTATGTTAATAACATCAGTTGAAATTCATATGGTAACTCATACAACAATTCAGGTAGAGCTCAATAACCTTGAGGGAGTCAGAATACGTCCACATACAGATATGAGAATTCCTCAAATCAAAGTAATTTTAGATAAGGGAGTTACAGTCAACAGTAGCAGAATTATAATCATCCATAAGTGTATACGTAACCTGACCAGATGTAATCACAGAACCAGATGTAGTCATACACTCAAATGCAGCCACAGGTTCGAATGCAACCACAACAAACTGTGCTACCAAATATGGAAGGACAGCATCAAGCAATAACAGTATTCTTAATCAAGAGCAGATCCATTGGCTACTCTTGAAGCTTTGATGCGTGAGCATATTACCAAAATGGAAGCAATTGTACAAGGAAATTCATCTTCCATCCGAGCGTTGGAAGCATAACTAGGACAACTGGCTACTAACATGCGCACACGACCACCAGGTACTTTGCCAAGTTATACTGAGAATCCAAATCAGAAAGGAAAGGAGCATTGCAAGACTATCACATTGCGAAGTGCAAAGCAAACTGTAGAGCAAAATAGCAGCTCCAACCAAGCACCTGTCGACACAAACAAACCAAAGCAACAAAGAGAAGTTACAGCTGAAGAAGACACATCAAAAGTAGATGAGGAGGAACCACTAGTAGTCATACCAATGCCGACCATTCATCCTAAAAAGTTATCGATGCAACTACCAATGTCGACACAATCGGTTACAACAAAACAACCCACTATTAACATACATTTTCCATTTCCATAAAGATACAAGGAGAAAGAGCATGACAAAGATTACCAACAGTTTGTATCTACCTTGAAACAATTACATATTAATATATCTCTACTTGACGCTCTTGTGCAGATCCCCAGCTATGAGAAATTTATGAAGGAGCTATTATCAAAGAAGAAAAAGCTATCCGATATTGAGATAATTGCACTCACATAAGGGTGTAGCACTGTGTTAAAAAATAAATTGCCATCAAAGATAAAAAGATCCTGGTAGTTTTTCAATCCCATGCTCTATCGAAAATCATTATTTTGGTAAAGCTCTATGTGACCTAGGAGCTAGCGATAATCTTATGCCATTGTCAACTTTTAGGAAATCGGGGATTGGTCATTTGAGGCCTATTGTGGTGACATTACAATTTGTGGATATATCTTTGGCACAACCTAAAGAACAAATTAAATACGTTCTTATCCGTGTCGATAAGTTTGCGTTCCCAGTTGACTTTATCATACTTGATTGCGAAGATAATAAAGAGGTGCCTATTATTATGGGATGCCCATTTCTCATAACGGGACGCACTCTTATCGATGTTTTCAAGGGCGAGTTGATTATGCGTCATAACGATAAGCATGTAACCTTCAGCATTTTCAAAGCATCTCCAACACGCAGTAAGGAACAATGTCATCACATTGATGTTTTAGGCAAGCTAATTATAGAGAAATTTAATAAACAAAGCTTAGCAGTGCCAGAAGAATAAGCGGTGATAGTTGATGATAATGTATGTGAGCTGAAACACAGTTGGCAATTGGAATCTTTGGATTTGACTAATCTAACGATCCTCATTTTTAAACCATTAATTGAAAAAGCTCTGACTCTAGAGTTAAAGCCATTGCCAACACACCTGAAATATGTTTTCCTAGGTGACAATGATACATTGCCAATGATTGTCAGCTCAAGTCTTGATGCAAGCCAAGAAGAAAAATTAATCGGAATACTGAAGTGACACAAAAAAGCCATCGCCTAGAGCATAGCGAACATCAAAGGAATTAGTCCCTCTTTCTACATGCATAAAATCAGGCTGAAAGATGAAAGCAAATAGTCTATTGAGCAATAATGAAGACTAAATGAGAAAATGAAGGAAATATTGACGAAAGAGATTATCAAATGGTTAGACGTGGGCATAATCTACCCTATTTCAAACAGCACACGGGTGAGCCCGATCCAATGTGTGCCTAAGAAGAGCGGTATCACGGTAGTAAGTAATGATAAAAATGAGCTAATCCCTACTCGTATTGCTAATTCCAATTTAAAGTAAATGGCCAATAATTGAAGCATTACTGTAGCCCAGCATCAACGAACAAAAAGAGACCATTAACCGGGTCACATTTACTTAATATTGTCATTGTAATTTTTTATATTTACTTTTTGTCGTTTGTTTACTTTTAATTCATTTTCTTTAGTATTATGCAAGACTAAAAGATCTCCTTTTTGTCGATGCACACAAAAGCATGACTTGTTGGCGTATTTCTTTGATGACTCAGCGAAATATTTTGGGCAAGAATCACGTCGATTAATTTACTCCAATCCCCAACCTTAGATCGTCTTGCAAAGTACGATCAGTGTCCTAGCATTTATTGGCTACAAGCATAGTGTACTCTTTGCTATCATCATGTCTCTTCACCTCCATCGTCTATAAAACATCTTTTTTGTGCTGACTGCTTTTTCACACTCACAACCTCCATTATTACTGTATTTTCTTCATCTTCAACCTTCTATTTTTTTCTGCTAGATACTTTCACTCTCTTTATTTCAGCACTAATGGCAAGAAATCGTAGAGCGAAAACCCCATCTAAGTTAACGATTGAATCCTCGACTGCTACGGTCAGGAATGCCGACAAACCACAACCTAAAGAACCTGTTCTCTTCCTGTCAAAAGTAGCGAAGGACCGTTATCATGAAGTTATGCTGAAGAGGAACTGTCATCTTGAACAAGGATTTCAGTTGTCCCCACATCTGACTCTAGGGAAGCAAGTCACCAGAACAATCTCTCGATTGGGATAGGAATAGTTTTGTAACCATCTGATCGGGTACTCTCCCTCTCTAGTAAGGGAATTTTATGCTAACTTGGTGGACTCCGAACAGGAATTAATATTTGTTCGTGAAGGGTTGGTGCCCTGGATGACCGACCACATAAACACTCTCTTCCATATTGTTTAGGGAGAGGATGAACACATTGAGCTCTTGGAAAATCTGATTGAAAAAGGTACCGAGGTTTTAGAGAACGATTTATGCATCGACGGTCCAATTTGGACTGACAATAATCCAAACAACTACACCATGCACCGTCATTTTCTCACTGTTCAAAGTAAGGTATGGTTCCATTTTATAAACTGCCGCTTGCTACCATCTACCTATAGCACCACTACAACACTAGATAGATTGTGTCTGTTGCATTCTATATTGAAGGGACGTAAAATTGATTTCAGCAGCAATCCTTCATCAAGAAATTGCTGAGGCCGCCACCAAACAAACAGGTATCCTACCCTTCCCTTCTCTGATAATGTTGTTGTTTAAACAAAAAGGCATTGTGGCCCAAGAAAGGGAGGAAACTTTGGAAAATAAGGGCCCAATCAATGATGTTTCGGTGGAAAGGATGACAAGGGGGCAAGAGGCCTCTATAGTGAAGGAGGTTCCACAGAAGAAAGAAAAGGGAATAGGAAAAAAGAATGTCACCCAGACCCATGCACCCACAGACTCCCAGATTTTAAGGAAGCTTGATGAGATTGAAAAATTTGTCGATCGAATTAGCACCAGAAAATCAGACTTGTCGGCGTAGTGGAGGAGATGTAATTCAGACAGAATTTATTCTATGCATATACTAGAGCATGGAATAATGTTATTGTCACCACATTACGCGACTTGAGCAGGACCCCAATGCTAGAATTCCCTATGTTCCCTTTCATTATCAATGAAGCCACTCCATCATTGGAGCAGCCTAGTTTAGAAAGGCAGGACCTAATCCGTACAATCCCTAAATTGAATCCACATCTCTGATGATGAGGATCAAGAGGCGCAATCCAAAGAAATGGAAGATTGCTTCAAAAACATAGTTAGCTCTTTGAAGATGAACTGTCAAACAGTTTCGGGGCCACTATGGCGGAGTGAGAGGCTGTTGTGGTGGAAGAACACACACCAATTGCGTTGATGGGTATTGAGGCAGCGGAAGAAGAAAGAAAAGAAGAAGAAGAAGATGATGAAAAGGAAGAAAAAGAAGAAGATGTTATCGCAACAAATTTATCTAAGAAATTTGTCGATGCACCTACAAGTGTGGGTGCATTTGTAAAACAACTGGCGCTAACTAGGGCAAACTGGGGTGAGGCTGTCACATCCAAAAATGAGGATTTCAATCCTCTAGCTATTATGCCATATGTGGCACCAATTGCTGAACTCCATCCATCAGATGTGACTGTCGATGAAGCCAATATTCAACCAGCAATGGAGAAGCAATCTACTCCACCAGTTGAACAAAAAGAGAAAGGCGCAAACAAAAAGCAAAGAGAAGCGCCCAAAGAAGAAAAAGAAATCCAAAGCTGCCACTTTCGAGGCTATAACACAATGAGTTAGTTTACTTTTTCGTAGTTAGTTGCATGCATTTTTTTTTCATTGCATTTTTATTGTCCCAACATTTTATTTGTTTTCATAGTTGCATTGTAGTTGCATTTCCATTATGATTTGTATAGTATTGTCAGTGCATTGGGGACAATCCAAACATTAAGTTTGGGGGAAATGTGGAATGGAAATGCAATTACACCTATAAGTTTAGGAATATATTTGTTTCTTTAGTTGAATGAAAGTATGCAAAGTTAAGAAAAAAATGTGACCACAATTTTTCATTTGATGCCTGATTCTTGTACTATTTGGAATGCTAATGCGTGAATTGAATGAATATAATTGAATGTTGAATCCTTTCAGTTTTGGATGAATGATTGAGATTAAATTAGTAATAAATGAGTAGCATCATTCTTTAAATATTAAATTAACTTACCATCTTTCAGCTATATTTATAATTATATTTACTAAATAAAAGACACTCCAATGTGGGTGCATTGTGACTCAACAAGGGGGACACTCCTCTGCAAGTGTTAGAAAAATTATCTAGCCAAAGGTTGTCACTGTAAGAGTGTGTGTCGACGCAATTACATGCTTCCTGAGGGTTTGTTGCACCCCATCGTTATTGCTCAAGAATAAGAGTGTAGTTGGTCAAGAATATTTAAGATTTGAAGCATGATGCTAGCATTAGTGAAGTTGCAATTTTGATTATTCATAACTATAAATTGTCGGCACAATATTCCAACATATGAATGCAGTTTATATATTAGGATTTCAGAAAATATAAGTTGCTAGAATGAGAAATGTGATGACAATAATTTAGATATAACTTTGCTAGCTTTTATTTATTTAAGGACAAGTAAAAACTCAAGTTTGGGGGTGTGATAGCATTAGAAATGACACTCAATTTCTCCTTAAATTAATGTATAAATTGTTCCTTTTGTATCACATTTAGCATGCATTATTAGCATTTCATACTTAGTTTTTACATTTTTTAACTCAGTGTTGTTCGATCTTATTTTTTTTCATTTTATCTCTCTTGTGTTACTAACGTCGCTATATTTTGTACTAGTTTTGCATCCAAAGTTGTCAGCACAGAGATCCACTTGGGAAGATTAGAGTAGGAAAGCATTCAAAGTTGCGATCACAAGTTGATCTAGAATTGCGACCGAATATGTCGTCACATGAATGCTTCTTCATCTCTATCAAGAATTTCACGCTGATAACATATCCAGAAGCACCAGCGTAGGAGAATGACAAATTGTCCCAACAAATTAAAAATCATAATTTGTGTCTAGGAATGTCACGATAATCTGTAACTGCTTAATGAAAACATCATATCTACGTGAGTGCATAGCTGACAATAAAAACTTTTACAGCTACATCAAGGAGCTAGATCTAAAAAGGGAGAAAGATCTGGAATGGCCAGTGATTATAAATAGAAGGATGGAAGATAAGATGGATCATCAAGGTGTGAAGATTTCAAATTTATAATTTCTCTTATTCATTTTCGAAGATAGCTATCATGGAAGCTTAAATTCTGGAGGAAGGTGATCTGATGCCACAAGGACGCAACAGCTTCTGACAAGAAGTGCTTGGTGCAACACAAAAGGAGAGATTAAGGGAGAATCCTAGTAGACTAGGAATAGGATGCTTCAATTCATTTCTTAATGCCTCTTAAAATGTTGATGAATACCATTGATAATTAATTGAATACGGAAGTATCTTTTAATATTAGATTTGCTTTGAGTTCTACTCAATTTTTCTCATTTGTGTATCTTTGGATTTAATTGTTTTGACCACGGAAGTGCGAATTCAGTCACAGTCACTAGAAGATGCAGTGACAAGTTAGATTAACAAGCAAGACAATGGAAGTTGCTTGAGACTAGGAGGAATTCTAATCACTTGTTCTTAAGAGCTCAGCATTACCAGCACTGGAAGGTGTGGTAGTTGTGGGTACTTAGGTCTTTGTTAAACAAAGAGTTTATATTAGTACGATGTCATTGGAATGTAATTACGGTGACAATTCATCTATGAGTTACCTTGTAGTCACATTGAGCGTTGTTAACTTGTGAAGTCAGCGATCCTCTCTACTTCTTTACACTTGATCTATTCCTTTTATATTTTTGAATTTATATTACAACATCTCAACAATCAATTCATTTTATATTACAGTTGCACTGACATTCTCTTAACCTGTATAGTTTTAACTAGTTTGCGTTGACATTATTCCTAGCAGTTCTTATTTTTAGCTCTTTTGCATCGATAAATTTAAGCATAAACAACCATCTCTGTGGGATCAATATCTGATAGTTTTACACCTATCAACTGTACTTGCATTGACAAGTGTTCGCTTGCACAATTACTGTGATGTTCGTAGCGCGATCACCATTTTATGTTTATCATTATTTTGCCACAACATTTTTTATACACTTTATAGTACTAAATTAATGAAATGAATCCTATTAGATCCCTGTGGAGACGATACTCACTCATCACTTTATTACTTGTGTCAGCGTGTATACTTGCACAATTCACATACTATCTTCACACGCGATAAGTTTTTGGTGTCGTTATCGAGGATGGGCAATTTGGTGAACTTTGATTTTGTTATTTTCTTAATTCCATTAGTTTATTTAATTTTGTTATCTTTAATTTTTACAGGTTTGTCATCAGTTCATAAGTAGAGGTATTCCTACTATCAATGATCGGGATAGACCAATAAGAGAGTATTTAGTTCCTAACTTAGATGATCTGTACGATATAACCACAAGAGTTGGTATTGGCAGGAGAGATGCAGGCACTATGGAGTTTAACTCAATCAATTCATTAATAGCTCCAGTATCTTCTCTTACTAAAATGATCCTGACAATGTAGAGGCCAGTTGCAGTCAAGGAGCTGAAATCAGTTGATTTATCTTGTGTTTATTGTGGAGAAAATAATGTGTTTGATGAATGCTAATTGAATCCATCTACATGGGGAATTTCTATCGAAATAATAATCCCTATTCCAACTCTTACAATCCAGGGTGGGAGCAACATCCAAAATTTGGTTGGAATAATCAAGATGCTAGAAATATAAACGATGCTGCTAGACAGAATGCTGAGAGGGCATCGGTTGGTTATGATTAACCTCTACAATGGAAAAATGTCCAACAAGACTAAGCATCAGAGTCTTCATCCATTAACTCTTTGTTGAAAGAATATATGGCCAAGAATAATGCAGTGATTTAGAGTTAATTTGCATCCCTACAAGCTCATGAGAATCAATTGGGGCAAATAGAAAATACTTTAAATTTGAATCCACAGGAAACTTTGCCAATTGATTTGCGATCACAAGGGTAAGAGCATTATAAGGTAATCACTCAAAAAAGTGGGACACAACTGAATAAAGTAATTAAAGATGCGACGATAGAAGAGGAAAACTTAGGTCTCAACCATGGAAAGATCTCGAAACCATCTAAAAAGCACACTGCAGGTGAAAAGGATACATAGATTACTGTTGCAACAGAATCAAATTGTTTGGCTGATGAAAATGGCAAAACAAAACAATCTCAAAAACTTAACGGCTCGAGAAAGAGGAGAGCTTAGTTGCCAGATCGTGTTGCCAATGAGGATGCCATAGCAGAAGAGGAGAGCTCAGATCCTAATCATGTTGTAGAATCATCTGCAGAGCAACTTCCACCTGAGAAGGCCAAACAAAAGTTCGACGTAATAGAACCAGCAAAATTTTATCGTATTCAATGCCACAAAAAAACAACAGCAGCAACATGCAGGCTCTCAACTTACACCTTTTCCTCAGCAATTTTCCAACTGTAAATAGGCTTTTCAGTTCACAAGATTTTTGGATGTTCATAAACAACCTCTTATCAACATACAGCTAGTAGAAGCTTTGGAGCAGATGCCTAGTTATGAGAAATTCATATTGTAAAAGAAGCGAAGATTGGGAGAATTCGAAAAAGTCGTACTTACTGAAGGGTGTACTGCCACGCTAACAAATAAACTGCCTCCAAAGTTGAAGGACCTTGTGGGTTTCACAATACCCTGCTCAATTGGTAATCATTATGTTTGAAAGGCATTATGTTATTTTGGCGCAAGCATAATTATTATGCCTAAGTTGGTAATTAAGAAGTTGTGGAATTGGAAAAAGCGTAAGAAAGAGCAACCATATTTTGGGCCTATGTGAGAAATAAGATGTTACCTCAGAAGAAGTCCTTTCAAGTAGAGGAGCCTTCAACCTTAGAGATGTTTAAATTTAGCATCTCCTTCCATTTGTTCTCATTCGTTTCATCTTTATTATTTTTGTTTATTTCAATTACGTACTTTAAATTTTGGTTTTGCATTATTTGTTTTATAAATTTCTATTTTAGTTGTTAATAATGAAGTATCCAGTAGGAGACGTGAACTCAGAGTTCATATACGTATTACCAAGACAGGGTCCACATCAGAGTTTGCACCTTAGCATTTTTATGCAGACTACGAACTAACTCAAAGGAAAGCAAAAGGATATGCACGATATAGTGCGTAACAATAAAACAAAGGAAAATAGACACGACAACAGTTCACAATAGTTCGCCATGGCAATTCAGTTGTGAATTGCGACATAGGAAGTATACAACAAGTGAGGTGGACTCAAAGAAAAAAATGGAGGAACAAAAATGAAAGGGTTTGTGGTTCGTACCAGTAACCTATGACCTTAAGTGTACTACGTGAATGGGAAATTTGAAATAAGTCCATTTGATTGACAGCCTTATCTGATTACTTTGAGGGCCCATGAGAAAATTTACTAAAACTTTTTTAGTGCTAAGCTTTCACCATAACTCTTCTTTATGTTTCCCTATTTTGCCAAAACACTTACACTACAAATAGATTGCAACGTTCACGGCTCTCATTGCCTTATTTCTCTATAAAACTGCCATGACCTCCTTATTGCCCGTACATTCTTTGATTCGAAATTCAACACTTTTCATCCTCAATCAATCCTTTTTATTTACCCACACCAATGGCAAGAGTTAAAAATCCTTCAAAAGGTGCTGAGTCTTTTCAGGCCAATGTTACCCAACCGAGTGTTGGATATAATTTGTAACATCTAGAATATATTACTTGCATGCACTTATAATTAATGAATGTATTAGAGTAGATGCATTGAGCTTAATTAATGTATTTAGAAAAGATGTATCTAGTAGTCATGTATGTATTTAGCAAGGTTACATGAATGTGTTGAATCCAATAGTCACTTACAACTACTATATAAATAGTTGTATGTGATGAAGCTTAGTGTGTGCTGTAAAGAATAAAAGTTTAATACAAAATGAGTTCATTTTCTTCTTAAAAAACTATTTCTCTTTCACCTCCTTCCAACAAAATGGTATTAGAGCTTCGTTCGATAGTGAAACAAGATGGACAACAATGGAATGTTTTCATTCCAATTTCCTCATCTTACGAAAGATAACTATGAAAATTGGTGCCTTCGTATGAAGGCTTTACTTGGTTCACAAGATGTGTAGGAGATCACGCAAAATGGTTATGATTTTTCTCAAGATGAGGTATCTTTGTCGCAACAAGATAGGGATGCCTTGGCGAGAATAAGAAAGAAGGACCAACAAGCCCTCACCCTCATCCATCAATGTTTGGATGAATCGATGTTTGTGAAAGTGGCTAATGCTAACACTGTAAAGGAACCGTGGGAGATTTTGTAAATTTCTCTCCAAGGAGTTGACAAAGTGAAGAAGGTTCAACTCCAAGTATTACGAGGTGAGTTTGAAGCTTTGCGGATGAAGGAATCCGAGTCAATTTCGGACTATTGTTCAAGGGTGTTGGCTATTGTTAATCAAATGAAGAGATATGGAGATACCTTAGAAGATGTTTGCGTTATTGAAAAGATCCTTCGTTCTTTGGTTCCAAAGTTTGATTTTATGGTTTGTATCATCGAGTCAAAAGATTTAGACTCTATGACTATTGATTAAGTAATGGGTGATTTACAAGCACAAGAAGACAAATTCAAGAGGAGACAAGATGAGTCCTTAGAACAAGCGCTCAAAGCTAAGATATCATTGAAAGATTGTCGAGAAGAAAAGAACCAAAGAGGTAAAGGTTGTGGACGTGAACGTGGATGAGGACGAGGTTATGGCTAAAGAGGATGTGGAAGAGGTGATTGTGAAAATAACAACGATATTGGCTGCCCATCAACTAAAAATTGTGAAAGAGCTAAGGGAAGAGGAAGTGGTAATTATCGAAGATCGAATGAAAGGAGGTATGACAAGTCTAGTGTTGAATGTTACAATTCTCATAAATTTGGCCATTTTTCTCGAGAATGCCGAAATGATTCTAACGAAAATGAAGAGAGGGCCAATCTCATTAAAGATCTACAAGATGTGGAAGAGCCAACTTTATTACTAGCACTCAAGAATGAAGAAATAAATGATGCATGCATATGGTATCTTGACAATAGAGTAAGCAATCACATGTATGGATGCAAAGAAACTTTTGTGGAGCTTGATGAGAAGGTTAGAGGCAATGTTTTATTTGGAGACTTCAAAAGTCCAAATCCAAGGGAAAGATACCATTCTAATTTCTCTAAAGGATGGTGGTCATAATTTTATTACTGATGTTTACTATGTTCCCAAGTTAAAAAACAATATTTTGAGTTTGGAAAAACTCATTGAAAGGGGTTATGAAATTCACATGAAAGATTGTTTGCTTTGGCCAAGAGATCAATATGCCAACTTGGTTGCTAAAGTATCCATGTCGAAGAATAGAATGTTTATGTTGAATCTCAAGACAATTGAAGTCAAGTGTTTGAAGGCTAGTGTGAAGGATGAAGCATGGTGTTGGCACATGAGATTTGGCCACTTGAATTTTGGAGCACTTAAGGTTCTCGGAGAAAAGAATATGGTTAAAGGAATTCCAACAAGGCAATGTTTTATTTGGAGACTTCAAAAGTCCAAATCCAAGGGAAAGATACCATTCTAATTTCTCTAAAGGATGGTGGTCATAATTTTATTACTGATGTTTACTATGTTCCCAAGTTAAAAAACAATATTTTGAGTTTGGAAAAACTCATTGAAAGGGGTTATGAAATTCACATGAAAGATTGTTTGCTTTGGCCAAGAGATCAATATGCCAACTTGGTTGCTAAAGTATCCATGTCGAAGAATAGAATGTTTATGTTGAATCTCAAGACAATTGAAGTCAAGTGTTTGAAGGCTAGTGTGAAGGATGAAGCATGGTGTTGGCACATGAGATTTGGCCACTTGAATTTTGGAGCACTTAAGGTTCTCGGAGAAAAGAATATGGTTAAAGGAATTCCAACAATTAGTCATCCTAATCAATTATGTGAGGCATGCCTCCTAGGCAAGCATGCAGGATCAAGCTTTTCGAAAGAAGCAACATCAAGAGCAACTAAGCCTCTTTTACTTGTTCATACCAATGTGTGGACTAATCAATCTACCATCATTTGGTAAAAGTAAATACTTTTGTTTTTTTATTGATGATTATAGTAAAAAGACTTGGGTCTACTTCTTGAAGCAAAAATCTGAAGCCTTTGTTGCATTTAAAAATTTCAAAGCTTTTGTTGAAAAAGAGAGGGGCTATGTGATAAAATCTTTAAGGTCCGATAGAGGAGGCAAAATCACTTCCAATGATTTCAATGAGTTTCAAACAACATGGAATTTTCCGTCCTTTAATGGTTCCTAGATCGCCACAACAAAATGGTGTAGCGTAAAGAAAAAATAGAACTATTCTTAACATGGCTAGATGTATGTTGAGCACAAATAATTTGCCTAAGGAATTTTGGGCCAAAGCTATTTCTTGTGCAGTTTACTTATTCAACCGCTCACCAATAAGGAACGTGAATGGTCTAACACCTCAAGAAGCATGGAGTGGAAGAAAGCCAAGTGTTAGACATCTACGAGTGTTTGGTTACATTGCCTATGCGCATGTATCGATGTAACCAACCAAGATAGATCGAAGCTTGATGATCGAAGTTCAAAATATGTTTTCATTGGCTATGACTCAAACTCCAAAGGCTACAAGTTGTACAACCCAAGCAATGGGAGAATTATCATAAGTCGAGATATTGAGTTTGATGAACAAGAAAGTTGGAATTGGGAGGCCCAAGAAGAACAAGCTTATGATTTCTTCCCTTATTTTGAGGAAGAACAAGACACTGTGACACGGGTGCAAGACGTGACTCCTCCATCTTCACCTGCTCCAATCCATGAAGCAACTTTTGAAGAAAGCTCGAGTGAAAGACCTCAAAAAATGAAAAGTATCTATGAATTGTATGATACTACTGAAGTTATTAATGACTTGTTTTGTCTATTTGTAGATAGTGAGCTACTTAACTTCGATGATACAGTGAAGGATGAAAGATGGAGACTAGCCATGGATGAAGAAATAAAATCCATTGAGAAAAAGAACAGTTGGGAGTTATCTAAACTTCCAAAAGGCCATGAAGATATCAGGGTCAAGTGGATTTTCAAGAAAAAGAAGAATGCAAGTGGAGAAGTAGTAAGGTACAAAGCAAGGCTTGTTGTTAAAGGCTACAAGCAAAGCATGGGATTGATTATGATCAAGTCTTTGCACCCATTACCTGAATTGAAACAATTCGTTTGCTTATTTCCTTGGCTGCTCAAATGAAATGGAAAATCTATCAACTTGATGTGAAATTGGCTTTTCTTAACGGTTTCTTGGAAGAGGAAGTCTACATTGAGCAACCCATGGGATATAATGTCCAAGGACAATAAGATAAATGCTTAAGGTTGAAAAAGGCATTATATGGGTTAAAATAAGCACCTTGTGCATGGTATAGCCATATCGACAAGTATTTTCGAGACAATGAGTTTGTTCGGCGTCTTCATGAACATGCACTCTATGTCAAGAGTAATGATGGTAGAGATATCTTGATAGTTTGTCTTTATGTGGATAATTTGATCTTTACCGGAGATAATCTAAATTTAATTGAACAATTCAAGAAGCACATGTCACTTGTTTTCGAGATGACTGATGTGGGGCTCATGTATTATTATTTGGGCCTAGAAGTGAAACAAACGGATGACGACATATTCATCTCGCAAGAAAGTTATGCAAAACAAGTGTTGAAGAAATTCAAAATGCTTGATTGCAATCCTGTTGAAACTCCAATGAAGTGTGGAGTGAAGTTGTCAAAGTTTGATGATGGAATAAAGGAAGATCCAAATCTTTTCAAAAGTCTTATGGGAAGTTTGAGATACTTGACATGTACAAGGCCTGACATCCTATTTGTAGTTGGAGTAGTGAGTCGCTACATGTAAGCTCTTACCTCAACTCACATGAAGGTTGATAAAAGGATTCTTCGTTACCTAAAAGGTACGATTGAATTTGGGTTATTCTACTCATCTTCTCATGACTTTCAACCATGGGATTTTGTGATAGTGATTTTGCTGGTGACATTGATGATAGAAAAAGCACCACTGGATTTTTGTTTTTCTTGGGAAATTTTTGCATCTCTTGGAGTTCTAAGAAACAACACATTGTGAGACTTTCAACCTGTGAGGTTGAATATGTGGCAGTAACTTCCTACACTTGTCATGTTATCTGGCTTAGAGAATTGTTGAAAGAACTTCAAATGTGACAAGAAGGAGCAACCAAAATTTGCATTGATAATAAGTCTGCACAAGCACTCGTGAAAAATCCTGTGTTCAATGATCGAAGCAAACATATAGACACAAGATATCATTTTATCATGGAGCATATTGCCAAGAAAGAAGTGAAGCTTAAGTTTGTGTAGACTCAAGATCAAGTGGTAGCTATTTTTACAAAACCTCTCAAGATTGAAGGTTTTCGAAGAATGCGTGATAATCTTGGCGTAATCAAGAAAAGTTCAAATTAAGGGGAAGTGTTGGATATAATTTGTAACATCTAGAATATATTACTTGCATGCACTTATAATTAATGAATGTATTAGAGTAGATGCATTTAGCATAATTAATGTATTCAGAAAAGATGTATCTAGTTGCCATGAATGTATTTAGCTAGGTTACATGAATGTGTTGATTCCAATAGTCACTTACGACTACTATATAAATAGTTGTATGTGATGAAGCTTAGTGTGTGTTGTAGAGAAGAAAAGTTTAATACAAAGTGAGTTCATTTTCTTCCTAAAAAACTATTTCTCTTTCACCTCCTTCCAACACTGAGAACATTCTTCAATGATATTGTGGCAACCAAATACGAAAACAACATTGCCAAGAGACCTTTTTGTTTTGAAAAAGGTTTCTTATTCAAAGATGAGCCAAATATTGGTTATGATGAATCAATCTCATCCATCTTGGAGAAGCACGAGTGAGAGATATTTTGCCTTCATCTGAAAGATGTTCTCGGCAAAGTGGTTCGAGAGTTCTATGCTCACATTATTACCCTTGATAACCCGTTTATCTATGTGAGGGTGAAGTCAGTTCCACTTGATGAAGAAAACATAAATGCTCACCTAAGATTTATCACTGGTCAGGATGAACATACAGAGTTCGCCGTGAATATTGATGTTGAAGGGTTGAACCATGTGTTGAGAGACTTATGTATGGAAGGAACCTAATGGATTGTCTCCAATCAAGATTACTACACAATCGAGAGAACTGCATTGAAACTTGTTGTGAGGGTGTGGTATCACTTCTTGAAAAGTAGAATCATGCCAACTACCCACAACACAAAAGTAACTAAGGAGAAAATGTTATTGTTACATTCGATAACGAAGGGTAGGAAAATAAACGTTAGAAGGATAATCTGTAATAAGTTGTATCATTGTGCGAGCAAGAAAGTTGGGAGCTTAAACTTCCCTTCACTAATCAGTGATATGTGTCGAGGAGCTCAAGTGCCATTGTATGCAAATGAGGACACCATTCCTAAAAAAAAGGGTTTATTGTGGCTTGAGTACGACGTGTAGAGACACCAGAGTTGAAGCAACAAAGTAGAGCAGTTGCATCCTTTGCCAAGCTGATTGCCACAACAACAACTTCTTCATCGAAAAATTCATTTGAGAGTAAGGTACAACTATCTTTAGAATAGTTGGAATAGAGACTGACTTTGTTTGAGGTACAACAATACCAAGCTGCTGAAGCAATGGCAAAGAATCAAGAGTTGTACTGGTCTTATGTGTGAAGTAGGGACCTCGCACTTAAGAAAGCTTTACAAAGAAATTTCAAAAAACCAATACTAGAATTCCCTGACTTTCCTAAGGAGTTAATTCCGATCTTTGAGGAGAATTGTGCTAAGGAAACAACTGACAAGGAGGAATCCACTGAGGACGAGGTAAAGATGCAGTAGGAACCAAAACCATTCGAGTGCATGTTTGCTCAAAATCAAGAAATTGAGCATCTTATTATTGAAATGACTGAGACAAACAATGATGAAATCATAGAAATACCACTGAAATCACTCAAGAGGAAACAAAGCTCCAAGTAGGGTGTGAGGAAGTCAGTTCGCAGAAAATGAAGGATCACCAGCAAGTTGCTATCAGGGGAGTTTATATTACCTTTATTTTACATTTATGTTATTGCATTTTGGTTATGTTTATTTTTTATGTATTGAGGACAATGCATCCCTAAGGTTTGGGGTGTAGGTTGCATTTTAGCATTTTAGGTTCTTAGGTTTAGTATGCATCGTTTGTTATTTTGCCATAACATTTGCATTATTAATTTGTGATAGCAATATTGAGTTGGTTTGGCATAGTTAGTTTGTTGATTTCTGATGATGAATATGATCTTTATAAGAAGTGCAAACTATAGTAAGGGAATGAATAGAATTGATGTCTAAGGTTACCATTCTTAAACATATTTATGAAACTTAAATTATATTTATGCAAGCCTTTTTTATCTTGGGAATTCTTTTTGGGAAAAACTCATAATTTTTAAAATTTTTTAGTTGAAAAGAAGTATAAGTTGCTAAGTAAATGATAATGTAGCCTCCAATGTTTGTAGGAATAAGTAGCCCAAGAGTTAGGTGTTTGCTCCATTTCTACTTTTGGGTAGAAAAGAAAAAATTGCAGATAAGAGTGCTGTTAAAAATTTTGTTGGGGCACTACGTTGTAGAAAATTACTGAGTAGCTTGGAAGTTTGGTGTTTGCTCCATATTCACTTTCAAGTTGCAAAGTAATTGGATACATGAGTGGAAAAGAAAAAAATTCAAATCACGACTATGCTAAGTAGCTTGGGAGTTTAGTGTTCGGTCCATTTTTACTTCTAAGCGGTAAGGCATTTGTGATGAGATGAAGGCCCAAAAGCAATAGCAATGTATGAGTGAAAATAAAAATAAATCAACTATTGTTAAAAAATGAAAAGTGAGTTGTGATCCAAAATTTTTTATCAGGTTTTTGAGGTTTGATTAAATAAAATCGAATGCACACAATGCACATAGGGAGATTCTGATCTTAGGGAGAACTTCTTATATTTTTTAAATTCATGAAATTTTACTAGTTTGAACTACACGTCACTGTAAGTGCTGGGTACTCTGAGGACTAAAAGTTAGCTATGTACGATCAACTCTGTTTTGCAAGCACAAGTAAAAGCATATTGGAACATGCATTAGTATTAGGTCGCATTGTATTGCTTGAGGACAAACAATAACTCAGGTTTAGGGGTGTGATAACTCTTGAAAATAGTTATAAATCATACTGTTAAACCTAGTTAATTGGTTGCTTTTAAGTAATTTTAATTTATTTTTAGATTATTTCATACTCATTTCATGATTAGTTAAGCATGCATATAGGAAATAGGGTTGATGATGATTTTACTACATTTTTAGCTTTATTTTTTATAATTTCATACTCGCTTGGTGTTTAGTGTTTTGACAGGTATAGGATGTGGAGAAAAACTAAAAGAGTGAAGGTTTTTTGGGGCAAAAGGTTAGATAGTTTGCTAACTTATATGCTGTGGTAATTTCATGAAGATGACTGAGTTAACACTCAATGCATACTAGTCTCAACCAACTCTACTTGTAGTAGAAAAATAAGCCTAAAAAAGAGGAAAATGATCATGAGATCATGGGCTAATAAACACTTCCCCCAAATCAAGGAATCACCAACCTTCATGGAGAAAATAAGAAAGTCACACCAAAAAAGAAGGAAGTGTGCAAAACTACGGGTATAAAAGGGAAATACAATTAGTAACACACTGTAGCAAGAATGAAACAAGAGAAGAATACAGATTCATTCTTTATTTGCCTTACTTCTTTATTGAGGTTTATTTTGGTTAACCAACCCATGAGCTAAATACTCATTAGGTTGGGATTACTGGATGATATCCTAATGTTTTTCATCAATGTTTAAGTTTTATTCTGATTGATTTATGCTTTGTTGAAGCACATGCATGCGATCTTTAGGGATAGTTGGTTGTATGTCTTCTTGCTCACAAACTTTCTTCCAAAGTGAGGAGTAGTTGGTTCAAAATTTATTGATATAAGCAAGTAATCTACATATACTTGTAGTAGACTCTAGACATAGAACAGCGTTTGTACAAAAGGATAACAGTTCTATGTTCTAAATTGAAAGTGTATAGACATATATTGCTGTAAGTAAGATACTTCAAGACTTGCTTTCGAAAGAGGCAAATAGATCTTTCTGGGCGGTAGGTTGATCACGAGTTTGCTAAGGCATTATTGGCTAAAAAATAGTTGATTCTTAGTAATCCCGACCTTACCATTCATCAGTGTAGATTCTCTTTATTTTGTTATCTTATCCTTTCTGTAGTACAGTTAGTTAATTACTTGTTTTATTTATTGCACATTTTATTGCCATTACATTTTTATCACTGTTTTTCCACAACATTATTTATACACTTTATAGAAATAACTTAACCAAATTAATCCTATCTGATCCCTATGGAGACGATACTCACTCATGAATTTATTACTTAAGACGACATGTATACTTGCACAATTCGTATACTATATTGATACACGACAAGGATCTAGCCTTATCTATCATCTCACGTTCCAAACGCTTCACTTCCTCCACAATTTTGGTTTTTTCCACTAACGTTTCGAAAACCCTTTCCTGAAGAGGAACCACTTGCATCATTAGTTCATACCTTAACCCATTCTCAAATCTGTCACATTTATCTTGCTAAGTCGTAACCATCACTTGGGTGTAGCAACTTAGCTATAGAAATTCAACCTCGTACTCAGCCACAAATCGATCCCTCTATTTGAGCTCAATGAACTCTAGCCGACAGATCTCAACATAACGCTTGCTGACATAATTATTCTGGAAAGCCTCTAGAAAATTTTCCCAAGTTAGTCTTTGAGCCTAAGTACCCCTCGCAACGGCTTGCGACCAGCGGTAAGCCTTATCTCTTAATAATGACATTGTACCCTTTAGTTTCTACTCTTGGGTACACTCCATGTTGTTTAGAATCCTTTTTGTGGCCTCAAGTTAGTACTCTGCCACGGTGGGTGTCATCCCAGTAATGCCCCTGAATAACTCAGCTCTATTAGTTTGGAGCCTCTCAGAAATGGTCTCGTGATTTCTAAACTCATTTCGAGCACCAAGAACTCGTTGTAGCACCTTAAGCATGGCCTATGACACAAAATAGTCAGTAGGCTCATGATGATCCTCCTTCATAGTACGAGTATTCTAGACCCAATCAGCCACTAGCTCGAGTTCAATCACGAGCTTAGGTAAGCGTACTCGTGATGTAAAAAATTTATATGGGTCCCTAGACTCGCTCTCCACAAGCTTTCATACCCCTAGTACGAACGCCTTATGAACTCTCTTTGTTTTTGGATTCTTAAGTTTTATACAGTTTTATCTGGCAATTAGAAACAAGCTTTTAATTATTAGTTCAAAATGTTTTTAGTTCTAATTGTTTCGTCATTAGAGTATCAGTATCTATAGTTTTCAGAATATAGAGTTTCACAATATAGTTTTTCTAAGTTTATAGTTTCAGAATCTACAGTATACTACAATATCATATCAAAACTAAGGTTAAAGTAATTATCTAGTCTAGCTTTAGAGTTTCAAATTTTTCTGAACATAAACAAAAATTTTAACTAAAGCATGGATTTCCCAAAATACCCTTTTTCATATATGCATGTAATTTTTAAAATAGACCACAGTCTGACTTTTTTAATCAAGCTCTAATATCACTAAATGTAACTATTACGTGTAAATATGTATTTTTGTAGAAAATGTGCAAGTGTACATGATGTTCAAGTAATAAAGTGAAAAGTAAGTATCAAACCTAGAGAGAGATTGATTATCAAAAGAAATTTCATAAGCTATCGTTAAAAGAATTATGCAGAACAAATAAATGTGATAACAGATAGGTTTTGTAATTGCAACTATATGTCATAACAATATGCAAAAATAGTAAAGTTGATAAAACAACAAGTAAGACTTCAAATCTACTAAGTACTTATCAACCTTAGCAAAATTGATGGCAAGATCTAAGTACAAAACTAAGTTGTGATTATTAATAGTGGGAATCCTCAGATCTAAACTCCAAATCTACAAAACATACCCAGAATTATTAAGCAATTGTTTACCAGTGTCATCGAAATTTTATAAGTTGATACACGTTATATGTCTATAGCATGAATCTTCCCAACAAAACTTAACTCACTCTTTATGAATATAGCTCTATGTCTAGAGTCACTACAGGTATCTTTCGAATTACTTGCTTATAACACCGAATTATGCTCTAGCAAATCTATCATGTTTTCAGTTTAGATTATGCACATGACAAACAATAGCCTATGTCTAGGATTATAAGCATGTCGAATTACGAACAAAGAACATAATTCAAATGAAGCAACTTAATAAAAGAAGATTTAACAAACATTTAATAAAAACAAAATTTAAAGATCCAAATCATCCAACCCTTTGAATGGTTAGTACAAGGGAGTCAAAATAATGTTTAAGATAATCAACATTCAGAATTAATAATCAAGAGTACTAAGTTGAAACCCAAGAAGAACATCAGGCTCGCATCTCGATTCTGCTTTGCATTGACACAATAAAGTATCGTTGCTCAGGTGGTTACGATGGCTTCGTCGAGGCTCCACTCTCAGTGATGTCTATCAACTCCGCATTTGCACTTGATCCATCGATGTGACTCTCTGAATCTTCCTCTTTTCAGAGTATTAGCGCTATCACTTTAACCTTTGCTTCGCTTTATTTTTTTCTTCGTTCCCAAGCTCCTTTATTTATAAGAGCTTTGTCACACCATTCACATTTCTAGATCCGGATTCTAAGGGACCTTCTAGTGCCTCCATAGATCCTTCTAGTGCGTAACCTCAACATAATCGACTTTTGCTTCAGTAGAATCTTATGAACCTGGTATTACCAGAGCATTTAACAATAAAGTCCTTCTACCGCTTCTGCTTCCCAATAATGCTTCTCTCTTGGGATCCGTACTCCTTCTTCTCCCTGCATCAAATCACCACACATACCAAAAGTGTAACATTTCCACAACAAAAAGGCTAAAAACATATAGAATTTGTCGTTAAGGCTTAAGCCAACTCCAATAGACAAAAACACGTAAAAACACTAATAATGCTATGACAATTTTCTTAAGAATAGCATTACAAATGACATATATTTTCTCCCTAAATTGGTGTTTTAATTGTCTCTTTTGTACCTTATTTAGCATTCATCATAAGCATTTCATACTTAGTTTTTATATTTTCTAACTCATTGTAGTTTAGTTTAAATTCTTGATTTTTATCTCTTTTTTGTACTAATGTTGCGACAAGCAGTCGATGTATTGCACCTTAGAATTGTCAGCGTAGGAACTCAACCTAGAAGATCAATGTTGAAAGAAGAATGCAGCCACAAGATCAGCTTAGAATTGTGACCAAAGATGTCATTGCACAGAACTTGAACCTCAAATGAGTAAACTCAAGCTAAATTCACACCTGGAAGCACCAACGCAGGAAAATCACAAGTTGTCGCCACAATTAACGATCTCAGATTGTGCCTAGCAATGCAGTGACAACCTATAGATCTCTGAAGAAAGCATCAAATATGCATGAGTGCACAGCTGTACTGTAACTAACTTTGACAGCTGCAAAATTTATATCTGGATCTGAGATTAAAGGAGGATGAAACTTGCAACTTTTGAAGGCTATAAATAGAGGAAAGATGAGGAGGAAAAATCATCAAGAGTTGAAGAATTAAATTTGCAAATTACTTTGTGTTTTTGTAATTTATTGCTGGAGAATAGTGAGTTGACTGAAACTCCTGACGAAGAGTGCTTGATGCTAAGCAAGAGAAGCAGTTAAGGGGTAATGCGAGTAGCCTAGAGATAGTATATTCTAATGTATTCGTTAACTCATTTCTTATGGTTGATGAACTATTATTAATATTTGAATGAGCACGAGAGTATCTTTCAGTAATTGATCACTTTGATTTTTATTTAATGCTTTTTATCTATTTATTTCTAGATCTAACTACATCAACAAGAGAGTGGCTTTCCAGTCTACCGACATCGAGAGATGTTGTGACAAGTTAGGTTAACAAGTAAGTTACGCGAGAGCTGCTTGGGATTAGAAGCGATTTTGATCACTTGTTCTTAGGTACACAACATTGTTCACACCGAGAGGTGGAGTAATTATGGGTACTTGAGTCGTGACTAAACAAGGAATTGTTATTGGTAAGAATTCATGGGAGCTTCATTGCTGCGACAGTTGATCTATTCAAAACCTTGTCGACACATCCTGCGTTGTGACTTAGCAAAATCAGTGATCCACTCCAGATCTTTACACTTGATCACATTTATATTTTCTGCATTTAATTATTCAACACTTATCACTCAACACATTTTGATTTACTTTCCGTTGCTCTAACATTTAACCTTTAGCATTTAACTCTGATTGCATTGATACTAGTAACAGTTTTAGTGTGCAGATCTAACTTAATTGTGCTAACATCTTTACTCACATTTCATCTAAATTACAGTATTAGTTGCTTCGACATCTGAACATCAAGAACCTATTCCTTTTGGGATCGATATCCTATAGAATTATCTATCAACTATACTTACATCGATGTGTGTTAGCTTACACATTACTGTGATGTTTTAAATGTGATCAATAACTCTTTTTCAAGAGTTATCAATAACCCTTTAAAAATGACCTAGATGTTCTGGTCGAATCTCGAAGATCACATTAGCCATGACAATGGTGCGGTAAAACGTTTAGAAGTTTTCTATTTAAAAATTGCCTTTGCAAAACATTTTTGAATCTTGTTTTAAGTAAAACCAAAACTCGAGTATTATGAGTGTTTTAGGAAAATATTGTAATTCAATTAAAACATTGCAATGAACGACTTTCTACATCTAAAACTCATTTGTTGTTTTGAAAGCGTAGATTAAACATGTGTCTCCTAAAATATTCGTTTCATGAGTAGATAGTGTCGAGTTTCAAAAACATAGTATAAATTGAGAATAATCCTTTCTGAATTTAAATTGTCACTATTATTGAAAATTCCATTGTAAATTATTATTTTAACCAAATCACTTAAATAACAGTTTTAAAACATATCCCATGCCAAAAAAAAATCAAAAGTCAAACTCAAAATTCCAAAACCAACGTTCAAACCAAAGGCCATAGTAAATAAATACAACCCAATATATCAAATACCAATAATAATAAAGTTATTAAAAAAATGACCGAGAGTGCCTCCATAGTCGAGCCCATCCTAACCTCGATTATCTAAAAAATCAGAATTTAAATGGGTGAGCTTTAAAAAACCCAATGTGGGTTACCAGTAATAATAATCACAAAATTCAACTCATAACATCATCATTTCAAGCAGATTAAAACATACTAAATATTCGATCAAAGAATCATATATATGTATAGCAGTATGAATAAAAACGATGTCAATGCAATGCTTTTTGAAAATCAGTGCAGATTTCCAGAAAACAAATCCTACCAACTCCACTACACACAATAAAGAGTTCCCCAGAACTCGTCCATCCAATAACACACCAATATTGTGGACTAGCCATCAGATAGTGCAGTCATGATGACAGAAACAAAATATTGTGGTTTAGTTACCAGATATTGCAAATTTACTATCAGATATAGATAACTGTGGTCAAGCCACTAAATATTGCAGATTTGCTATCAAATACAAATAATTGTGGTCAAGCCACCAGATAATGCAGACTTGCTACCATATACTTCTTCCATACATATTTTTTCCAACCCCATTCGTGTGTTATGACGTACAAATCAGATTTTCAATAAGCCAATTTTACTTGCGAATAAGTATATAAAAAATATAGTATGTTTAACATGCGAATCAAATCTCATTATATTTTATCACAGTGGCATGCTTAACATGCAAATTAGAATAAATGTATAGCATGCTTAACATGCAGATCATAATCAAAATATAGCATGCTTAACATGTGAATCAATAGATCAAAATAATAACATATTTTTCATGCAAGTTAGAATATCCATAAGCACATTTTCACCTCATTTGCACATACATAATTCGATGGTCATAAATCACATGTCATGAGTAATGTAAATCACATAGTATCATATTTTAGAAAAATCACCAAATCACAATCATCACAGATCTAAAGTTTCAGGAACACACTTGGTATCCTCTTTCATTGGATCTTAAATCAATCCTTATGAACACTTTTGTGTTCACACAATATTTCATTATTTCAAAGAATAATATTATCAACATTATTTAATCACTTATTTAATTATTTTTATTAATCATCATTATTAAAAGTAGATCTCACACCTTGTAAATCTTATTTCACAAATCTCGATTCCTCTTCGAAAGGGGAGAGTTCGATTTCTTGAGTCACTATGGTTTCAACCAAACACTTGTGTTAGTACATATTTAAAAATAATAAATAAACAACCCTTGATTATAAATTTTTTTTGATTCAGTAAACAACCCTTGATTATAAATGATTTTGATTCAGTAATACTTACCCAAGAGATCGTCAAATCGCACATTTCTACAAATGGAGCGTGATTCCAGGATTTTTGAATAACACTTCATGAAGGCATGAAAATGAGTGGTTAGTATCATCCTAAATCGAAAATAATAATAGGAGAATATAAAAAAATGGGATCCCTTCAAACTTACGATATAGCGAAGGGAAAAGACTCAACAATATTTCCCGAAAAGTAGACCAGAGAGGGGTATTAGGCACTATAAGACATAAAATAATGAGTTTAGAAAATAAGATGAGAAGGGATCTTTTAATAAATAAAAATCGAAATTGAGGGATTACAGAGGTTAGTTTCGAAATGAGGAGGAGAAAAGAAGAGAATAGAAGAAATTTGGTAGTGGCCAACAGCGACATCGCGGCAACGCGATGACGATGACGCGGTGTTATGGTTGTAACATATGTGCAAACTGTGCAAGTATACAGTCGCTCTAGTAATAAATTGATAAGTGAGTTATCGTTCTCCATAGGGATCAGAATTAATATTATCTAATTAAGTTATTGTTCTTGGCAAAAGAATAATGTCAGGGTATAGTCACTGTATGTTCATGTCATGACAAAGAAATAAAGTCAGAGTAAAGTTTAGTATATACTAAGCTATGACAAAGTCATATAAAAGAATAAAAATAAAAAAATACTGTAAATAAAGATACTAAAAAATAAAAGATAAAATAGCTGATAAACCAAGTACAAAAAATTAAATCATAAATTAAATGCAGAAAAATAAATGGTAAATTGTAAATGGTATGTAATGAACGACAGTGGAAGCATTGATAAGATATCAAGAGGAGACAACGATGAATGATAAGATTGAATGTATTCAGAGTATATTCATATATCCTAAAATGTCATGGCAAACCTCTAAAACTTATACTGCTCTTTCACACAATTCTCAAGTCAGTAATCACAAACACTTAAACTTCCATTGTATCAATGTGGAGCACATTGTGAGAAGTCCAATTGAATAAACAGTAAAGCATTAGATTAACCATAAATCATTCATCAAAATATAATAAAATATTATCCAAATAAATCCATAAAAATAGAATTCATAACTGTTTTAACAAACTCAATTAAAAAAATTGAAAACCTAGGATAAACACAAGAGATGTTGTCACCAGTCTCCTTCTCCGATTCACTTGCTAGATCTAGAGAGTAGAGCATCTTCTTCCTCGTGTTCAGCTCTTCAATGGAGTCGTCATCTTCTATCCCTACCAACCTCAGAGTCCACTCGTGATTTGTGCACTGGTCGTTCGTGATGTGCCTCAATTCTTCACTTAGATTTTTCCATTTACACTTTACACATTCTTCATTGTTGCTCACGAGTATTTATAGGATAAGTGATTGGCCTGTAAACGTCACAACATTTAAGTGCAAGCAGACACTCATCGATGCAAGTATAGTTGATAGATTTGCTCTATTAGATATCGATCCCACGAGGATAGAGTTCTTGATGTTCAATTATCGAAGAAACTAAAGTTAAAATTAGAGAAAATGCTAGTAAGATGTCAGCGCAATTAAATCAGATCTGCACCACTAAGTTAGTCAAAATTGTCAATACATTGATAAAGAGAAATGTCAGAGCAACTAAAGTAAAATAAATTTTTGTTGATATTTTAAGAATTTAAATGCAGAAAAATTAAAAGTGTGATCAAGAGCAAAGAATGGAGTGGATCACTAACTTCACTAAGTAGCAACGCTAGATGTGATGACAAGGTATTTTATAGATGAATTGTCACAGCAATAAGGTTCCAATGAAATCATACCAATAACAACTCTCTATTTAACTAAGGCTCAAGCCCCACATTTACCCCACCTTCTAGTGTTGGTAATGCCTTGCACTAAAAAATAAGTGACTAGAATTCCTCCAAACCTCAAGCAACTTTCGTTGACTTGCTTGTTAACCTAACTTGCACTTTTCAGTGTCGGTAGACTGTAATTGCACTTCCGTGGTCAAAATAGTTAAGTACAAGAGAAAACAGATAGGAAGAATTAATAGGAATCAAAGTAATCTAACAGTGAAAGACATTTTCATATACAATCAACTATCAATAAGAATTCATCACCATTAAGAGAGGGATTAACAAATAATTCGAAGCATACTATTCCTAGGCTACTATGATTATTCCTTAATCGCTCTTCTTGTATCACATCAAGCACTCCTCGTCAGAAGTTGTCGCACACTTGCTCGATTAGCTCACTGGACTCCCGAACCAAGCTTCAAAGCTTTAGAGAATTTGTAGAATTAATTTCTTCACTTCTTGATACCTCTTTCCTTCTTCCCTCCTCTATTTATAAGCTTTGAGAATTTCAAATCTCATTTCCTCTCAGATTCAACTCCTTCTGCAACTGTCAAAGTTTGTTAAAATTCAGTTATGCACTCACGCAGATCTAGTGTGTTCTTCATGAATTTACAGGTTGTCAGGACATCGTTGGGCGCAACCTGTAATCTTTAATTGCGGCAACAATGTGTTATTCTCCTGTGTTGGTGCTTCCAGATGTTTTTGCAGCGTGGATTCACTCATACAAAGTAGATGTTTCCATGTGGTGACATTTTTTGCCGCAATTCCAAGCTAAACTTGTGGCTGCATCTTTGAACTTTCTCTATCATCGATCTTCCGAGATGGATCCCTACACTGACAATTTCAGACGCAATACATATGTTGCATATGGCGACATTAGTTCACAAAAGAGATAAAATAACGAGAATTTAAGCCACGCAACATTAATTTAGAAAATATAAATGCTAAGTATGAAATGACTATCATACATGCTAAATATAATACGAAAGGGACAGTTAATACAAAAGTGTCATTTCTAATGCTATCACACCCCCAAACTTGAGTTTTTACTTGTCCTCAAGTAAACAAAAGTAGTCAAAGTCACAAACAAAACATGTCACCGCAATTATTATTCTAACAACTTAAATCCTTTGGAATTCTAATGTACAAATTATATTCACATGCTAGAATAATGCGCCTACAATTTATAGATATGAACAATTAAAACTGTAACTTCAATAATGTTAGTAACATGCTTTGAATCTTAACCTTTATTGACCAATACAACATATATTTATTTTTTCTTCGTTTCTCTTTTCAACTTCTTTCGTTCTCTTTTTTTTAGAAATGACTGAGAGATGTCATTGCATTACTCTACCTTTGTTCCTGGGCAGTAACGATGGGGTGCAACAAATCTCCAAAAAGTATGTAATTGCATCGACACACACTCTTGCAGTGACAGCCTTTAGCTAGATAATTTTTCTAACACATGCAGTGGAGTGTTCTCCCTTAATAAGTCATAATGCACTCACATTGGAGTGTCTTTTATTAGTACAATGTCGCTGCAATTGGTAAGTTATTGAAAGACTCAAAGATTGATTCTACACATTCATTACTGAAGCAATTCCAATCATTCATCCAAAAAATAGAAAGCTCAATATTCATTCATATTCACCCAATTCACATATCAGCATTCCAAGCAATTCAAGATTTATGCATAAAATAAAAACCGTGATTACATTTTTGTTGAAATTTTGTGTACTTTCATTAACCTAAAGACACAAATAAATTTTTAAATATGTGGGTGAATCGCATTTCCATTTCACACAAGATCCCTCCAAACTTAATGTTTGCATTGTCCCCAATGCACTGACAATATTATACAAATTAAAATGAAAATGCAACTACAAAGCAAATGTTCTAACAAATAAAATGCAGTGACAAAAAAAATGTACTGACAACTAAATGCTATGCATGCAACTAACTAATGAAAAGTAAACTAATTCATTGTTCAGCAACT
Source organism: Kokia cookei (assembly GCA_039519145.1). NCBI lineage: Eukaryota > Viridiplantae > Streptophyta > Magnoliopsida > Malvales > Malvaceae > Kokia > Kokia cookei. Next base: position 28,800,931 of record CM076903.1, read on the forward strand.
GATGAAGTGGCTGCTTTGGCTTTCTTCTTCTTCTTTGGGCACTCTTCTACTTTTCACCTCTTTTTCTTGTCTTTCCTCTTTCACTTTTTATCCTTGGAATTAACTGCAATAGCTGATTGCTCCTCCACAACCGAATGAGTGAAGGCCTCACTGACAGTCACATCAGATGGATGAACTTTAACAGGTAGTGCTACAAAAGGCACAATGGCCAAGTTAAGATCCTTGGCACTACTGGTGACTGCCTTAGCCTGGCTCGCTTCAGGTGGAGCCAAGTTTTCAATGGATGCCCCAGCACTGGTAGTTGCATCGACAAATTCTTCCTCAAAATTTATCGAGGCATCTTCTTTCTCTTCATTCTTCTCCCCTTTTTCCTTCTCTTTCTCATTTTCCTTCTTCCCCTCAGGTTTCGCCTTCTCAACTGTGCCTATTCGACGCCTTTCTCCATTTCCAAACCCATATATATGATCGGTGTACGCATCTCCTCAGCAACAGCCTCCCTTTCTACCATGTTAGCCTCAAGGCTATTCGAAAATTCATCCTCGAATAGGCTGGTGATTGTTCTGAAACAGTCCTCCATGGCGTTGGAATGTCCCTCTTGCTCCTCATCATCATGGATATGAATTCTCGTTAGAGATGGGACAGGTTGAGGCCTACCTTCAAGAGTAGGTTGCTTAGAGGACGATAGGGCTTCCTAAACAATAGGTGGGAATACAGGAAACTCTGGCATGAAATTTGGGCTCAGACTCCTCAATGTAGCGACAATAACGTTGTTCCACACCCTTGTGTATACAAAAAAGATGTTCTGCCTGTAATCCATTTTGTCCAACATGCTGACAAGGCAAATCTAGCACATATCCATGCGATTAATGATATGTTCTATTGTAGCCAACTTTTTCTCAACTTGAGGGTTTGTGGACGCATCTTTTTCCTTCTCCTTTTTCTTTCCTTTCTCTTTCTCCTTCTTCTTAGGCGTATCTTTCACCAGAGAGGTTTCTTGTCCCCTAGTCATTTGCTCCACCGATATATCATTTATTGGCCCCTTGTTGTCCAACACCTCCTCACCATCTCGGGGCACAATACTCCTTTGTTTACAGAGCATCATAATTAAAAAAGGGAAAGGTAAGATACTTGTCTATTTACCCATGATTTTAGCAAATTCTTCATGTAAATTTGTGCCGACATTGATGTGGTGGCCCTTTAGAATGGAGTGCAAAAGGCACATGCGATCCAGTGTCACAATTGTGCTATGGGTTGAAGGTAGAATTTGGCTGTTAACAAAGTGGAATTAGACTTTGCTCTGAGTTGTGAGATAATGTCGGTGCATCGTGTAGTTATACGGACCATTGCCAGTCCACACAACATTCGCGACGCATATATCTCGCATCACCATGTCAACACCTTCATCAGTTAACTCCTTTAAAAACTCATTATGGGTATCTTCCTTTTTAGCGAAGTGGGAGAGTGAGTTTATGTCAGTTGCACTCCAAGGCACCAAGTCCTCTCAGACAAAAACAAATTCCTATTCAAAGTCCACGAGGTTTGTATAGAATTTTTTTACCATAGTTGGGAAGTAACCGGCAGGATGGTTGTAGAAAGACTCCCAACCCAAGCGAGAGATTATCCTTGCAACTTGTTTTCCTAACGCCGTTGTGGTGACAACTGGAAATCTTGCTCCAGGTGACAGTTTCTCTTAAGCATGACGTCGTGGTAGCGATCCTTCGCTACCTTGGAGAGGAACAGGATGGGTTCTTTCTGTGAGGGTTGGTCGGCATTCCAAACCACAGTAGCTGAGGATTCAACGAGGAATTTTGAAGGGGGTTTTTGCTCCTCGTGCTCTTGCCATAATAACTCTTGGTTTCATCTAACGGTTAGGGATGGATGAAGATCAATTGGCGTGATTCTTGCTGAAAAAGCTTTGCTGAGTCATCACAAATGCGTCAACAAGTTGTGCTTTATGATGTGTCGACAAAAAGAATTTTTTTTATTCCTGCATAAACTAAAAAGGAAACAAATGAAAAGAAAAAGCAAAAAAGTAAAAGTAAAAATTGAAATGACATTAAATAAATGTTACCAGATTTATGGTCTCGTTGTGTTCTTTGATATCTGGGCTCACGTAATACTTTAGTCATTGGCGATTTACTTTAAACTGGTTACCATCCTTCATATCTTCAATTGTCACGACACCATGCTAGAATGCTTCGACAACTTTGAAAGGGCCTGACCATCTCGAACGCAATTTACCTGAATGTAATTTCAAACGTGAGTTAAATAGACGTACCAACTAACCAGGGTTAAATTCTCGTCGCAAGATGATATTTTCATGCCATCTCTTAGTATTTTCCTTATATATGGTTGCAATTTAATACGTAGTGCGTCGAATTTCTTCGAGCTCGAAAATGTCTAACAACCGTTTCTGTCTAGCAACATCATAGTCCATGTTTACCTGCTTGATCGCTCATATGGCTTTATTCTCAAGTTCAACCGGTAGGTGACAGGATTTACCAAACACTAATTGATACAGTGACATCCCTAACAGGGTTTTGTATGCAATGCGAAGCGCCCACAATGTATCATGTAGCCGTAAAGACCAATCTTTCCGAGATGGGTTAACCAAACACTAATTGATACGGTGACATCCCTAACAGGATTATTCCTTAACCGCTCCTCTTGTATCACATCAAGCACTCCCCATCAGAAGTTGTTGCACACTTGCTCGATCAGCTCTCCGGACTCCCGAACCAAGCTTCAAAGCTTTAGAGAATTTGCAGAATTAATTTCTTCATTTCTTGATACCTCTTTCCTTCTTCTCTCCTTTATTTATAAGCTTTGAGAATTTCAAATCTCATTTCCTCTCAGATCCAACTCCTTCTGCAGTTGTCAAAGTTTGTTAAAATCCAGCTGTGCACTTACGCAGATCTGGTGTGTTCTTCATGAATCTGTAGGTTATCGCGACATCACTGGGTGTAATCTATAATCTTTAATTATAGGGACAATGTGTTATTCTCCTGCGCTGGTGCTTCCAAATGTGTTTGCAGCGTGAATTCACTCATACAAAGTAGATGTTTCCATGCGGTGACATTTCTGATCGTAATTCCAAGCTAAACTTGTGGCTGCATCCTTGAACTTCTTCTATCATAGATATTCCGAGATGGATCCCTGCATTGACAATTTCAGACGCAATACATATGCTGCATATGGCGACATTAGTGCACAAAAGAGATAAAATAACGATAATTTAAGCCACACAACATTGAGTTAGAAAATATAAATGCTAAGTATGAAATGACTATCATGCATGCTAAATAAAATACAAAAGGGATAGTTGATACATAAATTTAGGAAGAAAATAAGTGTTATTTCTAATGCTATCAATAAGGTATGCCGATACTTCTTTGCACAGCTTAACATCCGTACAACTTCTAGAAGAATTCTGGTAGGATCACACCTTCAACATGTGTTCTAATGCACTCCCCCAACCCATCAACATCCAGTTGACAGCTTCTAGAAGATGATGAGTCAGTACTCCATATATTATTGTGACAAGCAACACTCCCAAGATTGCCATGACAACAAAACTTTGTCATCGCATAATCATGCATCTTGATTTCCAACTTCCTTCTCCTGCATATTCTCATGTACCTACAACTACACCACACTTTACCACTACACCTTTCCTTCCAAAATTAGAGTAAAAATGCAATAAAAATATGTATAACAAAGCTTTATACATGGATGCATGAAAAGTATTAAATCCAATCCTAAAATGCCTAATTTTACCTAATTCCAAACACTTTTTCAAGGCTAAAAATGTATAAAAGATAACTCTTTTTTAGAGTTATCACAACCCCAAACCTAAGTTGTTGCTTGTCCTCAAGCAAAAATGCATGAATGTATGAAAGCGTTACCATGGCATCATTGAGAAATTAGAATCATACAGAGCATATTTTAATGTTTCCATTCTCAGAAATCTTATAGATCTAGAAACTTAATCAAGTCTCATAAGTTTATTAAGCAAAAGAAATGTAAAAACTTTGTCATATCAGAATAAAAAGTTTTATTTATCAAAGCAATATTATTTATAATAGACTTTTTTATTGACTTATTCTATTTTTCTACTTGGCTTAGTTTTTACTCAAGTTAGAGATTCATTTTGTCACACAACTTTATTTTCTTGACAGCTTCAATGGAGCAAACGCTAAACTGCCAAAAATTATGCCATGTCACAATCTGAAATATATTACACTCGTATAGCTAAAGTTTTTCTCACTTAAAAGATAGATGGAGCAAACAACTATCTCCTTAGCTTACTCAATCTTTTCTGTAGTGGAGTGCCCTAAAGTTTTATTTATTATTATTTATTTTTTTGTACACTTATATTTAATCCTATTTTTCTAATCAATAATACAAAGGAGCATACTTGTCGACTTACTTCGTAGTTCAAGCATTGAAGTACCCTATGGCATTTTCTAAAGATTTTATTTATTTGTTATGTCATTACAAAATTATTTTTTCTTTTTGAGCAACTAAATTTTTCGAAAAATTTTGCTAAGTCTTTAAAAAGAATCTACTTTAAACAAATTTCTTCAATAAACAAAATATTTTTATTTTAAAGAAAACTCAATTTTCAACAATTTCCTTATACTTATTCAACTATCAAAGTCCCTAAATTTTCAAAGAGTTTTTATTCTCATCATCGAACATCACCAACAAAAATAATATATTCCAACTCATTCACATTCTCAATTATACCATGGCAAAATGCAAAAATGAAGATGTCATGAAATAAAAATTAGGCTTAAGGGTGTAAAAAGCCCTCAAACTTTTTCAAAAAAAAAATTAAGCCCTTGCTTTTTTTTTTTTGCACTCACTTGGATATTTGAACTTTCAAAATGCATCAAAAAGGCCCTCTGGTGGCCTTCCTTCTGCATGTTGTGAATGTTTTGTTGTGACATTTTTATCAACCCCAATTTCTGGTTCTAACACTGCTTTATGTTAAACCTTCTCAAACAAAGGTTTCTCTTCTAGCACTTCAACTTCTTCATGGGCATGATCTATATCTTCTTTCTCTTTTTCCATGGTATTCTGGATAGCAACACGATTTGGTAATTTCACTCCACTTCTGAGTGTGATTACTTGGCATTGCTCCTTTCCTTTTGCTTTGGCATTCTCTATATCACTAGGTAATGATCCTTGTTCTCTCGCACTTAGGACATTGGCTATTTGGCCTACTTGATACTCCAAAGCTCACAAAGATGCAGCTTGGCTTTGAATCAAGACATCATTTTTTGACATATATTCCATTAGAAAATTCTCAATAGATTATATTGACATTGATGGTTGCTGCTGACTTTGTTGAGGCATTACTTGGTTATAGCCTTGTGGAGCATTGGTGGCATTCTAGCGCACCATGTTGCTTGGATTTCCTCATTCTTTGTTATTCCAACTGAAATTTGGATAATTCTTCCAGCCTTGATTGTAAGTGTTCGAATAGGGATTATTGTTGCGATTGAAGTTATGTATATAACACACCGATTTAGGATTCAAATGGGAGTCTTCCAACATATGATTGCCTCCACAATAGACACAGATTGTCTCGATAATCTTCACCTCTTTGGCTACTACGGATCTTTGCATGTTTTTAATAATATTGGTTAGAGAGTATACCTGGGCCTTCAACGATGTTATAGCATCAAGCTCCATTGCTCCTGCAGATTTTCTTCCACTTCCTAGCCTTGTTGTAGGATATTGATAGTCGTTGGTGGCTATCCTTTCTAGTATCCCATATGCCTCATTGTAAGATTTGTCTAACAATGCCCCGTTAGCAGACACGTCAACCACCATGTGAGTGTGGGCATTCAATTTGCTATAGAACATCTCCATTTGAGTCTAGTGTTGGAAACCTTTTATTGGACATTTTCTCAATAGATCTTTAAATCACTCCTAAGCTTCGTAATCTAGTAGTCATATTGGGAGGATTATACCTTAACAAAAGTTTATGAAAAAAGTCATTCCATGAAGAAACTGTTCTAGAGGGCAAGCGTTCAGCCATGCTCTTTCTCTATCCCACAGTGAGTTTGGAAATAACTTTAATCTTAAGGCAACATCAGGAATACCCTACTGGTGAAATGAATCACAAACCTCAAGAAATAATCTCAAATGCAACCTCAACATTTAGAACATAACTAACTTTAATTTGAAATGGATGCATGGATATGTGGCCTTATGAAGCCAAGGTTTAAATAATCTAAGATTGGGATAACATGCTCCTATATTGGTCTATCCCTGTCATTGAATGCTGCCACAGGTAGATTCCTTCTTCCAAGATTAACTGGATCCTCTACACCAAGATCGTTACTAGCCATATTCCTCAGCTCCCTTCTTCTTTTTCTTCTTCTTAGGATTCTTTCAATTTCCTAATCAAAGTTGTACTCTTTAAGAGGAATGCCTCTTCTCATACACTGGCAAAACCAGTTAAAAATAAATAGTTAGCTCTAAAAAATCAATGCACCTAACAATAACTAAATCAAATCTCATTAAATTTTCGATCCCTGACAATGGCCCTAAAAACTTGTCGCGGCTGTAACATATGCGTAAATTGTGCAAGTTTACACATCGCTCAAGTAATAAAGGGATAAGTGAGTTATTGTTCTCCATAGGGATTAGAATTAATATGATCTAATTAAGTTATTATTCTTGGCAAAAGAATAATGTTAGGACATAGTCAGTGTATGTTAATGTCATGACAAAAAATAATGTCAAGGCAAAGTTTAGTAGATACTATGCTATGACAAAGTACTATAAAAGAATAAAAATAAATAAAATAATAGAAATTGAAGATATTGTAAAATAAAAGATAAAATACTTGATAAACCAAGTACGAAAATATAAATGATAAACTAAACGCAAAAAAACAAATTGTAAATTGTAAATGGTATGTGATGAACAGCGGTAGAAGCGTTGACAAGATATCAAGGGGAGATAATGATGAATGATAAGCTTGAATGTATTCAGAGTATATTCATATATCCTAAAATGTCATGGCAAACCTCTTAAACTTATACTACTCTGTCACACAATTTTCATGGTAGTAATCACAAACACTTAAACTCCCATCGTATCAATGTGGAGCACATTGTGAGAAGTCTAATTAAATAAACAGTAAAACATTAGATTAACCATGAATCATTCATAAAAATATAACAAAATATAATCCAAATAATTCAAGAAAATTAGCATTCATAACCATCTCAACAAACTCATTTAAAAATACAAAAAACGAAGGATGAACACAATAGCTGCTGTCACTAGCCTCCTCCTTCTTTGGCACCCTAGCTGGATCTGAAAGGTGGAGCATCTTCTTCCTCATGTTCAACTCTTCAATGGAGTCATAATCTTTTATCCCTGCCTGCTCGGAGTCCACTCATGATTTAAGCATTGGTTATGCGTGATGTGCCTCAATTCTTAACTCAAATTTTTCCATTTACCCTTCACACTTCTACATTGTTGCTCAAGAGTATTTATAGGATGAGGCAGGCTGGTACTTCTTTACACAACTCAGCATTCATGCAGCTTCTAGAAGAAGTCTGGTAGGTTCACACCTTCAGCATGTGTTTTGGTGCATTCCTCTAGCACGCCAGCATCTAGCTAGCAACTTCTAGAAGATGTTGAGTCAGCACTCCATATATTGTTGTCACAAGAAGCACTCTCAGGATTGTCATGGCAATTAAACTTTTTCATGGCATAATCTTGCATACTGATTTCTAGCTTTCTTCTCCTGTACTTGCACCTACACCACACTCTACCAATACACCTTTCCTTCCAAAATTAGAGTAAAAATGCAATAAAATATGTACAAACAAGTTTTATGGATGAAAGCATGAAAATTATTAAATTCTACCCTAAGATGCCTAATTTTACCTAAGTCCAAACGCTTTCTCAAGGATAAAAATGTATAAAAGATAACTCTTTTCGAGAGTTATCATGTGATAGTATTAGAAAAGAGAATTGATTTCTCCTTACTTATGGTATAATTTGTTCCCATTTGTTCATCTTTAGCATGCATTTTTAGTTTGTTTAATTTAGTATTTGCATTTTCTAACTCAGTGCAGCTTGGCCTAATTTACTTTAAATTTATCAAGTTTTTACTACTAATGTCGCTGCATGAGAACTTCTAGATTGTGCCCAAAACTGTCGCCGCATGAGCACTTCCAGATTGCACCCAAAACTATCGTCGCAGAAATATTTTTGAAATGCACCCAAGACTGTAGCTGCATAAATATTCATCAAATTGCATTCATAACTATTGCTGCATAAGTATTCTTCAATTGCACAAAGGAATTTCGTTGCATGAACATGTCCAAAATTGTCGCTGCGTGAACGTGTCTAGAATTACGCCCAGAATTGTCATTGCATCTGACAGCTGTTTGATAAGAACAGAAATGTGTAAGCTGTCCAACATGGTATAACCAAATTGTACAACTTAATTTTGTAGAAGAGAAACTTGTACAATTTGGGGCTAAATATAAGCACACACAAAGCATGAAGGGAGAATCTCTCTTCTTCCTTTAATCTCCCATTTTACAATATAATCTTCTTCAACCTAGCTTTTGAGCTTTTCGGCTATGGAGGCTTGAGACCCCTCGGGTTAATCAATGTGAAGGTGATGCAAACCAGCTCCTGACGAGGAGTTCCTAAGTGTGACACAAGAGGAGAGTAAGAGAGTAAGTCGAGTAGCCTAGACATAGTATTCTCCATTTGTTTTTTTATATTTCTTTCTTGAACGATGGTAATTCATGTTATTTCAAGATTGTATGCAAGTACACTTGATAGTTAGACTAACTGATATTTTATCAAAGCTTGCCTTTACCATTTAATCTTTGGGTTTGGATGATTTTAGCACTGAAGTGTTATTGCAGTCATAGTCACTAGAAGGTGCAGTGACAGTTTAAACTAACAAGTAAGAAAACGGAAGTTGCTTAAGGATTGAAGGAATTTGGTCAACATGTTCTTAAGTGTGTTGCATTGCCAGTACTGGAAGGTGTGGTTAGTGTGCATACTAAAGTCATAGAGCTAATAGAAAAACCATGTTTGGTAAGATGTTCATTGCACTGAGAAATTACCTATTATTCTTAACCTTGTAAGCCACACTTAGTTTTTTGTTGACTATTCACGTTGTGGTTCCCATTTTACCTTTATCTTCACATTATTGCTCTGACAACCATTCTCACAATTTATTGCATTTTACTTATTCAATGCATCGATAATTTTAGACAACAGACATCCATCCTCGTGTTATCGATATCCAGCAGATTCACTTCTGTCTACTATACTTGCATTGACAGTGTATGCTTGCACATTGTTATGACGTTCATAGCACAATCAAGTTTTGGCATCATCGCCAAGGATGACGTTTGTTTGATATCTATTTTTGTCTTTGCATTTATTTGCTATTATCTAAATTTTATTTGTCACTAACTTGTTTTCATTTTGTTGTTTACTTTTACATTTTTCTTTTAGTAAAATATGGCTAGGAACGAGGTGTATAGAACCTCAAGATGTTGGACTAGCATAAGTGATGCTATAGAAATGGAGCTAGATTCCATATACGCCTAGATATCTTCTTTGACTAATATGAGTAATTCAATGCAGAATGCTATAGCAATTATAGAATGGAAATTTACTGTGACAATTTTTGATTACTGTGGAAGCAACCATGAGTTTGAACAATGCCCATCAAATCCAGCAAATGTGTACCACATGGGGAATTTCAATCGAAATGAAAATCCGTATTCCAACACTTACACACCGGAGTGGGAGCAACATCAAAATTCTTGTTGGAATAATCAACACCTTGGAAGTATAAAACATGATGTTAGATCCGAGTGGACACTTCCCAATTATGATAAACTCTTGTCAAGGCAAAATACCCAAAAAGATGAAGCATCAGAATTTTCATCATTTGAAAATTTGCTGAGACAATATTTTGCCAAGACTGAAGCTATGCTTTAGAGTCAAGCTGAATCCATACGAGCTCTAGAATATCAATTTGGCCAGATTGTGATTGAAATGAATTTGCGACCACAAGAATCTTTGTCAATTGATATTGAGAATTTGATATCATAAGGGCAAGAACATTGTGAGGGAATCATTCCTAAAAGTGAGACCCAACTAATTAAAGTTGTTACAGATGCTACAGTAAAGGAAGATAATTTAGATCTCGACAATGGACAGATGTTAGAACAATCTGAAAATCAAATTGCAGCTGAAGAGGTTAAACAAAATATTGCAGAGACAGAATCAAATCATTTTGTCGCCACAAATGCTACAACAAAACAACCTTTAAAACTTGAAGATACATTGTCAAAGAAGAAAAGATTGGGAGAAGTCAAAGCAATCGCACTTATTGAAGGGTGCACTACCATGACAATTAAGTTGCTCCAAAAATTTAAGGATCCCAAGAGCTTCTCAATACCTTATTCCATTGATGATCAGTATATTGGAAAGGCATTATGTGATTTCAATGAAAGCATAATTTTGATGCCTATATCCGTAATTAAGAAGTTACAGAATTGAAAAAAACATAAGAAAGAGTGGAGATTTTTTGGGACCGTGTGGAGAATAAGAGAGTACGAAGCACTTGAAGAAGAAGAAACAAATACTATGTCTACACCAATTGAGGAACAAGTAAATGGAGAAATTCGGGTGGAAGCTGTGGATGAAATTAATGAGAACCACAATTCTTTAGCAATAGTGGTCTACACTGGACTGACAAATTCAGCTGCTGATGATGTCAGAGCAATCCACAAACCATGCGAAGCTCAAACAAAAGAAGAGGAAGCACTCCAAGGAAAAAAAGGCGCATGAAGGACGAGAGGAAAGGAAGAAGAAGCGTAATGCAGCCACATCAAAGGCTAAGTAAAAATTGAGTTAGTATGTTTTAAATTTTTCATGCATTGCATTTAGCTGTAATTTTTATTTGGTTAGTAAGCATAGTAGCTGCACATTCATTGTCATTGCATTTTAGTCATTGCATTGGGGACAATGCAAACTTTAAGTTTGGGTGTGAAATGCATATGGGGCTTGAAAATACAATTTCACCCACATTTTAAAAAAATTTTGAGTTTAATGAAGCATGCAAGGTTATTGCAAATGTGTTGAATTTTTTTTCCATTTTATGCTTAATTCTTGAATTAGGTGAACTATTAATGAATGAGTTGGATAAATTTGATTGAATGTTGTTGTATCTTCAATTCTTTGATTAATAATGTAGATTGCATTAGTAATCAATGAATATTATCATTCTTTGAATCTTGAATGAATCTACCATTTACAGCTGTTTGTATATATATATATATAGTTAGAAATAAAAGACACTCCAATATGGGTGTATTGTGAACTGTCAAGAGGGAACACTCTAATGCAACTGTTAGAAAAAGTAATCTAGCAAAAGGCTGTCTACAAGAGTGTGTGTCGGCATAATTACATACTCCCTGAGGGTTTGTTGCACCTCATTGTTACTTCCCAAGAACAATAGTACAGTAATGCAATGACATCCCTCAGTCACATGAAAAAAAAAGAGAGAAAAAAGGTAAAAGAAGAAAAAATATATATATGTGTATATTATTATATAATAAATGCTATTTTGGTAGAATAAATTTAAGATTTAAAGCATGATGCTAACATTGATGAAATTGCAATTTTAGTTATTCATACCTATAAATTGTCGACGCAATATTCTGTCACATGAATGTAATTCATACATTAGGATTTTAGAAGATTCAAGATGCTAGAATGACTATTGCTTGACAAAAATCATTGTTATAACTATGCTAGCTTTTGTTTACTTGAGGACAAGTAAAAAATCAAGTTTGGGGGGGTGTGATAGCATTAGAAAAGACCATTGATTTCTCCTTACTTATGGTATATTTTGTTCTCATTTGATCATCTTTAGCATGCATTTTTAGTATTTTTCATTTAGTATTTGCATTTTCTAACTTAGTGAAGCTTAGCCTAATTTTCTTTAAATTTATCATGTTTTTACTACTAATGTCGTTGCATGAGCACTTCTAGATTATGCCCAAAACTGCTGCTACATGAGCACTTCCAAATTGCACCCAAAACTTTCGCCGCATGAATATTTCCGAAATGCACCCAAGACTGTTGCTACATAAATATTCTTCAAATTGCATCCAGAACTATCGATGCATAAATATTCTTCAATTGCACAAAGGAAAGTCGCTGCATGAACATGTCAAGAATTGTCGCTGCATGAACGTGTCTAGAATTACATCCAGAATTATCGCTGCATCTGACAACTGTCTTATAAGAACAAAAATGTGTGAGTTGTCCAATCTAGTATAACCAACTTGTACAGCTTAATTTTACAGAAGAGACACCTGTACAAATTGGGGCTAAATATAAGCACACACAAACCATGAAGAGAGAGTCTCTCTTCTTCCTTTAGTCTCCCAGTTTGCAATATTATCTTCTTTAACCTAGCTTTTAAGCTTTTGACTATGGAGGCTTGAGACCTCTCGGGTGAATCAATGTGAAGGTGATGTAGACCAACTCCTGACGAGGAGTTCCTAAGTGTGACACAAGAGGAGAGTAAGAGAGCAAGTCGAGTAGCCTAGACATAGTATTCTCCATTTGTTTTTTTATATTTCTTTCTTAAATGATGGTAATTCATGTTATTTCAAGATTGTATGAAAGTACACTTGATATTTAGACTAATTGATATTTTATCAAAGCTTGCCTTTACTGTTTATTCTTTGGGTTTAAATGATTTTAGCACGGAAGTGTTATTGTAGTCACAATCACTAGAAGCTGTAGTGACAGTTTAAACTAACAAGCAAGACAATGGAAGTTGCATGGGGATTAAAGTAATTTGATCCACTTGTTCTTAAGTGTGTTGCATTGCTAGCATTGAAAGGTGTGGTTAGTGTGCATACTAAAGTCATAGATCTTATAAAAAAGCCAAGTTTGGTAAGATGTTCATTGAACTTCATTGCACCGACAAATTACCTGTTATTCTTAGTCTTGTAAGCAACACTTAGTTGTCTGCTGACTATTCATGTTATGGATCCCATTTTACCATTATTACATTTTATCTTTATTTTCACATTACTGCTCCGACAACCATTCTCATAATTTATTGCATTTTACTTATTCAATGCACCAAAAATTTTAGACAACAGACACCCATCCTCGTGGGATCGATATCTGATAGATTCACTTATGTCTACTATACATGCATCGATAGTGTACGCTTGCACATTTCTATAACGTTCATTGCTCGATCATCATACGGTGGCCTTGTGTGGTGGTGGAGTGGAAGAGAAATAAGGAGAAATGGTGCCTTAGGTGGTGAAATGGAAGGAAAAAAATGAGAGAAATGGGGCGGAGCAAGGTGGTGGACGGTGAAGAGAGGAAAGGAGAGAAAAATAGGAAAAAAAATTAAAAGAGTGTGTTTCTAAGTTAAATGGCTGACCAAGGGAAGTTAATGGGTGAAAAGTGATAGTTTGGGGACAAGGGGAGTGAATAATGGATAATGAGGTAATAAAGGAGTGACAATTGGGGCATTGGAAGACATGTTAACTCAACAAAAAAGGAAAGAAATCCTCCTTACATGGAAAGAAGGTTGGATGGAAAGGAGGTTTGACCTTCTACAATGGTTAAATTTTTCAACTAAAAAAATTGAATGTAGGGGTTTGAACATGGGATCATTATGATTTAATTCACACACTTAACCACTAAGCCAATAATTCCCTTGTGTCATAAGTTGGCGTGCACAAATAAATAAAAATTATGGCTTAACAAGTATAATTTGCGTTCCATGCCTCATCGGTATAAACCGAAGTAAAATATGCTCTACACCTCAATAGAACGTCCAAAGTAGAATATGCTCTCTATCTTTCATCGATATAAACTAAAGTATAATCTCGTACACTAATCCTATGACATGCTAACTATATCTGACTTTTCTCGAGATAGTTAATAAGGTAATCAATGTTCCAAATTCATATTTATATACATGATCACATACATATTTTCATATAATACTCATCTATACCATACACATCTTGTTTTGATTCATAACATTTCATATCACTATATACTTAATGGATCATGAGACAGATATAATCATTACCTTAATCAAGCTAGTTTGTAACAAAGCATATTTATATCTATGCTAAATTCAAATCATGAAAGTACAAATTATGTTCATTACTAGTCTACAATTCTTACCTTTCCTTTTTCTCGAGACAGTCTGATACCATCTTTACCTACGTTCGATAATTCAATCATAAAAATGATATTAGTTTCTATACTTTGCATTTTATTCATTTTAGTTCCTATATCTAAAATACTCATATTTCTCGATAGTTAACATTGTATCAAAATCCAATTTCATATTTTTTTCATTGGGCAGCTGAAATTTTAATCTATATCATAATTTCATTACAACTTCTAATTTATTCAATTTAGTCCCTAATGTTAAATTAACTAAACGTAAGCTAATTTCAGTATATTCACTCAAAATATTACTGAAATCTAAGTTAATCAACTATATATCTATCATTACCAAACTCAATTGCATCAACTTCAAACAATGGAAACTTTATGTACACTTAAAAGTTACAAAACATAGGGCACGGGTATGATGAACTAAGCTTAGATTATTTAGAATTGATGAAAATTACAAGAAAATTGCTCACTTACAAGATAAATTTTGAGGATCAAATGCTAAATTGTGAAACATGGTTTTCTTCTTTTCTTTCTCAATTTGGACGGTATAATAAGGGAAAAGATGATCACTTCATATTTTCCCACTCAATAATGTATATATATATATACTTAAGTTAATGATATATAAGACTTAATTAATCATGTTTATTTCAATTTAACACATATATTCATTAATTACAATTATAAAAATTAAATGGCCATCAATCATCATTTCCCACTATCTCATAGGAAAAAAAAAATTTTAATAACCATTTAGGTCCTTTGGTTAATTTCTAATTAGGTCCTCAAGCATTGTCTAAATTAAAACTCAATAGCGATTAGACTTTTATAATTTAGTACCTAAGCTTTAATTAACGATTTTCTCGATTTAATTAACTCTATAAATCACCTATTATAATCTTACAAACTTGGTTTACGAAAATGGGGTTCTGAAACCGCATTTTTCGACATCGCCTAAACTTGGGTCGTTAGAAGTAAAGTGCAATTTGACCCAAAATGTGAAATGTGAGTTATTATTGATCCATTGTCATAAGAGTAAGTAGAAATAAATATTGGTGTGATAAAAATCACATTTGAAACTAAATTGGAAAATATTTGAAAGTATAAGGACTAAACTGTAAATTTTCCAAATTAACCAAGAAAAGGGTAAATTTTAATTTCACCATTCATGGATCCATGCTGAAAATTATGAGTGAATTTTTTATTTGGTTATGATAATGACTTATTATTTAGAAGAAATTGTACAAAGAGTCAAAAGGAATAAAATGATAATTTTTCCACAAAATCGTAATTTTGTCATTTCTGAAGTGTTTTATAATGAAAATATTAATTTGATGATATAGTTGATATATGGAAATTTACTGGGCTATAATTATGTTAAGACTTTGAGCTTGTATAGTGGATTTGAGGCCTATGGCCTACATGAAAAATTTCTAAAGGATAAAAGGGTGTAGAACAAGGCTCCAACATCCGACCACACCCCCTGTAGAGACCCTCATCTTCTCCTCCCATTTTATTTGCATCTTTCTTTAAATATCCTCAAATATTTCAACATCTACCTTAGGATTTTGTTAAAAATCACTTAGAAAACACTTCCATGAGCTTGAAAACTCTCTTAAAATTATTAATTTCAACAATGGTTTTTTGTTGTTTTTGAGAGAGAAAATGGAAGTTAGAGAGAACAAGATCCATAAAGATAAGAATGTTGTTTTTTAACTCTCTTAGAATGATATTTGAGTTTGATGATTACGAAAAAGTTTAGAAAGGGTTTGTATTAATTTTTTGGTTTTTTTTTATGGAAATGGGGGTTTGTGGAGAATGAAGTTTCCAAGCTAATTTGAGCATGGATTCAAGTTATGGTAGCTTGAATTGGTGCTTTAGAGCTTTTGAAGGTAAATACCTTAAATACTCATAATTATCTTACACTAATATGTTTAGGAAAGTTTAATGGATTGTGGAATAAACATGAAAATGATATTAAAATGCATGTATGCAAATTTTATGAATTTAAATGTATTAGGAAAGTTATGATTTAATGAACCTTGAGTATGGAGTGTTAAAGTTGCTAATAAGGTGATATGAGAATTTAAATTCCATTGAATGGCTACTAAATGTGATTCAAATATGTGCAATCTATGAAATATAATGTTAATGTGATAAAAATGTGATTAATATGTAAATATTGCAAAGTGGTTGAAAAAGCAACACATGGTTGCAAATAATGAGAAATATGTTGACAAGTCATTATCGGAAAATTTACTGATTAGTATGTTGTTACCATCACCTGGTTTAACTAATGTATGTGATATGTGAAAAAAATATATAAGAGTTAACAAAATTTTGAATTTATAAATGAGGTCATAATGACCACTCCCAAAGATTTGCTATTCTAGCATGTGAACTGAGTATAAGCAAGGCTCTCAAAATGCCTATATGTGTAGCTAAACAATTAGTTCTTTAAGAAATCTTTGAAATTCTGAAAATTTTATATCTACCTCTGAATAAATAGTAAATGTGTTATTGGTCTTAGATTTGTTAAGTTAATTATGACTATATTGTGCCCTAACAAACTTAGTGAAATAGTAGTATATGATTGGTATGCCATAAGGATATATATGTATTCTGAATATTTCCAGGGATTCGATACCTTTGGTTTTGTATACAAAGATTTGTGCATTCGGGCTTAGCACTTCGATGCAAATTGGTTGTGTAAGGATGGATGAACTTATGTGCAGTTCGGTTGTTTGAGGTGGGTCCAGTGTATTTGAGTCATTTTGTTAGTGTTTACTTTGGGCTAATTAAACTAAAATTTTGATAATAAGATGTGCCTATGACTAATTTTTAAAATATATTCTAAAGTGGAACATGTTAAGGACTAACAACTAAAAAGACTATGGGTGTAATAATAAATTCATAGCCATAAGTGGAACTCATATGTGTATAATTTAGAAAGTTAAGTAAAAAAAAGGCTATAAAAATTTAGTTTGGACAATACTAGTACCTTTAATAAGAATTTCATACATGAATTCTCAATAAGAATCGTTAAAGAACCATTAATCAATAAGTTAAGCTCCTTAATTCATAATCAAATTTAAATCTGTTAAAATGGGGTGGAATGATGACTTTGAACCTTAAACAATTCTTGCTAAGGAACTCGACATTAATATTAGGATAAGATAAGTATGTTTATCCTTGAGTACTTATTTAGCTTTTAAGCTCACATGTTAATTGTTTAAACATGTAGGTTTTGGACTTGCCGAGAAGTCATGGTCTTAGTTTGGGAATATCACATCACCCATCGAACCTTTAACATTGTATTTCAAGTGTATTGATATCATTAGTGTTGATTTACATGTACATAGAGACTTAGACTGAAGAATGATAATG
Source organism: Kokia cookei (assembly GCA_039519145.1). Classification (NCBI taxonomy): domain Eukaryota; kingdom Viridiplantae; phylum Streptophyta; class Magnoliopsida; order Malvales; family Malvaceae; genus Kokia; species Kokia cookei. Next base: position 28,818,565 of record CM076903.1, read on the forward strand.
AAATGTTGAACGGAAAATTTAAATTATTTTGAATTTTCTTAAGTCCTTATTTAAGCCATGCCACTTTTGAATGTTTTTTTATGCTATGTATTTGGGCCAAAATGATATTGAATTTTGTTTAAAATTGTTTGGATTCATGATGAATTGATGTGATAATGATTAAACATGTTTTAAGGTGTTCTTTAGTCAATTTTCAACTTCAAGGGCCTAGGGCCCAACACCTCTATCATAAGTATCACACCCTTGTTTGACAAAATGCTTTGTTGGATAGTATAGTTGTAATGCCCTTAACCTAATCCAATCCACCAGATTCGGATCTCGGGTGTTACATCACTATTACCGACTTATACTTAAACAAAACATACAAATTTTCAACAATACATCTTATTTAATAATGGTGCCCAGTTAGCTTACACTTAGGTATACAATGTGTACTTATAGCCATTGAACGAGACTTTTCACTTGGAGAGGGCTTAAATATATATATACGTATATATATATATATATATAGATATATATATACACTTAATTACATTGCTTTATATATTCTACCTCTAAATAATATTGATGGCAACATTTATACTGCCAACACATTTTAAACACATGACAAGGCTTGCAACAATTTCCACATCTTATTCATAATGTTTGTATCAAACTCAAACACCCCGCTCCATTTTATCTGTATGCATAAGTTCCCTTCTCGAGAATCCTTTAGAGTAGCCCGACGTTTTCTCTCCTGGAGTAATCTCGATGCAGCTTACCTGCAACATAAAACACGAAGGTAAGTTCCATAAAACTTAGTGAGTAAACCTTAATGACTTGAGTCTTATTCTAGAAGTTTGCTATTTATCTAATTTTTTTGTCCTTTAACTTAACTTTGGCGGATACATTTTAGGGTCTGATCCATTTTTCCATAGGTGTTACGCCTTACATAAAGATGAAAACTTGCTTTTCACATCTTTGATACCTTGTTCACATTCTTCGTCTTATCCCTTCTTCATTCCTTAACCATTCTTGTTACAAAGGACCATGCAGACAAAATACTCTTTATTCGCCATAATATTTTATACAGAGCTTTTCTTTTAGAGTTTACCTATAATGCTCTTAACTCGTATCCGTCATCAGATTGTAGTTATGGAACATTACCCATCAAATCGTAACAATTATTGAACTTTAAGAACAATAAACCAATTAATTCACAAAAATCAAATCAATATTTAGTCATAGCAAAACATAATTATGAACCCTAATTCGAGTGCACGAGATCATAAATATAAGTTTGGAACAATCAAGGATCAAATTGAAATAAATTAGGAAACTTTAAAGAAAATTGAAAATTTTTGAAATAGGGGTCACACGGTCGTGTGACATAGGTTAGCTCGTGTGGCCTAAAACATGGTCGTGTGATTAACACACGTCTGTATGGCTATTCCACATGCCTGTGCTCCCAGATCATGTAGCTCATTGACTTAAGTAACACGCTCGTGTCACAGGTCGTGTGCCAAGTTGTGTAACTCACTGACTTGAGTAACACGCCCGTGTTAAAGATTGTGTGCCAGGCAGTGTAACTCACTGACTTGGGCCTCACGGCCATGTCCCAAGCTATGTGTCTGCCTGTGTAGGTCTTGCACCTAAATTTTAGATAGCAGGCAGTCGTATGACAGTCCGTGTGCAAGATAATTAACCCCTATGACAAGCAATATCTTACCAAATTCCTTGCATTACAAGTCATACCATATTCAGACGAATTCCTAGGTTCAAAATCACATTCAAATAATCAATTTCATGCCATAAATTTCATCCATCTTAGACTATCCAATATGCCATTCAAAAGCACCTCAATCAAAGATTAATCAAACTAAGAAAATGTGTGACCTTAACCAACCATGTAGATTCAAACCTCAACCAAAATGACCAAATTTATATACACATAAACTCTCATCAAATTTCCATTACAATCATAATATCTTAAACATCAAATTCTTACATATTCACCACAACTATATACAAACATTTATATTAAGGGATAGCATCATTCAAAAGTTTACATGATAACATTCCATACAAGTAACTTTCACTAGGTTCAACTATAAACCAAAACACCATTACTCAAAACATTGACATCTTAGGTACATGCCAAAACATAAAAGAAAATGTTAGCTCAACAGAACAAACCGAAATAGCCAAAAGGGGGGTGAATTGGCTTTTTAAAAAATCGGTGGAAGTAAAGAGAGAAAATTAAAAGATTTACACAAGAATTTAGAGTTGTTCAGCCCCAATTGCCTACTACACTACCTTAAATTTCTATCGCTAAGGATTTTCTCAAATTCACTAATTTGTTTAACCTTTGAGGACAAGGTTTAACCTTACAACTCCTTAAGATCTCTACCCCAAATCTTATGTTTCAAACTCTCTCAAAGAGATACAAATAAGAAAACAAAGAAACAATCCTTACAAGATTATATTGTTTGCAAATGAAGCTCAAATACAATAAAACACAATTGAGCAAAATAATAGAAGTAAAGCTTACAAATGTGTATAAGAAAAATATGAAATAATTAAGCTCAAAGGTTGTCTGATTGATGATTTTTGCTTCAAAGTGCTTTCTTAGTTGTTGTAGGTCTTTGGAAGATGGTATTTATACCCCTAATTGATTTCCAACCGTTATGGTTGTTGGTGTAATGAATATATAGTCGTTGGGGATGAAAAACCAAAGCATTTATGTCACCTGCAACTACGAGTATCGATATCGTACAAAAGGGTATTGATGTTTTTATCATAAATGCTAAATTCAGTGACCGTTGGTACTTTTTAAACAAATACCAAAATAAATCATCATTACTTTTTCAAAAGGTATCGATACCGGATTGATACTTTCTAGGGTTTGCAAAAAACAGAATGCTCATTTAGTATCATTTATAAACAAGGGTATCGATCTTTTTCAGAAATTGGTATCGATATGTTTTAGACTTTGTGAAAACAAAATACAAGTTTGGTCTCGATTTTTCTAGGGATATCGAATATTTCAAAAAGGTATCGATACTTGGCCAAAAAGGTATCGATACTTTTTGGCATATAGCTATTCTTACTTGTTCCAAAAACATTTTGATGTGTTAAAATGATTTTGAGTTGGGTTAAATCATTTTAACTTGTCTAAAATCATTTTAACTTGATTTTAAAATTGTTTCAAAATTTTCTAAGAGTTCAATATGAGAATTCAAAATTTTATCTCTTAGACTTTAAATTAAAAAATTATTTTATCAATTTTAACTTCAATTAGAAAACACTTTAATTTGTTATATCAAAATACTTATCAAATAAAGCTTAGTTTAACAATCTCCCCTTTTTGATATAACAAAATATTTGGTAAAATTGTTTTTGAATAATTGTTCCCCCTTAAGAATAGACATTATGAATTTAAGAACAAAATAAAATTTGATATTCAAGTTGGCATTCATTTGCTTTAAAAGAAAATGGTCACAAAATTTTGCATTTAGTTAGCATTAAAGAATAATCAAGCAATAATCAGACATATTACCTTTTCTTCTCTCATTTTTGTTATATCAAAAAATCAAATAAAGCTTAAGGAGAAAAGAAGTTAGTTCATCATAAGTAATAGAGAAAATTGAATAAATAATGAACAAAAAACATCAATTGTATTTAAAAATACCAATAAAGCATTCAAGTTCAATTGTATCTAAAAATATCAATAAAACAATCAAGTTCAATCAAAATAAAAACATAGGCATAAACATATAAATGGAAGTACAAATGTTAAGAAAATGAAATGAAATGTTCTAATGCTACTCTAATCGTCATGATAAGGGAAGAAAGTAGGCGTCAAAGGAAAACACGCAATGCGAGATGCCATTTGAGACTCTAAAATAGCTAGCCTAGAATTAACATCTTCGCGAAGTCCTCGAATTTTATCGTTATTTGTTCTAACTTCTTCTTGAAGTCCCCAGACATCATTGTTCAAGGAATGGATAGCTTCGAGCAAGGCAATATTGACTTCCGATAATGGTTGCGCATAAGAAGAGGTAGCAGGTGGAGGAGCATGATTGGGTGCCGAACTATCGTCAAATGCGGCATCGATATGATCTTTGTCATGATTTGTTGGATGATCACTTTAAAGCCACATACCGCAGTTGGCAGCATACTGATAACCCGCATAATGAAGAGCCCCATAACTAATAGGTTGGTCTGAGGTAACGGACATGTCTCCATGTGTACTAACACCTAATCTCCTAAAAAGGTATGACAAATATGTGACATGGGGAAGGGTGACATTAGTATTTAGCCCCCTCCCAATAGCCTTTGTCAAGTCTTTAAACATGGTAAGTGCAAGGTCGGGATGCCTATCAGTTTTAATATAATCGATCCACCAATAAGCGGTGTTTTGAATTTTGGCATGCTTTTTAATAGGCCTTAGGTTCCAAGTAAGGATTAGATGGACGACAAGATCATGAATATTGAGTTCGAATGCCGATTTGGAAGGAATAAGAAATGACAGATCATAACGCCCTTTTTCATCGAAGAGACCTCCAGGAGATAAATTAAGAAGATCGTCAAACTCTTAGAGAGTTAGGCGAATCGGGGTTCCCATTAAATAAGAGGTGATGGCCGTAACAGTGTCACCAAACTCATCATGTTCGAGTGTTGCATTTGATAAGAAAGCTTGAAGAAGAATTAAATAAGTCGATGAAGAAATATTTAAAAACTCCATTCATCCTCATGTTTGCAAAATAAGGAGATAGGCAAAGTTGGTAGCCTCTAACATAGCTACATCAACCTTCCTAAACTATCATACACGTTTAGAGGCAAAGTGAGTTAAAACGAGAGATTAAGTTATTGGTTTGAAAACATTCATTAAACAATTGTTCAAACTCATTAGAGGTGGAAGCACTAGTCTTAGATCATTTTTTAGGAGTTATGCTAACTATCTAAGACCTTAGGAAACAATAAAACCAAAAAAAATCTCTTTGGGGAATTTTATCAAACACTTGGTAGGCTAGGGTTTTGGATATACATTTTAACAAAATCCTTAGAAATAGATAAGCTTCTGCAACAAAATACAATATATATTGTTCATAAAATCCTAATAATCCATCAACAACCATTATTTCAAACTACATTTTGTAAAAATAACAAGTTAAAAATTTAAGGTTTTTACCTCAAATGTGTTGAAATCAGCAAAATTCCCAAGCAATGTTGAGCAAATCTTGTTGAGAAGATGTTTGAAGGTGTTTAGAAGCCAAGATTTATTAATAAAAGAAAAATTTTCCAAGAGATTTTTTAATGTTGAAGGATGGTTTTTGGAGAAAAGGGAAGGGTTTTGGGTTTTTTGCAATATGTTTTGAAAAAACTAGCAGCAGGTGCCCTTATAACCACGTGGTATCGATAGTTTTACACGAGTATCAATAATTTTATATCAATATCGATACCAAAAATGCAATTCTATTTTCCCAGTGTAGTAAAATTGTAAAAACGAGATTTTTAGGTCCTATAATTTTCTAAGGGTCCTAAAATGACTCTAAAATAAATCCTATAGGTTTGAAATGCATAAACAAGGCTAAAATGCATGAAAGGCATGAAATGCGTGAAGGAAGATTTGTTAAAAAAAAATGACTAAGTTTGATATGTTCAAGAGCAACAAAAAAGAAACCATGCTAGGTGAAGTCTAAATAGATCTAACATTCACATGAAACTCCCCCAACCTTTTTGCATATAAGAGACATGAATATCATATTTACCAAGCTTTTTGCAAAAATAATCAAATAAAGTACATGGAAAAATTTAAACTTAAAGTCAAGGCAAGGTGTCCAAAATCTTTCCTTATCTAAAGGTTTTGTAAGAATGTCAGCTAATTGATTCAATGTATCTATATACTCTCGAACTATTTCACCTTTTTGGACATGATCTCTAATGAAATGATGTCTAATTTCAATGTGTTTAGTCCTAAAATGTTAGATGAGAATTTTAGTGAGACAAATAGCACTAAGTATTGTCACACTTGATAAGACTGGTATCTACATCAATTCCATAGTCCTTGAGTTTTTGTTTCATCCATAAAACTTGAGCACAAAAACTATCGGCAAAAATATATTCTGCTTCGGTGGTAGACAATGAAACACTATTTTATTTCTTTGAAAACCATGGTATAAGAATGTCACCCAGGAATTGACAAGTACTAGAGGTGGTTTTCCTATCTAGTTTACAACCTCCAAAATCTGCATTCGAGAAAGCATGCAAGCTAAACGATAAGTCTTTAGAATACCAAAAGCCTAAATTTAAAGACTATCTAAGGTATCTAAAGATTCTCTTAAGAGCTTTTAAATGTGATTCCTTAGGACAAGATTGATATCTAGCACACAAGCATACACTAAACATAATGTCGAGTCTACTTGTGGTAAGATAAAGCAAAGAACCAATCATTGACCTATATAATTTTAAATCAACACATTTACCTTCCTCATCTTTATCAAGCTTTGTAGAATGGCTCATAGGAGTAGTTTGTGGTTTGAGAGTGTCCATCCAAAACTTATTGAGCATTTCCTCTTTTTTTTTTATTTAACTTGATTTATGAAGATGCAAACCTTTCTTTGCTTGATTTGGAGTCCTAAAAAGAAATTTAGTTCTCCAATCATGCTACCACAGATAATACACATTTATGGAACAATTTTTAGGTCCTTAAAACCTTATTGTTTTTAACAAAATCGGCTTTTTAAAACAATTTAAATTTCTTAAAAGTTAAAACAGATTTAAAATTTGAAATCTGGATGACTTTTACCGTTACTATTAAGGCTTCTACCGACACAACAGATTCCAGTAAGCAAAGTAGTTTTTTTCCTAGGACTTCTACCGATACCCATATCTAAACTTCCGGATGAATTCAAAGTAATACCGATACTCTAATGACTACTAACGAAACAATTCAAGTTAGTAGCCAAGGTCTCTTATCCCCTATACTTTTATCGATGCCTTATTTAGTTCTACCGAAACAACTCAAGTCAGTAGCAATACTCAACCAAAAATTTCCCAAACATCATAATTTATGATATATTTCCTATATTCCAAAGTAAGGAATTTATACAAAACAAGTGTTAGACCATGGCCACCTAATTACATTATAAAATCCTATTTACATGCCACTTATAACCAGACACAAAATGAACTATTAATTACCGAATAGTGTGACCTGTAAGAGTAATCCAATCGATAGCTCATATACGACGGTCTCCAAGAAAGAAAAATCAAACGAGTCTACATAAAGCTTAGTACAATCGTAATATACTTAAATTCAACTTACCATAAAATATAAAAATTAAACCTTTTACCAAATAATTTAATATCATGATCATAAGTTCATTGATTTTCTATACAAATAAAAAATCTCACAAGGTCAATGAGTTCATATTTAAACATATACTTTATCATGATATCAAACTTATACATGAAAAACACATTTAGCATATAAACCAAACATCATATTTACACTTAACAATCACCTTTCATCTCAATTGTCTAAATCTAATGTCTCAATTCATACATATATTTTTACATAACCAATTCACATACCATTTTATATAAACACTCCCTTCCTATGCAACACAACCTCATAAGATTGGTGAGTATTACCAAGAAACATATAATTTCAACAATTAATGTAACTTGAATTAATAACACATTAAGTATATATATCATCCATCATATTTTCAAATAAACATACTTTCTCATTTCAACCAATTGTATCAATGTTCTTCAATTCGCATGTCTTGACCATATTCATGTAACAAAATATATACATATTCGTTTAAGCCTTTAACATTCGTTGAACCATATTAAATATCTTCCAGGTTAGAGAATATTTAATCCATATGAACCATTAATGTTCAACATAAACCATTGAAATCAAGACCATGAGCATATCACATTTCAATAGATTATTATAAAAGAAATCAATAAACAAATTCATTTCATTTACGCTCGTTAGTTTATATACGTTTACGCTCGTCAAGTTGCGTATGTTTACACTCGTCATCTTATATACGTTTACACTTGTCAGCTTGCACATGTTTACGCTTATCAGCTTATATATGTTTACGCTCATCAACTTTCACACGTTTATGCTCGTCAGCTTATATACGTTTATGTTCGTTAGCTTGCACACATTTATGCTCGTCAACTTATATACCTTTACGCTCGTCAACTTGCACACGTTTACACTCATCAGCTTATATATGTTTACACTCCTCAGCTTATATGTATACACATTTCTTTACTTTGAAGTATTCATATTACACATGTATATATTAATATATATATATATAACAACTTTATTAATGATAATATTGAAATAAAGTAAGTCTATAATTAGAAACTTACTTCACATTACGCCATTATGAGCACACATCCAAATAGTTCTTATTTATCAAACTGAAGATCAATTTAACTAATAATGAAATTTAGTTCAATTTATTAATTATCATATACAATTCAGTTTAATTCATTCATAACATAAATAATAACTAACATATCATGTAGTTAATTAAATCTTTCTTTTTTCACATGAATTTAAATATATCCTTTCATTATTTAGAAGTAGCATAAGGAGTATGCTCCTTTGTAGCATTTTTTCTTTGTATGCTCCTCTATAGCATCTTTTTTGGTTTTCATTTTCTTTGAGAGTTGACTTTCATTTTTCTGTTGTTTGTGTGTGTTATGGATGCGGCTTTGGCTAATATCCATTTGGATGACGATGAAGAAAGTGGTAAGGGGGTGGGATGGGAAATAGATCAGGAATAGAATTTGGAGGAGGAGAGTTTGGATCTATGTTTAGTGGGTTGTTTCCTCACGGTTACTACTATAAACTTCTAGTCTATGAAGTCAGTTTTAGCAAACTTATGGCACCCTCTTAGGGGTTTTAGGATTACGTATATAGGAGAGAAAAGATTCCTTTTTTCGATTCTACTTTGAAGCTGATATTACTAGAGTGGTTAAAGGTTCACCTTGGACTTTTAATAATCATTTGTTGGTTATCAAATCATTTTCTAATGGAGATTATCCTTTAGAAATTTCGTTACTGAAAGCGGGGTTTTGGGTACAAATCCACAATCTTCCCTCGGGGTTATATTTTGAGATGATGGGCAAATAGTTTGGCAATTTTATTAGAGAGTTCGTGGAGTATGATGTCAAGGCGGTGACGGTGGGGTTGAAGAATTTTATGAGAACTAGAGTCATGGTGGATATTAGGTAGCCCCTCAAACATAGGAAAAAGTTGATTGTGGAGAAGTCAAAAGAATTATTTGTCAATTTTAAGTATGAAAGGTTGACAACTTTTTGTTTTCTTTGTGGTCGATTAGGCCATGGAAAAAGCTTCTATCCCATACAAATGGTTAAGGGTAGTATGAAGTTACTTATGGGTTGGAATATTTCTCTCAAGGCGGTGGCACGAAAATTGATGATCGACGGTAGCATTTGGTTGAGGGAGCCAGTAGCTATTTGGGGAAATAAATTTTGGGAATTAAATGTTGATAAGGAAAATTTGGCTTTCAATGCTAACCTATTCGTTTTGAAATGTAATGATGGCTGAAGTTTGGGAATTAATTTAAAAGGGAAGTCAACCATGCCAACTATGGATAAGGAATTATCAGACGTGGCTGCGGATTGGTTTTGCATGAAGATAAACCACTTATGTTGATTGATAGGAAGAAACGACCCAAATTGCAATCTGAGGAAAATGGGGTAATGATAAATGATGCGTTTGTTTCACTTGGACTAGGTAATTAGGTTGTTTCGAACTCCTCAACGATTGAACCTGAGGGGCGGGTCAATCGGGCATTATGAAACTCTTATGTTGGAACATCCGTGGGCTAGGGAACCTGCGGTATGTTTGTAGAATTCAACATTTGCTGAGAGTGAATCGTTCCCATGTATTCTTTTTTATTGAAACGAAGGTGAATGCTAGAAAAATGGAGAAAATTTATAAAAAGTTGGGGTTTCTTCATGGTATCGATGTCCCTTCGATTGGGAGTAGAGAAGGGCTTAGTTTAGGTTGGAAAGATGATGTTACTGTTGATCTTCGGGGTTTTTGTGATAGTGCAATTGATGTATTTATCTCTAATTCGGAGGTTGATTTCTTTACAGGTTTTTATGGTGCCCCGGACGGGCATCGGAGAGCTAAATATTGGGATCTTTTAAGACGATTTGGGCAGAATTATAATGGCCTATGGGTGGTCATGGGTGATTTTAATGAAATCGTCTCTAATAACGAAAAGCAAGGAGGAAGGCTTCGAGATGATTGATAGATGAATGATTTTTGCAATGCACTTGAAGTTAGTGGTTTGGAGGATATGGGTTTCAAGGGTCGTTGGTTCACATGGGAGAGGGGTAATTTTGCCTCGAACAACATCCTTGAACGGCTTGATAGAGGAGTGGCATTAGTTGAGTGGTTTGACGTTTTCCCTAACTATGAAATCCACCATCTCAGCAGCTCAATTTCGAACCATTGCCTTTATTACTTGACACCACTATTACGGTTATGAGAAATTCTAGGCAAATCTCGAGCACGAGTTTTAAGTTTAAAGTCAAATGGCTCTTGGAAAAATCTTTTGAAGAAACTGTATTCTTTTTGTGGAAGGAAGCTCAACATCTTTTGGTGTTGGATCAGTTAGTTTTTTTGGGTTAGGGACTACAAACGTGGGTTGGTAGACGACACAAGGAGAATATTCATATTAAAAATCAGCTTTAGAATCGTCTTGAGGATTTGTATAAAGAATAGGTGAATGATGATGTCCTTGAGGAGATAATAGAGGCCAAAGTAGTGTCAAATGTATAGATTGACAAAGACGAGCTTCATTGGGAACAATGGTCTCGAGCGAATTGGCTAAGGTACGGAGATCGTAACTCTAAATTTTTTCATTCTTATACTAATTTTAGACGTAAAATGAAATCTATTAAGGGGTTGCATGATAGGGAAGGGGTTATCAAGACAGAGGAGGATGATAAATTAAATATTGTAGCTTACTATTTTAAGAACATTTTTTCCAGTTCGAGAAGTGTGGTTAGGAGCGAGGTTCTCGAGGGGGTAGGTTCTTGTGTGAATCAAAGGATGAATGAGTGTCTTATTCCTGAGTTCAAAGGAGAAGAGATCGATGTGGCGGTCAGAGAAATGGGATCCATGAAGGCCCCAGGCTGTGATGGTTTCCCTGGGATTTTTTTTTAGCAGTTTTGGCCGCTTATTTGGTCTGATATTACGACGTTTTGTTTGCAAGTCCTCAATAGGGAAATCTCGATGGATCAAATTAATTTTACTAGAATTGTATTGATCCTCAAGACAAATATAGCAGATTCCATGTCAAAGTATCGCCCTATTAGTTTGTGCTCCATCTTATTCAAAATATATATAAAAGGTCCTTGCCAACCGATTAAAGATAATTTTAGAGGACTGTATTGATGAAGCTCAATGAGCTTTCATGTCGGGTCGTCTTATCTCAAATAATGTCCTTGTGGCTTACGAATTAATGCATACATTTAAAAGAAAGAGGATAGGTAAGAAGGGATCATTTGCTTTCAAGCTCGATATGAGCAAAGCATACAATCGAGTCAAATGGGGTTTTATTGAGAAAATGATTATTACAATGGGTTTTGGTGATCGTTGGGTCAATTTGATCATGCATTGTGTTCAATTAGTATTTTACTCGATCATGGTTAATGGAAGAGAAAGTGAGGCGTTTTGTCCGAATCGTGGGCTACGTCAAGGAGAACCGCTCAGCCTGTATTTGTTTTTTATTTTCGCAGAGGGGTTTTCATCTTTGCTTAAATCAGCTAAAAGGTATGGACAATTTTGAGGGTTGAGGGTTTGCCAAGGTAGTCCGTTTGTAACACATCTGTATTTTGCAGATGACAGTATTGTTTTTGGAGAGGCATCAATACAAGTGAGCCAAGTTGTCAAAAGAATCCTTGAGACATATGAAAAAGCTTCAGGACAACAAGTTAATTTTGAGAAGTTAGTCATTTTCTTTAGTTCGAATGTGGAAGAGGACATGTGTAATTGGATTGTTAATCAATTGGGGGTGCGTCGTTCTTTCATTATGGAGCGGTATTTGGGTCTCCTGACTTTGATTGGTAGGAGAAAATGGGAAGCTTTTTATCATCTATATGATAGAATAAGGGCTAAAGTCAGTCGCTGGTCTAATCGTTATCTATCGCAAGGTGAGAAAGAAGTCTATATTAAAGCTGTTCTTCAAGCTTTTCCTATTTACTCTATGTTGTGCTTCCTATTTCCTAAGTCCTTATGCTTGGAGCTAGAGAGTATTATGCGGAGATTTTGGTGGCAGAAATCAGCTACTCGAAAAGGATGCATTCGTTTAAGTGGACTGATTTATGCAAACCAAAGGATCAAGGGGTTTGAGGTTTCGTGATATTGAATAGTTTAATGTTGCCCTATGGAGAAACAAGGTTGGAGATTTATTGTTAAGCTGGATTTGCTCATTGCTCGTATCATTAAAGCTAAGTACTATCCTCATACCAATTTTTTACATGCCCAAATCAGAAACTACCCATCGTACGTTTGGAGGAGTATCTTTGCAGCTAGAAAGCTTTTTTGAAGATGGTATGGGATAGAAAGTGGGTTCTAGGAATATGATAAATATCTGGTTAGATTCGTGGCTTCCTAGATGGGCTGGGGGTAAGGTTAGTAAAAATTTAGCTCATCATTTTCTCTCTATGGTATCTAATTTAATAGAGCATACACCACAAAAATGGAAAGGACTCATTACCAATATTTTTTATGTGGAGGAAGCTGCTGCCATTTTGTGTGTCCCCTTACCTCGAGTTGCTGAAGATGATGTTATGGTGTGGGTGAGAGATTGTACTGGTGAATATTCCGTAAAGAGTGGTTACAGACTCCTAAACAGTAGAGGAATTATAAAAGACACTCCTACGATGTACAAAGAAGTTAACAAAAAACTATGGCTTATGAATCTTCCACCTAAGAGTAAGATCACTATATGTCGCATGATGAATAACTTTATACCCACTGCTCAGACTCTTTACAATTGGAGAATTGCTCCCGCTCCAACTTGTCCAAGGTACAGTTTTTGGACGGAATCTATCCTACATGCAATTTTGGAATGTGGCCCTGCAAAAGACGTGTGGGATTAGATGGGAATGAATTGGGTCATTGAGACTGATTTTATTATTTTCTGGGATTAGGTGAGTTACCTTATCATGAATAATGGGACTGATACCTGTAATAGGATTTTGCTTACTATTTGGATGTTATGGTTGCTCGCAACTAGCATGTTATGGAAGGAAAGCAACAAATAGCATATGAGTTTCGAGCAAAAGTTGAGAGCATGCTGGTAGAATTAACTATGCTAAAGGAAAAATTACCTGTTAAGATGCAGCAGAGAGTGTCCAGATGGTTACCTCCAGACGGATCGAGGATGAAGGTTAACTTCGATGCGGCTTTTCGTCATAACACAAAGCAATCCAGTTCTGGTGTGGTGATTAGAAATAACTTGGGTCTTGTGATGAGGAGCAATGTGACAATCCATGACCATGTTTCAAATTCGTTTGCTACTGAAGCTGTGGCGTGTCTTCATGCTCTGGTTTTCGCAAGAGATCTGGGTTTTCGGAATGTGGTGGTGGAAGGAGATTCTAGAACCATTATTGTGAAGGCGAGATGAGGGGTGTGGGATAGATCTAAAATTGGAGTATATGTTAAAGAAATCAATTTGTTAACTCTGAACTTTGAATCCATTTCTTTTATACATGTAGATAGGGAATCAAAGTCTTTGGCTCATACTATCGCAAATTTGGGTTTCAAGATAGGATTTTCTCAATTTTGGATTGAGGAAGTACCTACCGACGCCGTGGAAATTATTGAAAAGGAACGGGTTGGCCTAGTTGGTGGAGTTTTCCTAGGTATGTGTGGTTTAAACACGTGTAAGTTGTGGTTTATTTTGTGCTTTTTTTTTTGTTTCTTTATAATCAATATGAAGCCTCGGTATTATTTTCAAAACAAATATATCCTTTTCATGACGTTCAATTATAATTTCATTTCAATTATATCATTTCAAATTCATATTCATATATTTCATATTTTTTAATTATAATAATTAATTTAAACATCATCATCAATTATTTCAATTCATCACATATTTATCTTAAATAATTAAATTCAATTTCAACACGAATACATATGTTTTAAGTTCATGAAATAACATATAATTTATTTAATAAATTTCCGAACTTACCTAGACTAAAACTATTACCAAACAAAGGCAATGACTATACCGAAACTTTACCTTTTCCTCGAATTCAATCTGAATATTTCGTTTCTTGATCTAGATAATAATTCTCATCAATTTAAACATTGAGCTTACAACCCATCTTAATATATATTTACAAAATTACCCCTAACAGCTTAGCTTTCATGCAATTAAATCTTTAAACCATAATTTATAATTTAATCACTATTGTTGCAAATAATCAAACTAGCCATTTACTATGAGTTTATTACAACTCAAATTTTCTACCATTTCCTTTTATTAACTTTACAGTTTTACCTATTTTCTCAAGTAATTCCATAAATCCAAAATCACTAAAAATCACTTAACAAATTACATATATCTAACCATCAACTTAAGTAATTCATCCCTTAAAAAAAATATTTCAAAATCATTAATAAAAAATCCCTAAAACCTTAATGATTTTACAAATAAATCCTCGAGTTAACTAAATTAAGGTACCGAAATTTCAAAGACATAAAAATTACAAGAAAAAGACGAAATTAAGCGTATGAACCTTGAAAACCCTAAGGTTTCTCCACACTCTTTTCTTCTCCCCAGCTTTGAAAGTTACGGGTGAATGAAACAAAATTGTTTCTCACACCAACCCCGCCATATAAATTTTTAAACCATTTCCTTTCCATATTATTTCTCTATCTTTTTTTTTTAATTATTAAGAAATATCTTGAGCCATACGTTCCCCACCAAACGGCACTAATACATTTAAAAAGGGTAATTGCCACATTGGTCCTTTCTATTTATTTTAAATTATAATCTTTTTATAAATTTCACTTTTTCCACTTATGCAATTTAGCCCTCTAATTTAATTAACAATCAAATCACTATAATTTCCAAATCGAACTTCAATATGCATAAATAGTAACTCCGTAAATATTTAATAAAATATTTACGGTCTCGATTTACAGAAACGAGATCTCGAAACTTTGTTTTTTCGAAACCACTTAAATTTAGCCATTAATTCAAATAATATAAATTACCACATTACTATTTATTAATATACTAGATTTGAATAGTAAATATTAAATAATAGTATTTACGGACCTACTCGTCGGATTTGTGGCCCCAAAATTATTATTTTCGACTTTACTGAAAAACGGGCTGTTACAACTCTCTCCCTTAAGAAAATTTCATCCTCGAAATTTTTAACCCTAAAATAATTTTGGTTACCATATTTAGAAGAACTCTTCGATTCTTATTTACTTTTGAACTTGATAGTATAATTCTATTTTATGTCTTTTAGAATCTGAAACTCTTGTTCTTATTGTCCGTCTATTTATCTTATAACTCAACAAGCATTTCATGTGAAAATCTACTGTAATTAAAACAAATTGGATCGAATTCATTAATCTAATAGCAACAATCTATTTCAAATCTTCCTTTCTCATAGTCAAGAAATTTAATTTCAAACTCTATCGTGACTCACTCTCTTTCCCATTCAAAAATCATAATAGATTATAATAATTAAAACAAAACTTGATATTTAAATTTGACCAATTGACATATCAAACATTTCGATACAGAACCCCGAAATTTCATGTTTATCTACAGTCACTAGTAACTCTGTCTCAAGAACACTGAATTACTTTTCAACAGTTCGAATAGGTCTTTAATACGGATAAATGGATATATTTATATTTGTGACTTTATTCAATTACTAGAATCTAACTACAAGCTCATCAACTCTTCTTTCATTTCTCAGTATAGTACAATTGTGTCTCTAAAGTGGCACACTTAGTCGAATAAAACCCTTGTAGACTCGAAAATGGTCAGTACCCAATCAACTTTCTTTTATGATATTCTAGGATCTAAGACTTATGACTAAAATAACATCACAGCCCTTTGGATCAAATTCTATACAAATACCATTAAATCATATTCTACACTCTAGCATTTTTAATCAATCTGTTTTTAAGATAGCGTCAAATTTATTAAAAAAAGCAATAACATCAAATAAAAATAAAAGTCATAACCTTGAATTCTTAGTGAATACTATTTGCAGACCAAATCAACTATGGCGTTTTAGTCTAAAAGGCTCATTTCTTTAATAACATACTCATGTAACACATCTGACAAAGTCTTTTCTGTTACTAACTTAGTGCATATAAGAGTGTCTCAAATTTCTAGTTATCTACCTCTTATAAAAGTAACAACAGGTTTGCATTCAGATCTCTGTTCAAATTAGCTAAACTTTTAGATAATTTATTTTTCTTATCTCAACCATATACATTTAATCTTAGAATCGACTAAACCATAGCTCTGATACCACTAAATGTAACATTCCTTACTCGATCTGGTCACTGAACCCGAGCAAAAGGATGTTACCATAGATAATACATATTTATGGAACAATTTTCAGGTCCTTAAAACCATATTTTTTTAACAAAATCGACTTTTTAAAATAATTTTAATTTCTTAAAAGTTAAAACAGATTTAAAAGTTGAAATCTAAGTAACTTCTACTGATACTATTAAGGCTTTTACCAACACAATGAATTCTAGTAAGCAAAGTAAATTTGGCTAGAGACTTCTATCGATACTAGGTCTAAAATACTGGAACAAGTCAGAGTAACATCGATACTTTAATGACTACTATCGAAACAATTCAAGTTAGTAGCCAAGGTCTCTTATCCCCTATAGTTCTATTGATACCTTATTGAGTTCTACCGAAAAAACTCAAGTCAGTAGCAATACTCAACCAAAAATTTCCCAGACATCATAAATTATGACATATTCTCATAAACAAAAGACTTGACTTACAATTTAAGACTTAATACTTATCCAAAGTAAGGAATTTATACGAAACAAGTGTTAGACCATGGCTACCTAATTACCTTATAAAATCCTATTACATGCCACTTATAACCAGACAAAAATGAACTATTAATTACCGAAAAGTGTGACCTCTAAGAGTAATCCAATCGACAGCTCATATCCGACGGTCTGCAAATAAAAAATCTCACAAGGTTAGTGAGTTTATTGATTTAATATCATGATCATAAGTTCGTTGATTTTCTATAAAAATAAAAAATCTCACAAGGTTAGTGAGTTCATATGTAAACATATACTTTATCATGATATCAAACTTATACATGAAAAACACATTTGGCATATAAACCAAACATCATATTTACACTTAACAATAACCTTTCATCTTAATTGTTTAAATCTAATGTCTTAATTCATACATATATTTTTACATAACCAATTCACATATCATTTTATATAAACATTCCCTTCCTATGCAACACAACCTCATAAGATTGGTGAGTATCACCAAGAAACATATAATTTCAACAATTAATGTAACTTTTAATAATAACATATTAAGTATATATATCATCCATCATATGTTCAAATAAAAATACTTCGTTGTTTCAACCAATTGTATCAACGTTTTCCAATTAAATTCGCATGTCTTGACCATATTCATGTAACAATATATATACATATTTGTTTAAGCCTTTAACATCGGTTGAGTCATATTAAATATCTTTCAGCTCAGAGAATATTTAATCCATATGAACCATCGATGTTAAACATAAATCACTGAAATGAAGACCACAAACATATCACTTTTCAATAGATTATTATAAAAGAAATCAATAAACAAATTCTTTTCGTTTACGTTCGTCAGCTTGCACGCATTTACGCTCGTCAACTTATATACATTTACGCTCGTCAGCTTGCGCACATTTACGCTCGTCAGCTTAAATACGTTTATGCTCGTCAGCTTGCACACGTTTACGCTCGTCAGCTTGCACACGTTTACGCTCGTCAGCTTATATACGTTTACGCTCGTCAGCTTGCACACATTTACGCTTGTCAGCTTATATACGTTAACGCTCGTCAACTTGCAGACATTTACGCTTGTTAGCTTATATACGTTTACGGCCGTCAGCTTGCACACGTTTAAGCTCATCAGCTTGTACACGTTTACACTCGTCAGCTTGCACATGTTTAAGCTCATCAGCTTGTACACGTTTACGCTCGTCAGCTTATATATGTTTACGCTCATCAGCTTTCACATGTTTATGATTGTCAGCTTATGTACATTTACACTCGTCAGCTTATATATATACACGTTTCTTTACTTTGAAATATTCATATTACACAATATATATTAATATATATAGCAACTTTATCAACGATAGTATTTTAATAAAGTAAGTCTATAATTAGAAACTTACTTCACATTATGTCATTAGAGCACACATCTAGATTTTTCTTATTTATCAAACAGAAGATCAATTTAGCTGATAATGTAATTTAGTTTAATTTATTAATTGCCATATGCAATTCAATTTAATTCATTCATAACATAACTAATAACTAACATATCATGTAATTAATTAAATTTTTATTTTTCACATGAATTTAAATATATCCTTTTATTATTTCTAGTCATGAGCTTCAATTATAACTTCATTTGAATTATACCATTTCAAGCTCATATCCATATATTTAATATTTTCTAATTATAATACCCAACTTAAACATCACCAATTATTCCAACTCATCACATAATTATCTCAAACAATCAAACTCAATTTCAACATGAATACATATGTCTTGAGTTCATGAAATATCATATAATTTATTTAATAAATTTACGAACCTACCTCGACTAAAACGGTTGCCAAACAAAACCGACGACTATATCGAAAATTTATGTTTTCCTCGAATTAAATCTGATTGCTTCGTTTCTTGATCTAGATAATAATTCCCATGAATTTAATCATTCCAATAAATTTAAAATATCTAATTCTGGCTTACAACCCATCTTAATATATATTTACAAATTACCCCTAGCATCTTAGCTGTCATGCAATTAAATCCTTAAACCATGATTTATAATTTAATCACCATCCTTGCAAATAATCAAACTAGTCATTTATTATGAGTTTATGACAATCCAAATTTTCTATCATTTCCTTTTATTTACTTTACATTTTTACCTATTTTCTCAAATAATTCCATAAACCCAAAATCACTAAAAATCACTTCACAAATTACTTATATGTAACCATCAACTTAACTAATTCATCCCTTAAAATAAAAAACACTTCAAAATCATTAATGGAAAATCCCTAAAACCTTAATGATTTTAAAAATAAATCTCTGCGTTAGCTAGATTAAGGAATCGAGATTCTAAAAACATAAAAATTACAATAAAAGGACTATATTAAGCTTACCAATTGAAGCCTTAAACCTTGAAAACCGTAAGTTTTCTCCCAACTTTTTTCTTCTCCCATACTTCGAAAGTTACAGAGTGAATGAAACAAAATTGTTTCTTTCACACCAACCCCACCATATAAATTTTTAAACCATTTCTTTTCCATCTCATTTCTCTATTTTTTTTAATTATTAAGAAATATCTTGAGCCATACGTTCCCCAACGGCGGTAATACATTTAAAAGGGATAATTTCCAAAATTGTCCTTTATATTTATTTTAAATTATTATCCTTTTATAATTTGCACTTTTACCACTTATGCAATTTAGCCCTCTAATTTAATTAACAATCAAATCACTACAATTTTCAAACCGAACTTCAATATGCATAAATATTAATTTTGTAAATATTTTAAAAAAATATTTACGGCCTCGGTTTACAGAAATGAGATCTTGAAACTTTGTTTTTTCCAAAACCACTTGAATTTAGCCATTAATTCAAATAATATAAATTACCACATTTCTATTTATTAATATATTAGATCTGAATCGTAAATATTAAATAATAATATTTATAGACCCAGTGGCCCCAAAATTATTGTTTTCGACTCTACTGAAAAACGAGTTATTACAAGTATCTAAAGATTCTCTTAAGAGCTTGTAAATGTGATTCCGTAAGATAAGATTGATATGTAGCACACAAGCATACATAAACATAATGTTGGGTCTATTTTCAGTAAGATAAAGCAAAGAACCAATCATTAACCTACATAATTTTAAATCAACACCTTTACCTTCCTCATCTTTATTAAGAGTTGCTTGTGGTTTGAGAGTGTCCATCCCAAACTTCTTGAGCATTTTCTTTTTGTATTTAGCTTGATTATGAAGATGCTATCCTTTCTTTGCTTGATTTGGAGTCCCAAAAAGAAATTTAGTTCTCCAATCATGCTCATCTCAAACTCACCTTGCATTAGCTTAGAAAATTATTGACAACGAAGGTCATTAGTAGAACCAAAAATAATATCATCAACATAAATTTGAACTACTAATAAATCTTTGTCTTTTCTTTTAATAAAAAGTGTTGTGTCATTCATATCAAGCTCTAGGTGCTTGTTTCAAACAATAAAAGATTTTGAAAGTTTGAAAACATGGTTTGGAAATTTTGGATCTTAAAAACTGAGTGGTTGTTCAACATACACTTATTCATTTATAAAACCATTTAGAAACGCACTATTTACATCCATTTGATACAAACTGAAATCATTAAAGCATAGAAAAGCTAAAATCATTCTAATGGCTTTCATCCTAGCAATAGGAGCATAAGTTTCATCATAATCCATTCCTTCCTCTTGAGTGTAACTTTGAGCAACAATTCTAGCCTTATTCCTTACTATGTTATCACTCTCATCTAGCTTGTTCCTAAAATTCCATTTAGTACCTATAGTAGATTTATCACTAGGTCTATCAACTAGGGTCTATACTTTACTTCAATTAAATTGAGTTAACTCTTCTTGCATAACCAACATCCAATATTCATCATTTAATGCTTCTTTAATATTTTTAGGCTCAATGCATGAGATAAATGCAACATACAAGTATTTTTAAGAAAATATCTAGTAATTACCCCTTGGGATGGATCTCCCAAAATCATACCATCCTTCATATAGTTGAACTCTCTTGAATGAGTGACTTCCCTTTCCTCAATTGAAAGTTATTTTAGAGCATCTTGTGTTTGTTCTTTAATTTTGTCATTTGATAATTGATCCTCCTCATCATTTTTGTTAAAAAATTCTGCATTATCATCATCAACGCAAGAATCCTTTCTAGAAGGAAGATTGGAGTCATCAAAAATAACATGTATAGACTCTTCTACTACTAAAGTTCTTTTGTTAAAGACTCGATAAGCTTAAGAATTTAAACAATAACCAAGAAATATTTCTTCATCACTTTTTGCATCAAATTTACCAAGATTATCTTTGCCATTGTTTAAAACAAAACATTTGCATCCAAAAGGATGAAAATAGCTAATGTTAGGGTTTTTATTTTTGAATAGTTCATATAGAGTTTTCTTTAAAATGGGCCTAATCATCACTCTATTTACAATGTAACAAGCAGTGCTAGTGGCTTCCACCCGAAAATATTTTGGTAAATTATTTTCACAAAGCATGGTTCTAGCCATTTCTTCTATAGTTCTATTTTTCCTCTCAACAACTCTATTTTGTTGAGGGGTTTTAGGTGCAGAAAAATTATGGCTAATTCCATTTGAGTTACAAAAATTTTCAAAACCACGCTTTTGAAATTTAGTTCGATAGTCACTTATAACATTAGTGATATAGTAACCTTTTACATTTTGATTCATTTTTTTAAATGTGATGACTTTTTCTAAAGCTTCATCTGTAGTACTTAGAAAAGAACCCAAGTAAATCTAGAATAGTTATCAACAAGCACCAAAGCATAATGTTTTCCAACCAAGCTAGTTATCCTAATAGGAGAAAATAAGTCTATGTGAATTAGTTGAAGAGTTCTACTAGTTGATACATCATTAATTGGTTTAAAAGAAACTCTTTTATGTTTACCCTTAACGCATGCATCACAAACTTTATCTAGTTCAAAATCAATTTTAGGCAAACCTCCTACTAAGTAATTTTTAGCTAATTTATGCAATATATTCATGCTAACTTGTCCTAGTTTTCTATGCCATAATAAAGGATTGTTTTCATTTTTAGCAACAAGGCATATGTTAGAATTATACAAGTCATCTAAATGCACCATGTATATATTTTCTATCCTATTTCTATAAGCATAGTATTATTCAAAGCAATGTCAATAACTTTACAACCTTTAGACTCAAATGTGACATAGAAACCTTTATCACAAAATTAACTAATACTTAAAAGATTGTGCATAAGACCATTGACATAAAAGACATTTTCAATAACAATTGAATAGTTTTTACCAATAGAGCCTATTCCTTCAATTCTTTTTGTGGAATTGTCACTGAATTTAACATCTCTTTCACACATTGGCTTCAAATTGATAAATTGACTCTTGTTACCGGTCATGTGACTTAAGCATCCACTATCAAGGTACCATAAGTGTTTCCTTGAAAAATTCACCTCAAAGCAATCCTCTTTTTCCTACAATTATAGAGTTAAACTTTGATTTTTGATGCCCAAATTCTTTTGCGTCCATAAGCATTAGTTCCTTTATATATCAATTTTAAAATCAAGTTCTTATCTTGAGAAGTTATGAGTCCTTTAGGAACCCATATACTTTTAATGATTTTTCTCTTGTAAAAGTTTTGGGGACCTCTATGTCTATAGAAATCAAAGCTATTTATTTTTCCTTCAAGTTCATGCTTGACTTTGGAGAGTGAATTATTTTCATCTTTAAGTTCTGAAATAGTTTTTTTATATATTGAATTCATTAATTCAAACTCCAAACCCAACTCATCATAGGCATCTTGTAACTCATCAAAGTAATAATAATTTGAATTAGATGAGTTTGAAGTTACCTTAATGTCATCGATGGCAATAAGGCAAAGATTGGTTACTTCTTGGTCTTCATTTTCCGATAAATCCTCATCACTCTAAGTAGCAACATGTGCCTTGAGCTTTTTGCTTGACCCCTTCTTCTTCCATTGGGGATAATTGAATTTGATGTGTGTTGGCTTTTTTGCATTCATAGCATATAATGAGATCCTTCTCCTTAGTAAATTCAAGCTTGATTCTCCTTCTTCCTTTTGAAGATTTCTTCCTTTATTAGACCTCATAAATCTCTTTAATCTCCTTGCAAACATGGCCATCATTTCATCCTTATCCACATCTTCATTTGAATTTCCTTATTCCACAGTGGACTTGAGAGCAACACCAATCTTTTTCTTTCCTTTTTCTTCTCCTTTGTTCTTGAGTGTCATTTCATGAGTGAGCAAGGAACCAATAAGCTAATCTAATGAAAGAGTCTCAAAATTTTTAGCTTTCTCTATGGTGTTAACTTTGGCATCCCAAATAAAGGCAAGCTTCTAAGCATCTTCCGAACTACTTCTTCATTGGGATAGGTCTTCCCATAGGATTTAAGTTCATTGATAATGATGGTGAACTTATCAATCACAGCTTTGGTGTCCTCCTCGAGCTTCATTGTGAAGGTCTCATAATTAAGAGTGAGAATTCCCATTTTTGATTTCTTGACATGATCAGTACCCTCATGAGTGACCTCAAATTTGTCCCAAATTTCCTTGGCA
Organism: Kokia cookei; assembly: GCA_039519145.1. Classification (NCBI taxonomy): domain Eukaryota; kingdom Viridiplantae; phylum Streptophyta; class Magnoliopsida; order Malvales; family Malvaceae; genus Kokia; species Kokia cookei. The sequence goes on from CM076903.1 coordinate 28,842,290, forward strand.
TTAGAACATGATGATACTAGCTATATCGATCCGGACCAAGTGCACAAAAGATAGTGTGCATGGCCTTGGCATTAAGTTACATGTTCTTCTTATCTTCCTCATTTTATTCCTTCTTACTCTTTGGAACTAGATTTTCACCTTCTTACTTTAGAGGTATAGTTGGACCATCCATGATAACGTCCCACATGGCATAATCATTTGCTTGTTTGAACAACGTCATTCTAGTATTCCAATAAGAATAGTTAGCACCATTGGAATAAAAAGGTTTATTGGTGGATAGAGATTAAACAATCATAAACGAGCTGGAAGTAGATGATATCTTGTGCGCTTTGAATAGGATGAACTTGAGCTACCTCGAGGATCTTCTCTTGGTTGTTAGACCTTCTTTTTTAGAGACTAACTTTGATACCAATTGTTAGCTCGATAGAACCAACCAAAATAGCCAAGAGGGGGTGAATTGGCCTTTTAAAATTTGGTGAAAGTAAATAGAGAAAATTAAAATATTTATACAAGGATTTAAAGTGGTTAAGCCCCAATTGCCTACTTTACTACCTTAGCTTTCCACCACTAAGGATTTTCCCAATTTCACTAAATTTTTAAACCTTTGAGGCCAAGGTTTAACCTTACAACTCCTTAAGATTTCTATCGCAAATCTTAAGTTTCAAACATTTTCAAAGAGATACAAATAAGCAAACAAAGAAACAATCCTTACAAAATTAAATTGTTTGCAAATGAAACTCAAATACAATAAAACACAATTCAGTAAAATAATAGAAGTAAAGCTTACAAGTGTGTATAAGAAAAATATGAAATAATTAAGCTCAAAGGTTGTTTGATTGATGATTTTTGCTTGAAAGTGCTTTCTTAGTTATTGTAGGTCTTTGGAAGATGGTATTTATACCCACACTAATTGATTTCCAATCGTCTTGGTCGTTGGATGTAATGAATATAGCCACTGGGGATGAAAAACCTGAGCATTTATGTCACTTGCAACTTGACCACCTTCGAACATACTCTCGTTCGGTGTGTGTTTTAGGGCCTCTGAAAGTATACAGGTCAGATTGTAATATAGTTTGTACAAAATACTTGGTAATATTTCGAGGATCGTACAATCTTTAATTCCCTACAGAGAAAAGAAGTAATTAGTACTATCTTTAGGTTTATAGTACGAAAGTAAAATAAAAGGGTTGTGATTGTAATAAATAAAATTAAAGGAAATGAAATAAAACAATGGGAAAGAGATAGTAGATTCAATAAACAAATTTAGGGAGATTAAGTCGCTTTAGTATGAATTCTTCAATCATTGATTTTGCGAACTTTGCTTCCCTATTATACAATCATCAAATATCCAAACTTCCACTCCCTAATCCCCTACAATAGGATTAGTTCCTTATGGTTTCTTCAAGCATCCTAAAAATAATAATATAAGTGAACATAAGATTGAATTAATGAAGTAAAAAGAAACTTTAATTGTATAGCAATATGTTAGGAAATAATTCCTCAATCATTTGTACAAAGTTACAAATCTTGTTTCATAAAATGGAAAAGAGCATAACAAAGTAAATCAAAACTAAAAACTAAAGGTGTGTTAAACCCTAGTGCTAAAGGCCCTATTTATAGGCTTGGATGGTTGTTTTCTTCAACCCTAGGTCAGCTGTTGTTCGTTGTGTTTAAGTGACATTCTAAGATAAAAATGCCCTTCACTCGATGTAAAATTTGCATCCAAGAATTGATGTCGCGACACATAGGAGCTGTGTCGCAACGAAGAGGTCAGTACACTCCATTTGGGCAATCATGTAGGAGTTGTCACGACAAAGAAGTCAACTTCGCGTTTCATCAGGTCTAGTCCTTTTTTGTGATGTAGAGCAGTCTATGTCATGACATAGTGATCGACTTCATACTTGATTGGCTTCTAAAGGTCTCCTACACACTCACAAAATATGTTAGCTAACCCTTAGGCCTCAATTGACCTTAAAGACAATAAAATGCACTTTTTTGTACTTTTTACACATTTTATTCCAAAATAGAAAACTAACCAAAATCCTAAAGAAATGAAAGGAATATGCTTAATTTCAAACTCCTAAAGTGTGAAAAGTAGTTCAATCTGCTAGGTACAAATCCAGCAGATCAAACTTCCCCACACTTAATTCATTACTTGTCCACAAGCAATCAAAACAAGAAAAATAAATAGAGGAGCTTGAGTCTATATCATACAAGGATTAAGTTTGTAACATCTACTCTAGGCATAATATGTTTTTCAATAATTTCAACATGATGAGCAATTAACTTTACCATTCTTGATTATAAACATATAAGTTCAGTAAGTTATACAAAACAAAAACATCAAGGTCTTATTGGTATAACTTCATCAATGCCTAATACAAGTACTTTAATTATCCTAGTACAATATAGATAACCATTATGAGATCATGTAATTCCACATGCATTTATGCATGAAGTTTTTTAAGTTGCATAGGGCTTTTCAGCTTGTAACGTTTTGATGCTTTGGACAGGTATGAAATTCAAAAAGTAGTAATCACAAGATGTTACAAACATGAAAACAGTTTGACACATTGTATTGTTCCTTAATCTTCCTCTTCAGTGTTCGTTCCATCTCAACTTCTTATTTCTCCTTCTCTCAACTTTCTTTTTTCTCCACTTAGGAAATCTCAACATAGTCTAATCCCTTTAGCTAGCTTATGAGTATTCTTCTAATTTTTGAGCAAGATTTTTTTCCCTTTATGTTTTTGTGACTTTGTCAATTTTTATATTTCTTACTTGTGAATTTTTCTTTTGTTTCTACTCATCTTTCTTTTTTACTTTTCATTGTTTGTTTTTTCTTTCTAGCTATACCAAAGTTCATATCCCATATTGATTTTCCTATTTTACTCTTTGTTTTTTTACAAACTCCACCTTAATGTGTCTACTTAACCTTAATACATATAGTCATACATCTATTATCATGCAAAATAGGACCAAAGAAAAGAGTACACACAAATCAGGTTTTTAGGCTAAAGGTTTGTAATATGGTTCATCAAGAAGGGTCAATAAGCTCAAAATATGGTACTAAATGGTAATTCAAAATAATGTTTTTCTTTTTAGCTTTAAATGTATCTAAACAATGCCTTAGGTCATCCCTAAACACCTCAACATGCAAAAAAGTCAATATAATCACATAATACCAAATTTACTATCTATCATATATACTAGCATGCTTGTTTCCTCATATCATTCACATAATTTGGTACCAACAATTTGTTTCTATCTATACTTAGTGTAACGTATAGAACTTAGTTGTTTCATGCTCAAAAATTTAAAAATTTCTCATCATCATGCCAGATTTATCAAAAAAATACAATCAACCTATTGTACATGCTCCTAACCAATCACTTTTATTTCTACAAGCTCAAGCACACATCAAAATAAAATTCAAAAAATAAAACTAAATGCAATAATTCCTATGTTACCCCCCACACTTTAGACAACACAGTATCCCCAATGTGTTGCCCCTAAAAATTAAAGAATAAAGTTACCCGATTGATCATGAAAGCTCTTCTTCTAATGGTGGTTATCCTTCTTCCTTTTGTCGTGAATGGTTCTGAATGTTGTGTCTCCATCATGTAAGGTTCCTACATAAAAATTAAAACATGTATAGGGAAATATAAATTCTACTTCTAATCCTACTCCTAATAAGTTTTAAAACCAAATTACAAGTCTTCAAAAATAAATTCTTAAAAACAGTTCAAAATATTCATTGATCCTCCCAGTCAGATTGAGGATCCATTTGAAGCTTTGCCTTTGCCAAAGTACTTTTGGTGAGAGCTCCCACCTAGGTGTCTTGTTGGACTTTGAATCACTGGCCCTTTGGGAGTTGAATATTGATGCTAGAACATTACCTCATACTCATCTTCAATGTTAGGGTCCTTCTGCTCCATATTGGCCTCTCCCAACTCAGCTTCCTCATCAACACCTTCTTCCCTAAAAATGTTCAGTGGGTAGTTCGGGATTGATAACCCATTTATTCTTGCAAATACTTTCAATACAGGACCCATTTCCTGCATCCACTAAATAATACCATCAAGCTTGATGTCAATATGATAGTATTAGAAAGAACCATTGATTTCTCCCTACTTATTGTTTTAGTTGTTCCCATTTAGTCATCCTTAGCACATATTTTTGCATTTTCTAGTTTAGTTTACTGCATTTAGTTTACTGCATTTTCTAACTCAATGGACCTTAGCCTAGTTGCCCTTAATTTTGTTATATTTTACTACTAATGTCACTGCATGAGCATATCTAGAATTGTCGCTACAGAAACTTGTCCAAAATTATCGCTGTATGAATATGTCTAGAGTTGCCGTTGTATGAGCATGTCTAGAATTGCCGTTGTATGAGCATGTCTAGAATTGCCGTTGTATGAGCATGTCTAGAATTGCACCCACATCTGATAGCTGTCTGGATAAAAAACCAGATTTGAAGGAAAGGACACCTGTACTATTCAGCTGAAAAAGATACTCATGAGGAGAGAGAGAAAGAGGTCTTCTTTCGGTGTTTATTCTTCTTGAATCCATTCTTAAAGCTTGCAACCATGGAAGCTTAAACCTCTCAAGGGTGAACTAACATGAAGAAGGAGGCAGATCTGCTCCTGACGAGGAGTCTCTAAGTGCGATGTAAGAGGGAAGGAAGAGAGCAAGTCGAGTAGCCTCGGAATAGTATTCAGTATTTGTTCTTTTACATTTCTTTTCTCAAACTCTGGTGATTAATGTTTATTTCATGTTTGTATGGAAATACACTTAATTTCTAGACTAAACAATATTTTATCCAAGCTTGCTTTTACTGTTTAATCTTTGGGTTTGAATGTTTTGACCACGGAAGTGTTATTGCAGTCACTGTCATTGGAAGGTGCAGCGACAGTTTAAACTAACAAGGAAGACAATGGAAGTTGCTTGTGGATTAAAGGAATTTAATCCATTTGTTCTTGAATGTATTGCATTGCCATTATCGGAAGTTCTGGTTAGTGTGCATATTTAAGTCTTAGATCAAATAGAGAAGCCAAGTTTGGTAAGACATTTATTGTACCTTATTGCAGCGACAATCACCTATTCTTTAAAACCTTGTGAGTCACACTTAGTATTTTGCTGACTATTCACGTTGAGGACCCCATTTCATTATTATTACTTTTCATCTTTAATTTCACATTATTGCTTCGACAATCCCTCTTACAATTTTATCACATTTACTTATTCATTACACCAACATTAATAGACAAAAAACATCCATCCTTGTGGGATCGATATTTGATAGATTCACATCTGTCTACAATACTTGCATTGACAGTGTACGCTTGCACATTATTGTTGTGACGTTTACAGTCGATCACAATGCTTCCTTGGTTTTGCTTCCTGGTCCTTGATTTCTCTTTTCTTTTTAATGAAGTCAATACATTCATCTTTTTTTTCCTTCTTTGGTTCCACTCCTTAATTTGTTTTCGTTAAAGCTTAATGTACTATTTGTACAAGGAGTCCTCGGTGATACTTCGGGTCAGCTTCATAAATTGCTCATTCTCGCTCATTAGCACCCCTACCTTCTTGCACAGTGCTATCACTAAATGAGGAAAGAAAAGGTAACTCTTTTGGCCTTGGCTGTACCGTTTCATTTCCCGAAAGATCCAAGCACCTCCACAAATATGCTTTCGCTGCAAAATGACATACAAGAGTAGAGCTCGAAAAGAATTAATGTTAGAGACATTTAGAGCTGGCACAATTCATGTTGCTAAGAATTTCATCCACATTTTGGCAAACAAAAACATAATAGCTTTATGAAAATTAGAAGGTGTGCCTATGTCGGATCTATAGTTCTAAACACCCTTACCTATTGTTAAGAACCTAATGATTTCTTCCATATCAAAGTTTTTAAACAGGTTAAAGTCTACATTGTCTACGTAATCCTTCTCAAAATATGAGACATTATAATATTCACAAATATCGACAGGTAAAATGAGCACATATTTCCCCTTACAACTACTGTTTTACAAGTACTTCTCTTAATAATATTGTCCTTAAGACATGCATAAAATTCATAAACTATTGGAACAACAACGTTACCTGTTGGGGGAACACAAAATTGATTCTATTGATGATACCTTATCAGCGGTCATATTTCCTTGCAATGAATCATCGATGGTTCAAAGCCTCATTCTTGAATGAGTGGCCTTCCTTGTGAGGCTAAGAAATAGTTCTCGATCTTGGTATTCCCGAACCTTTCATAGTCTGAATCACTATCGTCTTCCTGAACAATGGTTCGTTTGCTTCTTTTGGGAGATATCTCAAATAAATGATAAGTAATAAGCAATGGAACAGTAAAAGTTTATAAATCACTCTTCCTTCTAGTTTGTACCTTGTCGAAGAGATGGAATCGCGCCTTGGATTTCTATAATGAACTCTTCTTAGTTGATGGTAGATATGGGGTTTTTAGGTTTAAAGAGAAAAAGTTAAGAGATTTAGAGAGATTTTGAAAGGTTTTGAAGTGTTTTAAGTAATGGAATAGGTTTAATTTAAGCTCTTATATATAGAGGTTGTGAAAATTAGGGTTTAGGGGTTAAGAAATTAGGTAAAATATAGGTTAAAATGCTGGGTTGCATGATCGGGCTGGGTCGACCCTGCTGAAATTATAGACGATATCGTGATGTAGGTAATGTGTGTCGTGACAAGCTCTCCAATATCCTTTTTTCGCGACATAAACCTCCCTATGTCGTGATATACCAATCAATATTGAAATTTTTGTAATCTGACCCCTTTGTCGCAACATATAAGGGGGTGTGTCACGTCATCGGGTTATTTTGATGTCCTTGAGGTATATTGGTTCCTTTGTCGTGACGTAGGTAAGCTATATCGTGATAAACACATTAGTTTCACCTAGGTTACCCTAAAATGAAAACATAACATAGTTAGTATGTTAGTACATATGTAAAAGTAAAATTTTGTATTAATGCTTCTCAGAATTGTCTGACAAGGTAGTTAGTGTGCACTTCGACACTCGAGAACAGTTCGTTCTATCATTGTTAGTCCAACAACCTTCATGCCAAGCTATCCTTTGGTGTTTATCTCTTTCTCAGAATTTTCCTTTTCGTCTTGCGTTGGTTACCGTTGTTTCTTTCCTTTGGTCATATCTATCATTAACGGCTATGGATTCTCCACAGACTTATTTCTTTCTTCCGTGAGGACTGAATTTTTTTTACATTCGAAAATTGAGGCACTGGCTCATAAATGTAGATTTCCCCGATTATCTGAAGTGTGTGGAAAATTCAAATATTATTAATTTCTCTAGGGATCTAATTCAACAATGAGATATTATACATTATGGCCATTTTCCATCCGACACCTAGTTCTTGAATCGTAGAATCTTCATTTGTCAATACTTCTTCACTGGATTGAGGTTCATTTTCAATTCTCAAAATATGTTCGATTTCCTCTTCTACTGATGACTCTTTCGTTTGCTTAACGGTCTGGTCAACAGATTCCTTAGAAGTTTCCTTGTCTAGTTCCACACATGGCTTCTCCTCTTGGCATTGTTCCTTTTGTTCGGGTTCTGCATGTAGTCGTTTGCACGTTTCGAGATTGTTTCAGGACTAGGATCTCTCCTCGAAGTTGACTTAACTCGAGCATCAATAATCTTTGATTTTTCTGTATTTCCCAATCTTCATAGTACCCGTCTTCGTAGATGTCATCATCGTAATTGTATTTCTCGTCTTAACACATGTAATAATAGTCATCCATGACATGAAAATAATGTGAGAAGGTTGGATAAGGAGTAGTTAATCTGAAAAAAAAAATTGTTAGTTTTGTTAATTCGTAGCTATATCCTAAAAATCTCCTAATTATTCAAATAATAGTGCAAAAATAGAAATCATTGAAAGCGTTGTCTCCCTGACAACGACACCAAAAACTTGACCACCTCCAAACGTACTCTCGTTCGGTGTATGATTTAAGGCTTTCGTAAGTATATGAGTCATGTTGTAATATAGTTTGTGCAATGAAATAATTGGTAGTATTTCGAGGATCATTCCCAAATGAGGCTTAAAGCAGTAGTGATTTAAATACCTACAGAGAAAAGAAATAATTAGTACTATCTTTAGGTTTGTAGTACGAAAGTAAAATAAAAGGGTTGTGATTGTAAAACGTAAAATAAAAGGGTTGTGATTGTAAAACATAAAATTAAAGGAAATAAAATAAAATAAGGGAAGAGATAGGTAGATTTGATAAATGGATTTAAGGAGATTAGGTCACTCCAGTATGGATTCTTCAATCATCGGTTTTAGGGACTTTGCTTCAATCAACTAGTCACTACCTTAGTAGGATCTTTCGATCTTCCACCAACATAACGAGTCAATAGAGACTACTTATCACCAGATGTCATAGTCTAAACTAGTTTGGGATAAGGTGTTCACGAATGGGTAATACCAATTTTGGGTTCATTCCCACCTAGATGACTTTCTAAGGTTGTCAGGCCTAGTGTTTGTTCCACGTTCTTCCATTTCCAAACAGTTGATCCGATTACAAATCTCTGTTATACAATCATCAAATATCCATACTTCCACTCCCTAATCCCCCACAATGAGATTAGTTCCTCATGGTTTCTTCAAGCATCATAAAAATAATAGTATAAGTGAACATAAGATTAAATTAATGAAGTAAAAAGAAACTTTAATTGTATAGCAATCTGTTGGCAAATGATTCCACAATCGTTTATGTGAAGTTACAAATCTCGTTTCCCAAAATAGAAAACAATATAACAAAGTAAAATAAAACTAAAAACTGAAGGTGTGTCAAACCCTTGTTCTAAAGGCCTTATTTATAGCCTTGGACGGTCATTTTCTTCAACCTTAGGTCAGCTATCGTTCATCGTGTTTAAGTGGCATTGTAAAGACCAAAACACCCTTCACTCGGTGTAAATTTTACGTCTAGGAGTCGTGTCACGACGAAGAGGTCAATCAACTCCATTTGGGCAATCATGTAGGCATTGTCGCGACATAGGGAATGTATGTCGCGATAAAGAATTCAGCTTTGCGTTTCTTCAGGTCTAGTCCCTTTGTTACGACTTACAGCAGTCTATGTCGTGACATAATGATCAGCTTCATAATTGATTGGCTGTTAAAGGTCTCTTGCACACCCACGAAGTACGTTAGCTAACCCTTAGGCCTCAATCGGCCTTAAAGACAATAAAACACACCTTTTTACACATTTTATTCCAAAATAGAAAACTAACTTAAATCGTAACAAAATGAAAGGAAAATGCTTAATTTCAAGCTTCTAAAGTGTAAAATAGTTCAATTTGCTAGGTACAAATCCAACAGATCTCAATTGCGAGTATTGATACCGTAAAAAAGGTATCGATATTTCTTGTCATAAATTCTAAATTCAATGACCATTGATACCTTTTAAACAAATACCAAAATAAATTATCGGTACTTTTTCAAAAAGGTATCGACACCGTATCGATACTTCCTAAGGTTTGTGAAAAACAAAATGCTCATTTGGTATCATTTATAAACAAGGGTATCGATCTTTTTCAAATATTACTGATACCTTAAGAATAGTATCGATATTTTGGGACTTTGTCAAAACAGAATGCAAGTTTGATCTTGATTTTTCTAAGGGTGTCGATATTTCAAGAATTATCGATACTTGGCCAAAAAGGTATCGATACTTTTCGGTCTAGAGCTATTCTGACTTGTGTGAAAAACATTTTGATGTGTTAAAATGCTTTGACTTGGTTGAAATCATTTTGATTTTGACTTGTCTAAAATCATTTTAACTTGATTTTAAAATTGTTTTAAAATTTTCTAAGATTTTAATATAAGAATTCAAAATTTTATCTCGTAGACTTTAAATTGAAAAATAATTTTGTCAAGTTTAACTTATATTAAAAAATTCTTTAATTTTTTATATCAAAATATTTTATCAAATAAAGCTTAGTTTAACAGATAACATCACCAACATTGAGTTAGGGATTATCATTGGATCCTGAGTCGACAACCACAAATATGTACCTAACCTGCATATAAGGAATGATCAGATACTAATTAATTTCATTAACTCAAAGAATTACTCATGAACTTAATAACCATAATTTCATAATCCATATCATGTAATGTATATTTCCACTTAATTTCCCATAAAGTTCATCATGAGTTTCCATACACATTTAATGATAACCCTCAATTACCAACCTTCGTTGGATCAATTATACTTTAACAATATGTATAAATATGTTGTTGGCACCTAGTGCCAAGCGGATAAATTGTAATAAAGTTTTGCGTTCAGTGCTAGTCGGATAAACCGACAATAGATGTGTCATGCACTAGTTGTATAAACCGAAAAAGATTTGCACCCAACGCTAGTCCGATAAACCGACAACATCAATTGTGTACCTAGCACTAGTCGGATAAACCGACAAAGATTTACGCCTAGCACTAGTCGGGTAAACCGACAACATCAAATGTATGCCCAACACTAGTAGGATAAACTGACAATTTACATACATAATTACAAAATCCACAATTCCTCATTTCATAATTCAATCATTCGCAACAAATAACAATAAGTAATTCTTTGATCTATTCCATAATCATATATATATATAATTCCATAAATCAAAATTTACCAAAAATGGAGGTTAAAAGCACTTACATGCAATGACTTTAATCAAAACAAAGCTCAAGCTCCTTTCCTATGGTGATTTTCGGTGGTTAAAGTGTTTTAGGAAGATAACTCGCATGTTTTATTTTTGTTGTGTTTTTTTTCTTATTTACTACTTTGCCCCTAAAAATTGAAGAATTTTTCCTTAATGCCTAACCAAAACCTTCCTCTATATAAAAATAAGGTCTAATTGCTATTTAATACCAACAAAACATAATATTATACCCATTTAATATTTTCCACTAAAATGAGTAAGAACCCTCACGTCCCTTCCCTCCCATTTAGCTTCACATTCAAAAAAATTTCATATTCAAATCTGATATTTTATCTCAAAATTAACTCATCCTTGGTGATTTCCTAACTATCCAAACACCTCAACACCTTCCAATTTTAAAGAAAAATCATTAAATCCTCATCAAATTCATCATCATTCTTCTCAAGTTCAACTTCGAATTAGCTCCACAACTTGTTTTCTTCAAATTGAGGTAATGTCTTGACTTATTATGATTATATTAAGGTTGTTGTTTTTCTAATTCGAAATTTAATCGAGTGTGTTGAGAGTTTTTAAGAATTAAAGCTTTTTAATTAAATTTCGGTTCAACAATGGTGAAATTCGAAATAATGAGTAAAACTATTTTTTGATTGATTTCTAATCTATTTTTAACTAATTAGAAGGTATTTGAACTCAATTTGATAAATCAATATCAAATTTTAATGAATTTCAAATTTCCCTCTTTTGTATGTTCATACATGCTTTATTTTTTTGGAAATTTTAAATTCGTGAGATTATGTAGAATTAAAGGTTTAAAAGTGAAATTAGATGATATTTAGAAATATTAGAATCAAAATTAAGGCTTAGAAATGAGATTTGAGTGCTTAAAAATCGGTTTCGACAAAACTAGTTAAATTTTCGATATGAGAAAAGTGAGCTTAGAATGGTGATTTTGCTACTCTTTTTTTTTTTTTTTTTTTAAGGCTATTAATAATGATTTTATATTGTATTTAATATGTGTGCAAAGTTTGGGATTCATTAGGAGGTTTCATGAGCAATGTAAAAGGGAAAGAAAATATTGTTTGACATTGTTGTACAAGAGGCATTGACTAAGGCGAGTGGTTTGATATACTACATTTAAACTCCACTATACGGCTTAAGATAACATATGCAAACCCATGCTTAATTAATATGTGAATATATATATATGCGTGGGTTGTTAATACATACATTATATTATATGTGTGAGTCTGTAGGTGATAAATATATATGCGTGAGTTTGGGGTTATAAAATATATATGCGTGCTATATATGTAATATATATGAATGGGGTTGTATATATTATGCGTGGGTTTTATTATATAATATATATTTATAGGTTTTGTTTTATATAATATATAAATTTTATGGGATTTTTAAGGTATATTAAAATTTGCAATGACAAATGTTACTAAAAAGGTATGAATATATATGTAATATATATTCGTATATAGTTTTATACTAAATATTGTGAATGTGTTAAAGGGATATTTTTTCATTGTGACTTTACGAAACCATTAGATATAATTGGCATGCCATAGGGTTGTGAGTACTCACTCACCCTCATTTTTTAGATGGACATTGTGCTTGCAGATAGCGGTGGAGAGATAAGGGAATGTCGAGCATAACTCCATTCACTGTAGATAACGTGGTGTGTTTGGAGAGTTTTAGCATTCGTGCTACACTTATATCGGAAACAACGTAGGGCTCTTTAAGTCCAAAAGCGAGGCGTTATAAGGATATTTATTTATCCAATGTGTGGTGATAAAGTCCACTTATAGGTGGTGATAGAGTCTCTTATATGTTTCATAATCAGAAAAATGCCAACTTATCATTATTTGAAATATATGAGTTATGATGGAGTATGAACTGTTATTTTGCATGAACTGTTATGTGTTATGAACTGTTAATTGGAATAAACTCTCATTTGGTATAAACTGTTAGTTCATATGAATAGATGCTTTATGCAGATTGATAATTTATGTGATCTGCCCATTTTATGCTAATTACTTATTATATGTGCACTGCTTATTTTATGAGAACAATTGTGTCGTGCGAGTTACTATTTTGTGTAGACAGTAATAATATGTGAATCGTTTAAGTATACCTATTTCATTACCTATTTCATCTAACCTAACTGATGTGTTTATTTGTAGTATGTTTGAGCACTCATTGAGCTTTCATAAGCTCACCCACTCTTTTATAATAATGTAGTGATATAGCATACGAGAAGGTGTGAAAGTGAGATATCCAAGTGATCCATAATGAGGCTACATCTGGGTATGTTGTTGTGTTCCCAAACCCAATGAGGAAGACAATGTGGGACCAAATTATAGGATTTAGTATTAGACTTACTTATAATTGTCAGGTTGTAATTGGACACTATGAACTATTTAATTGTTTTGCTTGAAACTTATATTACTACTTTAGATAAATTATTGAAATGATGGGTTATGATTCTTTAATAATTGGTTTGAATAATTGTTCGAATAACTTGTAAGTGCAAGTTAAAGAGTCTCTAGTCATTGAGGTAAGCCTTAGATGTTTTATGAGTGATTTGGATATAAACATGTGCTTGGTATGCATGAGATGTAACACATAATGTAATAGCTCGTTTTTCAGTAGTATTGGAAACAATGGTTTCAGGACCACAAAATTCGACGAGTAAATTCATATAATGAGTATTTAAATTATATGAGTCAATAATAATTTTTATATGAAATTTTGAATGGGTGAATTTTAGTTATTGAATTAAAAGTTAGTATAAGTGGTTTGGTTCAAAAGTCAAGTGGTTTTAGAATATGATGTATCGGGATCTCGTTTCTGAAATTTAAGTTCGTAAATGATTTTATTAAATATTTATAGAATCTTATTTTATGTGAATTGATGTTTGGTAGGGTAATTTTGATGATTGATTGCTTAATTGAGGTAAAAGGAGTAAATTGTAAAAGTGGTAAAAGTTAATTGCTATTGATTAAAAATAGTAAAGGGACCAAAATGGTTATTAAACCATGGTCAAAAAGTCCAAGCGGTGGTGGATATGATTGATTCCACTAACTTTTGGATTATTTATTCATTTAGTCCTAATTAGTTAAGGTTAAATTGAAAACAAGTTTGTTTAATTGAAATCTAATATAATTGAAGGACCATTGTGAAATTTGACTCTCCTTAAATGGCCTAATAATTGAAATGATATGGAGCTCTTTAGATTTTTGTAAATTGCAATTAAGTCCTAATTGAATGAGCATTTACTAATTAGTTTATTTTTAGTATGATCTAGAATGGTGGTTTTGAGGCCACAAATTTGATATGTTAGATCGTAAAATTTAATTACTTAATATTTACGAGATCATTAGTAAAGTACTAAATTTTATCTTTTAGATAATTAATTAAGTAAAAAAGATTAAATTGTAAAAAGTGTGAAAGTTGTGTTCTACTAATTAAAGGTATTAGATGTCAATTAAAAAGAAAGGAAAGGCACTTAAATGGTAGTATAACCATTAGTAATTTGACTGGACAATTTTGACTTAAATTTGGTTAAAAGTTACGTGTAAACAAAGGGTAAATGTGTAATTTATAAATAAATGGATTTTAAATAAAAAACTAAAAGATGAAATGGACATTTTCTTCTTATTTTTTATAGCCAAAATCGAAACCCTAAATAGGATAAGAAGAAGTCATCGTGTAAACTTTGTGTCTTCGATTTGGTGAGCAAATTTCGTCCATTTTTAATAATTTTTATGTTTTTGAGTTCGTATTAGTTTAATCTAGCTAGCCCGGGGACTTATTTGTGAATATGTCAAATGTTATGGATTTTTCCATTGATATTTTTGTATATTCTTGGAATTTTATGATGGATTATTAATTTTGGTTGTTAAATAAGACAATTTTGTAAAGTAGTATTTGATGATTTTAATGTTTGATGACTAAAATGTGAAAGTAATAAAAGTACAAGGACTTGATGTTAAATAATAGAAAGTATGGGTTGTTGAGAGACCCAAAACAATTCGGCTAAACCTATTTCTAAAGAAAAATGGTTAATTTGCATGCTTGGGGCTTAAGGACTAAACTGAATAAAAATGAAAAGTTAAGGGCAATTTTGTATAACTACCAGAAAGGCTTATTTGCATAAAATGATTAAAAATTCGTGTAGATTTAAATAATTGAATGAATTATTATAATAGATCAAGAACGTGTTACAGATCTAGGAAAAGGGAAAATTTCAAAATAGTCCTTGGTGTTAAGTCGTAGCTACAACTTAGTCCAGTAAGTTCGTATAGTAAAGTAATTGATAGTTTCTGTTTGTGAATTATTAAAATAAATCAAGTATTTCGTATTTAAATTTGTGTGCTTAGTAAATATTAAATTTATGAAATTAAATCAAATTGAAATGAAATTATATTGAAGGACATGATTGGAAGTGACGTATTGATATAGTTGTATTCAGGTGACAACAAAACTCTTACAGGATTATGTGTTGTGGTAGTTATTATTCATGTTACAAATGAATTAATTCGGTTGATATATGACAAATAATAAATTGAACTAAATGGCATTGTTAGTTCATTTTATATTATGTCTGATAAATAAGGATTATATGGATGTTTGCTCGAAATGGTATAATGTGATGAAAATTAATTGAAATGGACATGGTATATAACACATATGAACTTCGTAAATAATTGGGATACAAAGGATCTATCATTAAGGGTTATACAGTTTTGGGAGCTAGTCTTAGATGTCTTAGTGATGGGTAGTCATTGTACTTGAGCCGTTACTACAAATTAAACCTGCAAATTCGTACTGTTATTCTCTATATTGAAACGAAAAAAGAAATGAAATGTTAGGCCTTGGGCGGATGATATTCATCGACTCGATGGCTGAGATTTTGCGTATGTTGCAGTTTCCTGACAGCTTGTGTGGCAGCACCGTGAGTCGAAGACTTCTAAATGAATATTGGATACTAATTGTAAGGACCCCTGCGATGGTTATGATCCTGCTACGCTGCAATTTCTTGATAGCTTGTGTGAGCAGCATTATGACTAGGTAACATGGACCCTACGATGGCTGAGATCTTGCATATGTTACGGATTCTTGATAGGTTGTGTGAACAACATTGTGACTGGGTAATATGGACCGTATCAATGGCAGGGATCTTGCATATGTTGCAGTTTTCTTACAGCTTGTGTGAGCAGCATCGTATACTGGTTATACTCTGTTTGGGATTGTAAAAGCTAAACTCTGTTTAGGCTTGTATGAGCTAAATTCTGGAAGACCCGAAGAGATCATCTGGAAGCTAATGTCATGGGATAATGAAGATGTTATCTACTCTTTCCATAACCAAATATGTTATTCTGTAAGTTAATTACTTTACGAACTTACTAAGCTTTGAAGGCTTACCTGTGACATTGTTATTGTTTCGTAGATTTTATTTTTCCATTTGAAGATCGGATCACCTCGAAGAAATCACACTATCTCGGGAGCTCGCTCAGTAGTTTTTACACCACCTGGTTATATGGCATGTACTAGGATGTTGATATCTTCTAAAGTACTTGATTTTGGTTATAATGTGTAATTGAAATAGCCTAACTGAATGGAGTACGTTTGTTAGCATGATTATGTTCATTGAGTTTAGAATATGAATTGATGTAGGGTGTTTTGTTGATGATAGTTAAATGATGTGTTTTGCCACTTATATCTATAAAATTGTATGTTTAAAGATGTGCCATAGTAGGACTATTGAAGTTATTAAGATTGGTGATTGATAAGTAATTTTTATGAAAATTTTGGGTGCATATTTGGAGTTAAGCAGGTACACACGGCCTGACACACGAGCCAATATACGGGCGTGTGCCCTAGGAAATATAGGTGCAAGGTACACACGGACAACATACGAGATGGGACACAGCCGTGTGGCCCAATTTCGAACTAACACATGGCCCAGCACACGATTTCACAAACGAGTGTCTGGGGCATTTTCGCATGTTCACAGGGTCTTTAACACCGTCATGTATGGGTATTTCGTGTATGCACATGATCTGGGGCATGGCCGTATGACCCTGTTTTGATGAACTCTATGTTTGTGTAATGTTTCAGACGTGTTCAATCAAGTACTTGTGAATTGAAATGTTAAAAAAAAGTAAGAATAACAAATTATGATTGAATGTATTTATTATATCAAGTATGATGTTGAAATGTGATCTGGTTACGTAATTGTTTCAAGACATGGATGTTAGTAGCCTTGAAACCCTAACCGACGACTATGACATGTTTTGGGTGTTACATTTAGTGGTATCAGAGTTACGGTTTAGTCGATTCTCGGACTGAATGTAGTGTGAATAATGTCTAGAAAGTACATGCCATATAAATCTGTGATAGTGTGATATTGATTAATCCGATCTAACTCATGTTTTATTGTAGATTTTAAAGATGTTATCTGAATCTGATTGTGATAGAACTAATGGAGTTAATAGTAATATTCTAACTATTGATTTTGGTGCAAGTCATAGTATATTGGTTTCACAAATATTTGAAACAAGGAGTGGCTTTATAACCGCTATCCCTGAGTATAGGTAAAAAAAGTGGGATCGAAGACAATGATGGATTTGAAGTTACAATGCCTGATATTATTTCTGGTATGTTCTATTCTTTCGATATTATTTATTGTGTATGCACTTATTGAGATTGGGTTAATTTATTTATATATTGCATTGTATTAATAATGGATAGGAGTCTATTTCCAAAACCAATGAGTTTAATATTTGAATCATAGTCCGTTCAAATAGTGTTGGTATGTCGAAATTATCTGCTGAAAATTTAAGACTGTGATTTTCTATCAATTTGATGTTACTATCATTTCGTGAATTTGGTATTATTCTGGGAACAAATTGGCTAAATTTATATGATACCGTAATGAATTGTAGACTGAAATGAATTGACTGAATTATCAGACTTATGTATTGATTAGGGTTGAGTTTGGTAAAACAAATAGTATAATCAAAGTTATTTCAGATGTCTTTGTAAAGGAAATGATATAAAATTATTGTAAAACATTATATATATATATATATCTACTCAATACTTTAAAAAAATAGATTAGAGGTTAACTATGTACTGTTTGCTAATGGGACTCTTGATCTATTTTCTAAAGGATTTTTGGGATTTCTGCCTAAATCTGACAATGAAATAAATTCAAGATAAAGAATAAATATCGTATATCTCATATAGAAAACTTGTTTAACAAGTAAAAAGGCCGTAACAATAGTCACGAAATTTAATACAGACTCGATTATTCGGCTCTAGATAAAGAATATGAGATGCTGAAATTTTTTTTTCGAACTTGAGGTGATCAATAAAAATTCTGGTAATATTGTCTACACTAACTAATATCTCTATTAATTTATGAAAATGATGAATCAAATTGTTCAATCTTATTTGGATATTTAGATATAGTCGTAGTTATTATTATTGATATTATTCTGATAGACTCTAAACAAAATTTGTGTATGCATAATATGTGAGAAATGTATTACAGACTATGTGTGAGAAATAATTTATTTAAAATTAACAACGGTGAATTTAATTCAGTGAAGTTGATTTTCTTTGTAACATAAATCTGGCAGATGGATTTGGGTGGGTCCGTGTAAAGAGATTCTCTATTGCTATATGGAAACTTCGAAAAAAAATTTGAGGATGAAATTTCCTAAGGGGGGAGAGTTGTAACAACCCGTTTTTCAGTGGTGTTGGAAACAGTGGTTTCAGGACCATAAAATTCGACGAGTAAATTCATATAATGATTATTTAAATTAGATGAGTCAATAATAATTTTTATATGAAATTCTGAATGGGTGAAATTTAATTATTGAATTAAAAGTTAGTATAAGTGGTTTGGTTTAAAAGTCAAGTGGTTTTAGAAAATGAAGTATCAGGACCTCGTTTTTGAAATTTAAGGTTTAAAATATATTTATTAAATATGTATAGAGTCTTATTTTATGTGAATTGATGTTTGGTCTAGTAATTTTGACGATTGATTGTATAATTGAGGTAAAGGACTAAATTGTAAAAGAGGTAAAAGTTAATTGCTATTGATTAAAAATAGTAAAGAGACCAAAATAGTAATTAAACCATGGTCAAAAAGTCCAAGCGGTGGTGGATATGATTGATTCCACTAACTTTAAACCATGGTCAAAAAGTCCAAGCGGTGGTGGATATGATTGATTCCACTAACTTTTGGATTATTTATTCATTTTGTCCTAATTAATTAAGGTTAAATTGAAAATAAGTTTTTTTAATTGAAATCTAATATAATTGAAGGACCAATTGTGAAATTTGACCCTCCTTAAATAGCCTAATAATAGAATGATGTGAAACTCTTTAGATTTTGGTAAATTACAATTAAATCCTAATTAAATGAGGATTTACTAATTAGTCTATTTTAGTATGATCGAGAATGATGATTTCGAGCCACAAATTCGATGTGTTAGACTTTAAATATTAATTAATTATTTAATATTTACGAGGTCTTTAGTAAAGTATTAAATTTTGGTTAAGAAATTTTATCATTTAGATAGTTAATTAAGTAAAAAAGATTAAATTGTAAAATGTGTGAAAGTTGTGTTCTACTAATTAAAGGTATTAGATGCAAATTAAAAAGAAAAGAAAGGTACTTAAATGGTAATATAACCATTAGTAATTTGAGTGGACAATTTTGACTTAAATTTGGTTAAAAGTTAAGTGTTAACAAAGGGTAAATGAGTAGTTTGTAAATAAATGGATTTTAGACCAAAAATTAATAGATGAAATGGTTATCATCTTTTTATTTTTGATAGCCAAAATCGAAACCCTAAATAGGAGAAGAAGAAGCCATCATCCAAGCTTTGTGTCTTCGATTTGGTGAGCAAACTTCGTCTGTTTTTAGTAATTTTTATGTTTTTGAGTTCATATTAGCTTAATCTAGCTAGCCAGAGGACTAATTTGTGAATTTGTCAAATGTAATGAATTTTTCCATTGATGATTTTTGTATATTCTTGGAATTTTATGATGGATTATTAATTTTGGTTGTTAAATAGGACAATTTTGTAAAATAGTTTTTGATGATTTTATTGCTTAAGGACTAAAATATGAAAGTAATAAAAGTACATGGACTTGATGTTAAATAACAGAAAATATGGGCAATGGAGAGACCCAAAACAATTCGGGTGAACCTATTTCTAAAGAAAAATGGTTAATTTACATGTTTAGGGCTTTGAGACTAAATTGAATAAAAGTGAAAAGTTAAGGGCAATTTTGTAAAAATACCAGAAAGACTTATTTGTGTAAAATGATTAAAAATTCGTGTTGATTTAAATAATTGAATGAATTATTATAATAGATCAAGAACGTGCTGTAGATCTAGGAAAAGGGAAAATTTCAAAATAGTCCTTGGTGTTAAGTCGTAGCTACAACTTAATCCAGTAAGTTCGTATAGTAAAGTAATTGATAGTTTCTGTTTGTGAATTATTAAAATAAATCAAGTATGTCGTATTTAAATTTGTGTGCTTAGTAAATATTAAATTTGTGGAATTAAAACAAATTGAAATGAAATTATATTGAAGGACATGATTGGAAGTGACGTATTGATATAGTTGTATTCAGGTGACAACAAAACGCTTAAAGGATTACGTGTTGTGGTAGTTATTATTGATGTTACAAATGAATTAATTCAGTTGATATATGACAAATAATAAATTGAACTAAATGACATTGTTAGTTAATTCTATATTATGTCTGATAAATAAGGATTATATGAATGTTTGATCGAAATGGTATAATGTGATGAAAATTAATTGAAATGAACATGGTATATGACACATATGAACTTCATAAATAATTGGGATACAAAGGACCTATCATTAGGGGCTATACAGTTTTGGGAGCTAGTCTTAGATGTCTTAGTGATGGGTAGTCATTGTACTTGAGCCGTTACTACAAATTAAACCTGCAAATTCGTACTGTTATTCTCTATATTGTATTAAATCCTTCTTTACTCCATTGCTATTATAGAAAATTTCATATGCTTGACACTTTGAGGAATTTGAGAAACGAAAAAAGAAATGAAATATTAGGCCTTAGGCCAATGATATATATCGACTCGATGGCTGAGATTTTGCATATGTTGCAGTTTTCTGACAGCTTGTGTGGCAGCATCGTGAGTCGAAGACTTCTAAATGGATACTAGATACTGATTCTATGGACCCCTATAATGGCTGAGATCCTAAATACGTTGCAGTTTCTTGATAGCTTGTGTGAGCAGCACTTTGAGTGTGTAACACGGACCCTACGATGGCTGAGATCTTGCATATGTTGCGGATTCTTGATAGCTTGTGTGAGTAGCTTTGTGACTAGGTAATATGGACCGTATCGATGGTTGGGATCCGACATATGTCGCAGTTTCTTGACAGCTTGTGTGAGCAGCATCGTAAGTGGGTATTATGGACCGTAGCAATGGCTGGGATCCTACATATGTTACAGTTTCCTGACATCTTGTGTGATTAGCATCGTATACTAGTTATACTCTATCTAGGCTCGTAAGAGCTAAACTCTATTTGCGCTCGTATGAGCTAAATTCTGGAAGACCCAAAGAGATTATTAGAAGCTAATGTCACGGGATAACGACGATGTTATTTACTGTTTTCGTAATCGAATATGTTATTCTATAAGTTAATTTGCTCTACGAACTTACTAAGCTTTGAAGGCTTACCTGTGAAATTGTTGTTGTTTCGTAAATTTTATTTTGCTATAGGAAGATCGGATCACCTCGATGAAGTCACACTATCTTGGTAGCTCGCTCTGTAGTTTTTACATCACCTGGTTATATGGAATGTACTAGGATGTTGATATCTTCTAAAGTACTTGATTTTGGTTGTAATGTGTAATTGAAATAGCCTAAGTGGATGGAGTATGTTTGTTAGCATGATTATGTGCATTGAGTTTAGAATATGAATTGATGTAGGGTGTGTTGTTGATGATAGTTAAAGGATGTGATTTACCACTTATATATTTTAAATTGTATGTTTTAAGATGTGCCCTGGTAGGACTATTGAAGTTATTAAGATTGGTGTTTGATAAGTAATTGGTATGAAAATTTTGGGTGCATATTTGGAGTTATGCAGGTGCACACGGCCTGGCAAACAGGAAAATATACGAGCAGGTGCCTTGGGAAAATTAGGTGTAGGCTTCACATGGACAACATACGGGTTGGGACATGGCCGTGTGACCCAACTTTGAACTAACACATGGCCCAGCACACGGTTTCACACACGAGAATGTGAGGTATTTTCGCATGTTCCCACGGTCTATTACACCGCCGTGTATAGGTATTTCGTGTATGCACATGGTCTAGGGCATGATTGTGTGACCCCCTATTTTGATGAACTCTATGTTTTGTGTAATGTTTCGGACATGTTCAATCAAGTCCTTGTGAATTGAGATGATAAGCAAAGTAAGAATGATGAATTAGAATTTAATGTATTTATTATATCAAGTATTATGTTGAAATGTGATCTGATTACGTAATTGTTTCGAAACATGGATGTTAGTAGCCTCGAAACCTTAACCTGTGACTGTAACGAGTTTTTGGTGTTACATTTAGTGGTATCAAGTTACGATTTAGTCGATTCTCGGCCTGAATGTAGTGTGAATAATGTCTAGAAAGTACATGCCATATAAACCTTTGATAGTGTAATATTGATTGATCCGATCTAACTAATGTTTTATTGTAGATTTTAAAGATGTTATCTGAATTTGATCGTGATGGAACTAATGGAGTTAATAGTAATATTCTAACTATTGATTCCGGTGCAAGTTATAGTATATTGGTTTCACAAATATTTGAAACAAGGAGTGGCTTTATAACCGCTATCCCTAAGTATAGATAAATAAAGTGGGATCGAAGACATAATGATGGATTTGAAGTTACAATGCCTGATATTATTTATGGTAAGTTCTATTCTTTCGATATTATTTATTGTGTATGCTCTTATTGAGATTGAGTTAATTTATTTTTATGTTGCATTGTATTAATATTGGATAGGGGCCTATTTCCAAAACCAATGAGTTTAATATTTGAATCATAGTCTGTTCGAATAGTGTTGGTAGATCAAAATTATCTGTTGAAAATTTATGACTGTGATTTTCTATCAATTTTATGTTACTATCATTTTGTGAATTTCGTATTATTCTGGGATAAATTGGCTAAATTTAGATGATACCATAGTGAATTGTAGATTGAAATGAATTGACTGAAATATCAGATTGATGTATTGATTAGGGTTGAGTTTGGTGAAACAAATAGTATAATCAAAGTTATTTCAAATGCCTTTATACAGGAAATGATCTAAAATGATTGTAAAACATTATATATATATGTATATAATTATCTACTCAATACTTTAAAAAAAAGGATTAGAGGTTAACTATGTACTGTTTTCTAATGGGTCTCTTGATCTATTTTTTGAAGGATTTTTGGGATTTTTGCCTAAATCTGAGAATGAAATAAATTCAAGATTAAGAATAAATTTCTTATATCTCATATATAAAACTTGTTTAACAAGTTAAAATGGCATAACAGTAGTCACGAAATTTAATATAGACTCAGTTATTCGGCTCTAAATAAAGAATATGAGATGCTGAAAATTTGTTTTCGAACTTGAGGTTTTCAATAAGAATTCTAGTAATATTGTCTAGACTAACTAATATCTTTGTTAATTTATGAATATGATGAATAAGATTGTTCAATCTTATTTGGATATTTAGATATAGTCTTAGTTATTTTTATTGATGATATTCTGATAGACTCTAAACAAAATTTGTGTATGCGTAATATGTGAGAAATATATTATAGACTATGTGTGGGAAATAATTTATGTGAAAATTAACAACGGTAAGTTTAATTCAGTGAAGTTGATTTTCTTGGTAACATAAATATGGCAAATGGATTTGGGTAGGTACGAGTAAAAATATTCTCTATTGCTATATGGAAAGTTAGAAAAAAAAATTTTAAGACGAAATTTCCTAAGGGAGAAGAGTTGTAACAACCCGTTTTTCAGTGGTGTTGGAAACAGTGGTTTCGGGACCACAAAATTCGACGAGTAAATTCATATTATGAGTATTTAAATTATATGAGTCAATAATAATTTTTTTATGAAATTTTGAATAGGTGAATTTTAATTATTGAATTAAAAGTTAATATAAGTGGTTTGGTTCAAAAGTCAAGTGGTTTTAGAAAATGAGGTATCGGGACCTCGTTTCTTAAATTTAATGTAAATTATGATTTTATTAAATATTTACAATCTTATTTTATGTAAATTGATGTTTGGTCGAGTAATTTTGACTATTGATTGCATAATTGAGGTAAAAGGACTAAATTGTAAAAGAGGAAAAGTTAATTGCTATTGATTAAAAATAGTAAAGGGACCAAAATGGTAATTAAATCATGGTCAAAAAGTCCAAACGGTGATGGATATGATTGATTCCACTAACTTTTGGATTATTTATTCATTTAGTCCTAATTAGTTGAGGTTAAATTGAAAACAAGTTTGTTTAATTGAAATCTAATATAATTGAAAGACCAATTGTGAAATTTGACCCTCCTTAAATGGCCTAATAATAGAAATGATGTGGAACTCTTTAGATTTTGGTAAATTACAATTAAATCCTATTTAAATGAGGATTTACTAATTAGTCTATTTTAGTATGATCGAGAATGGTGGTTTCGAGGCCACAAATTCGATGTGTTAGACCGTAAATATTAAATAATTAATATTTACGAGGTTATTAGTAAAGTATTAAATTTTGGTTAATGATGTGTCGTCGAGAACACCAAATGTAACCTATTCCGAAAATAAATAAAAATAACAGTAATGAGAAGTAAGGTCTGATCCTCAGGGACTAGAGTGTAAAGAATCTTGTCGGTCGAGATCATGGGCGAAAACTTACCGAAGAAAAGCGGCATGATTTGGGGAAAAATTAAAAGAAAAAGAATTAAAAGAAGTAGAAAATAAAGGTGTCAAGATAAAAATAAATTGCATAAAATAAACAAGGTCGAAGGAAGAAGGGTTTTATCAATATTTTGGAGATCTAGCCTTCAGTTATCTTTGAGTCTTCCTCGATTCAATCATAGACTTTGGATGGTTCTTCTCGTGCCTAAATAAGCCAGTTATAGTGGAAGAGGATGCCTACGACCACTAGCTCCAGATATAGTTTTTTTATAAGAACCTAACTCTAGCCAACTGATGGTATTACAAATAACATAAAATTTCATCCCAATTTAGTGTTTAAATTTCCCCTTTCGTAGTTAATTTAGCATACATCATTAGCATTTTATACTTAGTTTACTTGTTTTCCAATTCATTGTTAGATAGTTTGAATTCTTGTTATTTTCACATATTTTTGTACTAATGTCGACGTAAGCAGCCGATATATTGCGTCTTAATATTGTTAGCACAGGAACTTAGTCGAGGAATGGAATATTGGACAATTGTAGCCACAAGATCAGCAGAACATTGCGACCATGAAATGTTGTCACATTGAAACTGAACCTCAATTGAGAGGAATCAAGCTTAATTCACAACTGGAAGCACCAGATGCATGAATTTCACAAATGTCGCCACAATTATTCTTCCAGAATGCGTCCAGCGATACAGCGATAATCTGTATATCTCTAAAGAATACACTAGAACTGCGTGAGTGCACAGCTGTAATTTAACTAATTTTGACAGCTACAAGATCTAGATCTGGATCTGAAAATGAAGGCTAAATCCTACAACATTTTAGAGGTTATAAATAGAATAACAAAGAAAGAAGAAGGTATAAAGAGAAAAGGGGATTTAATTCTAGAAATTCTGTGTGAATTGAAGATTTGAGCTGGAATCGGTGAACTGATAAAGCAAGCCTGCAACTGCTTCTGACGAGAAGTGCTAGATGCCAAGCAAGAGGAATAATTAGGGAGTAAGCTTAGTAATCTAGAGATAGTAAATTCATTGTACTCGTTAATTTTTCTTGAACGATAATGAATTCTGATGATATTAAATGAATAGAGAGTATCTTTTAATGTTATATCATTTTGATTCTTACTTTACATTGCTTATCCGTTTATTCTTGGAATTAACTGCTCTAAACACAAAAGTGAAATTACAGTACACCGACATCGAGAGATGCAGTGACAGGTTAGATTAACAAGTGGGTTAGGCGAGAGTTGCTCGGGACTGGGACAGACTCCGGTTACTTGTTCTTGGATACACATCATTGCTCGCACTGAGAGGTGGAGTAGTGTATTTGAGTCGAAATTAAATAGGGAGCTATTATGGGTAATAACTCGAAGGAACTTCATTGCTGTGACAATTCATCTACAGTCTACCTTGTCAACGCATCCAGCATTGCAACCTGTAGAATCAGAGAACCACTTCAACTCTTTTACACTTGATCACTTTTATATTTCCTGCATTTAAATTTTAAGCACTCAACACTCAACACTCAACACATTTGGATTTATTTTCAGTACACTAACATTTAACCTCTGATATTTAACTCTAATTGCGTTGACACTAATGATTATTTTATATTCAGATCTGATATAATTGTGCTAACATCCTTACTCGCATTACACTGATTTTTAGTACTGATTGCTCCGATATTAAAACATCGGGAACCATTTCCTCGTGGGATCGATATCCGATAGCTTTGTCTATCAACTATACTTGCATTGACGTGTGTACGCTTGCACAATCATTATGTCGTGAAAACACCGATCACCAACCGTCGCTCCAATGGGACCATCTTACACTAGATCACCTTTCCTAACGACGAATGCCACGTCGTTGTCTCTTTGGCTCGACAACCTGTAACGCAGTAAGTTAGCGAACCGACTGTGCAACCTTCTTAAAACACACAAAGCGACAGTCTTTGCATAAGATGAAAAGATAACTTTTGGACGGAAGCGTCAATCCCGTATTACAGAGAATTGATGAATACTCGGGTGAGAAGAATTAAGAGCGAATTCTAAGCCTCATGAACTTTGGAGGAGTATTTGATAACCTTCGACTAGAAGGGTTTTTAGTTGCTCATGTTTTTGGGAAAAAACACAAGACAATAAAACTAGAGCTTTTTATTGAACTAGGGTTTTTGAGAGATGAAGGATTTTTTCAATGAATGGGAAGTGAATAATTCAATCACTTCATCCCCTATTTATAATACATATAAATTTCTAGTTGAATCCAATCTAAATTCTAAAAGATAATTAGAATTAAATCTAAACATTAATTCCATAATTAGATCTACTTTAAACTCTAAAATATAAATCTAAAACGATAAATAGAAATTAAATATAAATAATATCCTAAAGATTAATCCTAATAAAAATATGTTTTAAAATAAAATCAAGTCTTTTTGTCCTATAAAAACCCTCTTCAAGTCTTCCACCTTTTCATAACTTCTCTTTCTCTTCCAAAATCATGTTTTTTGCCCTAATTTGTCTTTAGTATTCAATTTAGTCCCTACAAAATAAAAGGATCACAAGTAGCCCAAATTAATAGGATCATACTCAAAATATATATAATTAATATCCAAAAGTATGTCATATTTAAGCATTATCATATTCCCCCTACTTAGCCCATGCTTGTCCTCAAGTATGATTCCTAATCCATTAAGTAATTTAAATTTCACCATGGAAAATAACACTCCAAAGTTCTACAAACAATTAGGCTTAATGCTTATGTACGTAAAGAGAGCCTTTAGCTTACTATAAGTAAAATCGAAAAAGTAACCCAATTTAAACACACAATAATTAAATCATCTTGAATTATTTCATGAGAGATAGGTAATTTACCAAACTTGCCAAGACACCTATTTTTTCACCCTTATCTCCAAATTTAGTTCTCTTATCAATTTTCTCTCTCTTTCTTTTCTTTAAGAATATATTGGACCATTTGACGCGAAATGAAATGACACCCAATCACTCCATCCTGGTTACTCAGCCCAACATGCACTCAATCATTTTTTTCTTTTTTTTTTTTTTAGAATGTATTAGCCCTTATGACGCGAAATGAAATGACAACCAAGCACTCCATCCCAGGTTACTCAGTCTAACAAACACCAAATTTATTTATTTATTTCTCTTTTTTTTTTCGGTTAGCGGAGTTTTACTTATCACGTCACACAACCTTTTTACACGAAGTAGGATGACAACCCAAGCACCCTACCCTGGTTACTCAGTTAGTTACGTTTTAAGTCGTGCTCATAATCACGGAATCTATCAAGTTTTTTCTTTTTTTTTTCAGATAGAGAACTTTAACTTAGGAAATAAGTTTTGGCAACCAACTAACAATCACGAAAAACAAATTTAGCATGCATCCGGATTAAATGTTCTCTTATTCTTAGACTCAATCTATTTACCACAAGCAAGATAAGGTTACCTTCATTAATCATAATCATGTCCGCCTAACAGAATTAAAACAGTTGATGTGAAATCAATCATAGCAAAATCAAAATTAACTCAACAAACAAGAAGCATATTCATGGGCAAAATATTAGGCAATTTATGGGCAACATCTTGGGCATGAAAAGGGACAGGATATACTTAAAAAAAATAAATGTGGGCAAAACAGCAGAAAATAGCGAGCAACAGCAATAGTAAAACCACAGCCGCACAAACAGCAGATAAAAATAGTAAAAGCAATGAGGAACGTCTCCCCCTACTTAAAATACATTGCCCTCAATGTGAAGGAAAAATACGAAAATAAAAGGGTTGAGAATACTCCCTGATAGCATTAGAAATGACACTTATTTTCTCCTTAAATTTATGTATTAATTGTCCCTTTTGTATTATATTTAGCATGCATGATAGTCATTTCATACTTAATATTTACATTTTCTAACTCAATGTTGTGTGGCTTAAATTCTCGTTATTTTATCTCTTCTATGCACTAATGTCGCCATATGCAGCATATCTATTGCGTTTGAAATTGTCAGTGCAGAGATCCATCTCAAAAGATCGATGCTAAAAAAAGTTCAAAGATACAACCATAAGTTTAGCTTGGAATTGCAGCCAGAAATGTCATCTCATGGAAACATCTACTTTGTATGAGTGAATTCACGCTGCAAACACATCTGGAAGCACTAGTGCAGAAGAATAACACGTTGTCGCCACAATTAAAGATTACAGATTGCGCCCAGCGATGTCATGACAACCTGTAGATTTATAAAGAACACAATAGCTCTGCGTGAGTGCATAGCTGGATTTTAAAAAACTTTTACAGCTGCAAAAGAAGTTGGATTTGAAAAGAGATGAGATCTACAATTCTCAAAGCTTATAAATAGAGGAGAGAAGAAGGAGTTCGGTTATCAAGAGGTGAAGAAATTAATTTTGAAAATTCTCTAAAGCTTTGAAGCTTGGTTCTGGAGTCCGGTGAGCTAATCAAGCAAGTGTGCGACAACTTCTGACAAGAAGTGCTTGATGCGATACAAGAGGAGTGGTTAAGGAATAATCCTAGTAGCCTAGGAATAGTATGCTTTGATTTATTTGTTAATCCCTCTTTCAATGCTGATGAAATTGTCATTTCATGGCATCTAAAGGTATTGTTCTTGGTCATTGAATATCATGTCAGGGAATTGAAGTGGACAAAGCAAAGGTAGAAATCATTAAGAAATTGCCACCACCCACGAATGTCAAAGGAATAAGAAGCTTTCTTGGTCACGCTGGTTTCTATAGGAGATTTATCTAAGATTTTTACAAGATTGCCAAATCACTATGCTCGTTGCTAGAGCAGAATAAAAAGTTTGTTTTGATGATGCATGTCTAGACGCATTTACCACAATAAAGAAGTAGCTAGTACAAGCTCTAATTGTCATCGCACCAGATTGGACACAACCATCTGAATTAATGTGAGACATAAGTGATTTTGCTGTAGGAGTTGTGCTGGGACAACGCAAAGAGAAGGTATTTCACTCAATTTACTATGCTAGTAAAACCTTAATTGAAACACAGGTGAACTATTCAACTACTGAGAATGCATTATTAGCAGTAGTTTTTCCATTTAACAAGTTTCGTTCATACCTTGTCGGTGCAAAATTTACAATGTACACAGATCATTCTGCGTTGAGATACCTTTTGCGAAAAAGATGCCAAATCGGGAATGATCAGATGGATCATGCTCTTACAAGAGTTTGATATTGAAATTAGAGATAGGAAAGGATTCGAGAATCAAGTAGTTGACCACTTGTCTCGCTTGGAAGTTGAAAGTGAGGATGGTAATAAATCCCAAATTGTCGACGCATTTCAAATGACCAATTATTTTATGTTAACGCATCTTCATGGTATGCAGATTCATCAATTATCTTGTTTGTGCGAAGCTACCCTTGAGTGCCACTGGTCACAAGAAGATCAGATTTATGCGCGACACTGCGAAGTATCATTAGAACAAGCCATACCTGTTCAAGGTATGCGTCGACAACATTATTCGTCATTGCATTCCTAAAGAAGAGATGACTTCCATCCTGAGACATTGCCATGATGCTCCTTACGGAGGCCATTTTGGTGGAATGAGGACTGTTACAAAGGTCCTACTATCAGGGTTCTTTTGGCCCATATTGTTTCGAGATGCCCACAATTTTGTGCAATAATGCGATAGATGTCAACATATAGGTTCTATATCTTGCCACAACGAGATGCTCCAACAACCTATTATAGAGGTTGAGTTATTCGACAATTGGGGTATAGACTTCATGAGACCATTTCCAAACTCTTTTGGGAATGCATATATTTTAGTTGTTGTTGACTATGCCTCTAAGTGGATCGAGGCAATTGCGATTCCAAAGGATGATGCTCGAATGGTGTTGAAGTTCTTCCACACGTATATCCTTACAAGATTTAGCACACATTGGGCATTGATAAGTGATCAAGGTACTCATTTTCACAATAACCAAGTGGCGATAGCCTTGAAACGATATGGTGTGAGCATCGCATGGCCACCACATACCATCCACAAACGAATGGCCAAGCGAAGGTTTCCAATCGACAAATTAAAAGTATCCTTGAGAAGGTGGTTAACCCATCTCGGAGAGATTGGTCTTCGCAGCTACATGATGCATTGTGGGCGCTTCGTACTGCATACAAAACCTCGTTGGGGATGTTACCATATTAATTAGTGTTTCGTAAATCCTATCACCTACCGGTTGAACTTGAATATAAATCCATGTGGGCGATCAAGCAGGTAAACATGGACTACGATGCTGCTGGACAGAATGGTTGTTGGACATTTTCGAGCTGAAAGAAATTCGACGCACTACATATGAAAATGCAACTATATATAAAGAAAAAAACTAAGAGATGGCACGATAATATCATCTTGTGGTGACAATTTAACCTTGGTCAGTTGGTACTTCTATTTAATTCACGTTTAAAATTACATCCAGGTAAATTGCGCTAGAGATGATCAGGCCCTTTCAAAGTTGCCAAAGCATTCTAGCATGGTGCGGTGACAATTGAAGATATGAAGGATGGTCACCAGTTTAAAGTAAATGGCCAACGATTGAAGCATTACGTGAGCCCAGATGTCAAAGAACACAACGAGACCATAAATTTGGTCACATTTATTTAATGTCATTGCAGTTTTTACTTTTACATTTTGCTTTTAATTTTCATTTGTTTCTTTTTTAGTTTATGAAGGAATAAAAAATATCTTTTTTGTTGACATATCATAAAACACAACTTGTCGACGCATTCTGTGATGACTCAGTAAATTTTTTTTAGCAAGAATTGCATCGATTGATCTTCATCCATCCGTAACCGTTAGATCAAACCAAGAGGTACGATTTACAGCCTATCATTTATTGGCTGTTGATGTAACATTTTCCCAAGCCAATTGCAATAATCACGTCTCTTCCTCTGAAAGAATTATAAAATCCTTCTTCTACCATTTCTCTTCTCCCACTCACAACCTCCATTCTGCTGCAACCATCTTCTTCATTATCTTCAAACTTTTTTGCAAATTCTCTCGCTCACTTTATTCAGCTATTATGGTCAGAACACGAGGAGCAAAAACCCCTTCGAAACCCCCCGTTGAATCCTCAACCACTGTGGTTCGGAATGACGACCTACCCTCACAGAAAGAACCCATCCTGTTCCTCTCCAAGGTGACGAAGGACCGCTACCATGACGTCATGCTCAAGAGAAACTGTCACCCAGAGCAGGGTTTTCAGTTGTCCCCGCATCAAACGTTGGGGAAACAAGTCACTAGAACGATCGCTCGCCTAGGTTGAGAGTCTTTCTGAAACCATCCGATCGATTATTCCCCTAATATGGTAAGGGAATTCTATGCTAACCTAGTGGACTCTGAACAAGAGTTTGTTTTTGTTCGAGAGGGCTTGGTTCTTTGGAGTGCGACTCACATCAACATACTTTTCCACATCGCTGAAAGAGCAGATACTCACACTACGTTTTTAAAGGAGTTAACTGATGAAGGTGCTGACCTGGTGATGCGAGATCTATGTGTCGAGGACGCTGTGTAGACTACCAATGGTCCGCCTAACTACATTATGCACCAGTGTTATCTCACCACTTAGAGCATGGTATGATTCCACTTTGTTAACAATCGAATTCTATCTTCAACCCATAGCACAACTGCAATGCTGGATCGTATGTGCCTTTTGCACTCCATTCTGAAGGGCCGCCACGTCAATGTCAGCATAATTTTCCATGATGAAATTACTAAAGCCGTGGGTAAACAGACAGGTATTTTACCTTTCCCTTCTTTAATTATGATACTCTACAAACAAAAGGGTATTGTGCCCCGTAATGGTGAAGAGGTGCTAGATAACAAGGGGCCAATAAATGATATCTCAATGGAGTGAATGACTAGGGGACAAGAAATCCCTCTGGTGAAATAGGTGCCTAAGAAGAAGGAGAAAGGGAAAGGAAAGAAAAAGGAGAAGCAAGAAAATGCGCCCACAAATCCTCAAGTTGGGAAAAAGCTGGCTACAATAGAACAAATCATTAATCCTATGGATATGTGCTAGATTCCCCTTATTAGCATGTTGTCACTACATTATGGAGTCTAAGCTCAAATATCATGCCAGAGTTCCCTGTATTCCCACCTATTGTTAGGGAAACCCTATCTTCCTCCGAGCAACCTACTCTTGAAAGTAGGCCTCAACCTGTTCCATCCTCAACGAGAATTCATATCTCCGATGATAAGGCGCATGAAGGACATTCCAACGCCATGGCGCACTATTTCAAAACAATCACTAACCTGTTCGAGGATGAATTTTCAAATAGTCTTGGGGCTAACATGACGGAAAGGAAGCCTGTTGTTGAGGAGATGCATACATCGATCATATCTATGGGTTTGGAAGTAGAGGAAGGCGTCAAAACAGACACAACTGAGAAGGAGAAACCTGAGGAAGAAGAAATGGAGAAAGAGGAAGGAAAGGAGAAGGATAATGAGGAAGATGAAGGACCTCAAGAGAAGGACCCGAAAGAAGAGAAGAATGATGCCTTGACAAATTTCGAGGAAGAATTTATCGATGCACCCACAAGTGTGGGGGCACCCAGTGAACACTTGGCTCCACCTAAAGCGAGCCAGACTGAGGCAATCACCAGCAGCGCCGAGGATCTTAACCCTCTAGCCATTGTGCCTTATGTGGCTCCACTTGCTGAAGTTCATCCATCTGATGTGACTATTGATGAGGCCTCCACTCAACCAGCTATGGAGGAGCAATCCGCTACTCCGGTTAATTCCAAGGACAAAAAAAGAAAGAGGAAGAACAAGAAAAAGAGGCGCAAAGTAGAAGAGGAGTGCCCAAAGAAGAAGAAGAAGAAAGCCAAGGTAGTCACTTCATCAGCTGCTGAACAATGAGTTAGTTTACTTTTCAATAGTTAGTTGCATGCATCTCATTGTAATTGCATTGTTATTTGTCATTGCATTTTTCATGTTAGTTTATCTGCATTATAGTTGCATTTTCATTTTTATATGTATAGTATTGTTAATGCATTGGGGACAATGCAGACATTAAGTTTGGGGGGATCTTGTGTGAAATGGAAATGCGATTACACCCACATATTTAAAATTTTATTTATGTCTTTAGGTAAATGAAAGTATGCAAAATTTAAACAAAAATGTGATCACAATTTTTATTTTATGCATAAATCTTGAATTGCTTGGAATGTTGATATGTGAATTAGGTGAATATGAATGAATATTGAGACTTCTATTTTTGGATGAATGATTGGAATTGCTTCAGCAATGAATGAGTAGAATCAATCTTTGAATCTTTAAATAACTTACCAATTGCGGCGACATTGTACTAATAAAAGACACTCCAATGTGAGTGCATTGTGATTTATCAAGGAGAACACTGCATGTGTTAGAAAAATTATCTAGCCAAAGGCTGTCACAGCAAGAGTGTGTGTCGGTGCAATTACATACGTCCTAGGGGTTTGTTGCACCCCATCGTTATTGCCCAGGAACAAAGGTAGAGTAATGCAATGACATCTCTCAGTCATTTATAAAGAAAAAGAAAGAAGAGG
Organism: Kokia cookei; assembly: GCA_039519145.1. NCBI lineage: Eukaryota > Viridiplantae > Streptophyta > Magnoliopsida > Malvales > Malvaceae > Kokia > Kokia cookei. The sequence continues at coordinate 28,876,575 of CM076903.1, forward strand.
AAAAGAGAAAAGAAGAAAAAATAAATATATGTTGTATTGGTCAAGAAAGGTTAAGATTCAAAGCATGTTACTTATAAATTTTCGGTGCATTATTCTATCATGTGAATACAATTTATACATTAGAATTCTAGAGGATTTAAGTTGTTAGAACAATGATTGCGGTGACATGTTTTGTTTGTGACTTTCTTTACTTTTGTTTACTTGAGGACAAGTAAAAACTCAACTTTAGGGGTGTGATAGCATTAGAAATGACACTTATTTTCTCTCTAAATTTATGTATTAACTGTCCCTTTTGTTTTATATTTAGCATGCATGATAGTAATTTCATACTTAGTATTTACATTTTCTAACTCAATGTTGTGTGGCTTAAATTCTCGTTATTTTATCTCTTCTATGCACTAATGTCACCATATGCAACGTATGTATTGCGTCTGAAATTGTTAGCGTAGGGATCCATCTTAGAAGATCGATGCTAGAAAAGTTCAAAGATTTAGCCACAAGTTTAGCTTGAAATTGCGGCCAGAAATGTCACCGCATGGAAACATCTACTTTATATGAGTGAATTCATACTGAAAACACATCTGGAAGCACCAGCGCAAGAGAATAACACGTTGTCACCACAATTAAAGATTACAGATTGCGCCCAGCAATGTCACGACAACCTGTAGATTTATAAAGAACACACCAGATATGTGTAAGTGCAAAGTTGGATTTTAACAAACTTTTACAACCGCAAAAGAAGTTGGATCTAAAAAGAGATGAGATCTGCAATTCTCAAAGCTTATAAATAGAGGAGAGAAGAAGGAGATCGAATATCAAGAGGTGAAGAAAATAATTCTGCAAATTCTCTAAAGCTTTGAAGCTTGGTTTTAGAGTCCGGTGAGTTGATCGAGCAAGTGTGTGACAACTTCTGACGAGGAGTGCTTGATGCGATACAAGAGGAGCGGTTAAGGAATAATCCTAGTAGCCTAGGAATAGTATGCTTCGATTTATTTGTTAATCCCTCTTTTAATGTTGATGGATTATTATTGACAATTGATTGTATATGGAAATATCTTTCAATGTTAGATTACTTTGATTCCTATTCATTTCTTCTCATTTGTTTTCCCTTGGATTTAACTGTTTTGACCACGAAAGTGCAATTGTAGTCTACCGACATAGGAAACTACGGTGACAAATTAGGTTAACAAGCAAGTCAGCGGAAGTTGCTTGTGGCTAGGAGGAATTCTAGTCACTTGTTCTTGAGTGCAAGGCATTGCCAACACAGGAAGGTGGGGTAAATGTGGGCGCTTGAGTCTTGGTTAAATAGAGAGTTGTTATTGGTATGATTTCAATGGAACCTTATTATTGTGACAGTTCATCTATAAATTACCTTGTCGTCACATCTAGCGTTTCTACTTAGTGAAGTCAATGATCCACTCCATTCATCGCACTTGATCAAACTTTTACTTTTTCTGCATTTAAATTCTCAAAATATTAATAGCAATTTATTTTACTTTCAGTTGCTCTAACATTTTATTTTGTCATTGCATTGACAACTTTGACTAACTTAGTGCTGCAGGTATGATTTAATTGCCTTGACATCCTTAATATCATTTTCTCTAATTTTAACTTTAGTTTCTTTGACAATTAAACATCAAGAACTCTATCCTCGTGGGATCGATATATGATAGCTTTTGTAATGTCACAGCAGTTGTGCAAGCGGACACACGTCACTACAAGTATAGTTGATAGAACAATTCTATCGGATATCGATCCCATGAGGAATGGGTTCTTGATGTTCAGTTGTCAAAGCAACTAATACTAGAATTAGATGAAATGTGAGTAAAGATGTTAGCGTAATTTAGTTAATCTACACACTAAAATAGTCAAAACTGTCAATGTATTAAAAGTTAATTGTCAGTGCAACTAAAAGTAAATCAAATTGTCATTGAATTGTTGAGAATTTAAAATGCATAAAAGTAAATGGTGATCAAGTGTGAAGATCTAGAGTGGATTGCTAACTTTGCTAACTCGCAATGCTAGATGCGTCGACAAGGTATTGTATAGATGAATTGTCACAGCACTGAGCTTCTAATGAATTCTCACCAACTACAACTCTCTGTTTAATCAAGTCTCAAGTACCCACAATTACCCCATCTCTTGATGTAGGTAATAATGTTCACTTAAGAACAAGTGATAGAATCTCTTCCAATTCCAAGCAGCTCTCACTTAACTTGCTTGTTAACTCAACTTGTCATCACATCTCTCGATATTGGTAGACTGCACTTCCACTCTCGTGTTTAATGCAATTGAATTCAAGAATAAACAAATGAGAAAGATTATGTAAGATTCAAAGTAATCTAACAATGAAAAATATTCTCATATTCGTTCAATTGTCAAGAGTAATTCATCAACATAAAGAGAGGGGTCAACAAATACAATCGAAGCTTACTATCTCTAGACCAGTAGGACTATTCCTTAACCGCTCCTCTTGTGCCTACACCAAGTACTCCTCGTCAAAAGTGGTTTCTCCTCCGCTCAGTCAGCTCACCGTTCTTCAGCTTAAAATCTCCAAAAACACAAAGTAATTGCAAATTTAATTCCTTCAACTCTTGATGATATTTCTCCTTCTTCTTTCCTCTATTTATAGGCTCAAGAAATTGTAGATTTTCTCCATTCTTAGATCCAACTACTTTGTATAGTTGTAAAAGTTTATTATTGACAGTTACGCAGATCTGATTTGTTTACTGGACTATTACTGGATGTTGGCGTAAATTATAATTTGCGGCGACAATTTGCCACATTTCTGGACCAACTTGTGGTCGCAACTCTGAATGACTTAAGGAATGATAGATCTCATCTTTTCTTAGATCCAATTCTATTTGCAGCTGGCAAAGTTTGTTATAGTCCAGCTATACCCTCACGCAGATCTGGTGTGATCTTCATAAATCTGCAGATTGTCATCGCATCTCTGGTCACGATCTGAAATCTTTAATTGCGGCGACAACGTCTGAAATTCCTGCACTGGTACTTCCAGATATACTTGTAGCTTGAATTCACTCATTTCAACGTAAAGATTCCTATGCGGCGACATCTGTGGTCGCAATGTCAAGCTGAATTTGTTGCTGCATTTTGAATTCCTTTTAGCATCTACTGAGATGTGTCCTTGCGCTGACAATTTTTAGACGCAATATATATATGCTGCATGTGGCGACATTAGTGCACAAAAAGAGATAAAATAACAATAATTTAAACCAAACAACAATAAGTTAGAAAACATAAAAACTAAGTATGAAATGTCTATCATGCATGTTAAATATGCCATAAAAGAGACAATTAATACACAAATTTAGGGAGAAAATAGGTTTCATTTCTAATGCTATCAAACCCCAAACTTGAGTTTTTACTTGTCCTGAAGTAAACAAAAATGAGCAAAGTCACAAGAAAACATGTCACCGCAATCATTATTCTCGCAACTTAAATTTTCAGGAATTTCTAATGTACAAATTGCATTCACATGATAGAATAATGCGCCGACAATTTATAGGTATCAATAATTAAAACTAAAACTTCACTAATGTTAGTAACATGCTTTGAATCTTAGCCCTTCCTTAACCAATACAACATTTATTGCAACATATTTCTCTTCTTTTCTCTTTCCTTCTTTTTTTTTTCTTTTTGTGATTTTTCTCTATAAGTGATTGAGAGATGCCATTGCATTACTCAACCTTTGTTCCTGGGTAGTAACAATGGGGTGAAACAAACCCCAGGAGGTATGTAATTGCATCGACACACACTCTTGCAGTGACAGCCTTTTGCTAGTTGATTTTTCTAACACTTGCAGCGGGGTGTTCTCTCTTGATAAGTTACAATGCACTCACATTGGAGTGTTCTTTATTAATACAATGTCATTGCAATTGGAAAGTTAATTCAAGATTCAAAGATTGACACTACCAATTCATTACTAATGCAATCCCATCATTTATCATAAAATAGAAGGTTCAATAGTCATTCAAATTCACCCAATTCATATAACAGCATCCCAAATAATTCAAGAATTACGCATAAAATAAAAATTGTGGTCACATTTTTGTTAAAACTTTCCATACTTTTAATTAAACTAAAGAAACAAGTAAATTTTCAAAAATGAATGTGGGTGCAATTGCATTTCCATTTCACACAAATTTCCCTCAAACTTAAAGTGTGCATTATCCTCAATGCATTGACATTAATAAATATATATATAGAAATGCAATGACAATGTAGATGCAGCGACAATAAAAATGCAATGACATTAATAATGCAGGGACAATTATACTACAGCTACATGATATGCATGAAAACTAAACTAAGTGTAAAAAATAAAAACTAACTCAGTGTGCTGCAGCCGAAGATGTGGTTGCATTAGTCTTTACGCTTCCGTTCCTCCTTACATTGTTTCTTGTCTTTGGTGCACTTCCTCCTTCATTCCTTTGGCTTGGCTGGACCTGTGAATTGCTCCTCAATAGCAAGCATCACAGCCTCCGCCTGACTCGCTTCAGGTGGCACAAAATCATCAGATGATGCATACACAAGTTCAGGTGCGGTGACAAATTCCTCAGCCGAATTTGTCATGACATCAAGTCCTTCTCATCTTTCTTTTTTTTTACTTTTGTTTGAGCTTAGTATGATCTGTGGACTGCTCCTCAATTTCTATCTCTGCCCTGACATCATCAGCTGCTTCATTCATTGATCCAATATAGACCACTATCGGCCAAAGGTTTTCATCAGTAGTTTTCGCCTAACTCGCTCCATTTTACGCCAAGCCTTCAGTTATTGCAACCAAAACTTCAAGTGCAGGGAAAAATTTGTTAGCTAAATTTTCCTCGACATCTATTTTTTTATTTTTTCTTCCTCTACATAAACTTCATCCATTTTCAACATTAAGTTAGTAGGTGCAGTATAGCTGTACAAAATTACGTTGACAATAGAATCCTAATGCATCAAAAATAGTGTTTACTTATTCCTCAATTTGTGCAGGCACAATATGTGTTTCTTCTTCTTCAAGTGCTTCGTACTCTTTTATTCTCCAAACGGTCCCAAAAAATTTTCACTATTTCTTGCGTTTTTTCTAATTTTGTAACTTCTTAATTACGGATATAGGCATTAAAATTATGCTTTCACTGAAATCACATATTGCCTTTCCAATATACCAATCACCAATGGAATAGGGTATTGAGAAGCTCTTGGGATACTTAAATTCTTGGAGCAACTTAATTGTCATGATAGTGCACCCTTCAGTAAGTGCGATTCCTTTGATATCTCCCAATCTTCTCTTCTTTGACAATGTGTCTTCAAGTTTCTCAGGCTGTTTTACTGTAACATTTGTGGCGACGAAGTGATCTGATTCTGTTGCTGCAATATTTTGTTTAATCTCTTCAGTTGCAGTTTACTTTTCAGATTACGCTAACATCTTTCCATTATTGAAATTTGAATTATGTTCTTCCGCTGTAACATCTCTAACAACTTCATTTAGTTGAGTTTCACTTCTAGGAATGATTTCCTTATCATGCTCTTGCCTTTGTGATATTGAATTCTCAATATCAACCGACAAAGTTTCTTATGGTCGCAAATTTATTACGCCCATAATCTGGCCAAATTGATATTCTAAAGCTCGTATGGATTCAGCTTGATTTTGAAGTACAACATCAGTCTTGGCAGTATATTGTCTCAGCAAATTTTCAGTTGATGAAAACTATGATGCATCGTCTTGCTGGATATTTTACCTTGACAAAGGTTGACCATAATTGGGCAATGTCCACTCGGATCTAACATCATTTTCTATACTTCCAGGGTCTCGATTGTTCCATAAAAAATTTGGATGTTGCTCCCACCCTGGCGTGTAAGTGTTGGAATATGGATTTTCATTTCGATAGAAATTCCCCATGTGGTACACATTTGCTGGATTTGATGGGCATTCTTCAAACTCATGGTTGCCCCCACAGTAATTACAAATTGTCACTACAAATTTCCATTTTGCAACTACTGTTCTGCATATTAGTCAAAGAAGATACCTGAGCTGTTATGGCATCGAGCTCCATTTCTACAGCATCACTCATGTCAGTCCAAAAACTTGAGGTTCTATATACCTCATTCCTGGCCATATTTCCCTAAAAAAATAAAAGTAAACAACAGAAAGGAAACAAGTTAGTGACGAATAAAATTTAGATAATAAAGAATAAATGCAATGACAAAAATAAACATCAAACAAACGTCATTCCCCGATAACGGCTCTAAAACTTGATCACGTCTGTAACGTCACAGCAATTGTGCAAGCGAACACACGTCGATGAAAGTATATTTGATAGAACAAATCTATCGTATATTGATCCCACGAGGAATGGGTTCTTAATGTTCAGTTGTCGAAGCAACTAATACTAGAATTAGATGAAATGTGAGTAAATATGTCAGTGTAATTAAGTTAATCTGCATACTAAAATAGTCAAAACTGTCAATGTAATAAAAGTTAATTGTCAGTACAACTAAAAGTAAATCAAATTGCTATTGAAGTGTTGAGAATTTAAAATGCATAAAAGTAAATGGTGGTCAAGTGTAAAGATCCGGAGTGGATTGCTAACTTTGCTAACTCGCAACGCTAGATGCGTCAACAAGGTATTATATAGATGAACTGTCGTAGCATTGAGGTTCCAATGAATTCTTACCTACTACAGCTCTCTGTTTAATCAAGGCTCGAGTACCCACAATTACTCCATCTCTCAATGTAAGCAACAATGTGCACCTAAGAACAAGTGATGGAATCTCTTCCAATCCCAAGCAGCTCTTGCCTAACCTGCTTGTTAACTCAACTTGTCACTTCATCTCTCGATGTCGGTAGACTGCACTTCTACTCTCGTGTTTAATGCAATTGAATTCAAGAATAAATAGATGAGAATGATTAAGTAAGATTCAAAGTAATCTAACAATGAAAGATATTCTCATATTCATTCAATTGTCAAGAGTAATTCATCAACATAAAGAGAGGGGTTAACAAATATAATCGAAGCTTACTATCTCTAGACCACTAGGACTATTCCTTAACTGCTCCTCTTGTGCCTGTACCAAGCACTCCTCATCAAAAGTGGTTGCTCCTCTGCTCAGTCAGCTCACTGTTCTCCAACTTAAAATCTCCAAAAACACAAAGTAATTGCAAATTTAATTACTTCAACTCTTGATGATTTTTCTCCTTCTTCTTTCCTCTATTTATAGGCTCAAGAAATTGCAGATTTCCTCCATTCTTAGATCCAACTACTTTGTACAGCTGTAAAAGTTTGTTATTGACAGCTACGCAGATCTGATTTGTTTACTGGACTGTTATTGAATGTAGGCGCAAATTATAATTTACGGCGATAATTTGTCGCATTTCTGGACCAACTTGTGGCCGCAACTCGAATGGCTTCAAGAATAATAGATCTCATCTTTTCTTAGATCCAATTCTATTTGCAACTAGCAAAATTTGTTAAAGTCCAGCTGTGCATTCACGCAGATCTGATGTGATCTTCATAAATTTGTAGATTGTCACCACATCTCTGGTCGCAATCTGAAATCTTTAATTGCGACAACAACGTGTGAAATTCCTATGCTGGTGCTTCCAGATATACTTGTAGTTTGAATTCACTCATTCCAACATAAAGATTCAAACGCGACGACATCTATGGTCGCAATGTCAAGCTGAATTTATCGCTGCATTTTGAATTCTTTTTAGCCTTGATCTACTGAGATGTGTCCTTGCGCTGACAATTTGTAGATGTAATATATATATGCAGCATGTGACGACATTAGTGCACAAAAAGAGATAAAATAACAAGAATTTAAACCAAACAACAATGAGTTAGAAAACATAAAAACTAAGTATGAAATGTCTATCATGCATGCTAAATATGCAATAAATGAGACAATTATACACAAATTTAGGGAGAAAATCAGTGTCATTTCTAATGCTATCAATATCTAATAGAGCAAATCTATCAGCTATACTTAGATCGACGAGTGTCCGCTTGCACTTAAATGTTGTGACATTTACAGGTCAATCACTCCTCATGTCATCGTCGCTCTTGTAGTGCTGCAGTTTCCATCACCGATTTTTTTCATGAAATAAATTCCTCGAGTTTCTTAGACATATAAGAACAAAATAAATAAATAGAAAAATAAATATAAATAAATATAAAAGTAAAAAAGAAAATGAAAATGAAAATAAAAAAATTGGGTTGCCTCCCAACAAGCGCTTGTTAAACGTCGCTAGCTTGAAGCCCAAACTAGTATTGGGGTTGTTTCAACTGAATTTTTTCGATCGTATGTGTTTGGAAATTTGGTGCTTGCATAACAGAAGGTAGAAGTTTAGTGTTCATAAGGGGATCTAAATCATCAAATTTACAAATAGGTTCAGAATCAAAATTATCATCGAACAATGTTTCAAGTTCACTTTCATGAAGTGACTCAAAAGTTTCTTCTACCACGGATTCAATTATTTTGACATGATTTATGTCCAAAATTTCACTAGGGTGACTAATAGCATCATAAAATTTAAACGTCACAATCCCCTGTCAAACTTCATCGTGAGGGTTCCGTTACGCACGTCAATCTTAGTACTTGCGATCCTAAGGAAAGGTCATCCTAACAAGATGTTCGAAGACCCAAGATCATTATCTTCTTCCATTTTCACTACATAAAAATCTGCAGGAAAAATCAGTTTGTTGACTTTCACCAATACATCCTCAATGATTCCTTCGAGATGCACAACAAACTTGTCCGCCAACTGGATGATAACACCTGTTTTCTTTAAAAAAAACCATGTTAAGTGATTCATAAATGGAAAAAGACATTGCATTTATAGAGGCTTCTAAATCACACATAGCATTTTTAATTTCGAAATGGCCTATTATGCTTGGTACTGCAAACATGCCCCTATCTTTACATTTTGTAGGCATCCTTCGCTGCAACACTGTAGATACATTCTCACCAACACATATCTTTTCATTTCCGGTCAATTTTCGATTGTTGGTGCAAAGTTCCTTAAGAAATTTAGCATACCATGGAATTTTTTAATGCTATCTAACAACGGTATGTTGATCTCGACGTTTCTTAATGTTGCGAGGATCTCTTTTTCCTCCTTACCTATCTGATGTTGGTTCAACCGTCCTAGAAATAGTGGTTGAATTTTGGGTAATTGAGGTTTCCTTCGGACCTATTCGTCGTTCTTCTGCTTTTCTTGGTAGAATCTTGGGCATGATTTGTGCCAGGGTTTGGTTCCAGTACTTTCCCACTTCGAAGCATCACTGCATTCACGTTTTATTTTGGGTTAGGTTCTGTTTGTGATGGCAGCCTATCCTGTGCGCTTAATTTCTCCATTGACATGGTCAACTCCCTAATAGATGTCTTGGTTTTTTGATATAATCAAGCATATTAGCTATTAATTTATTTACCATGGCTTTTAGAGAAGTACCAGAATTTTACGCTTGTTGTGGGAATCGATTTTAGTATGGCTGGTTATAACGTGGATTTACCCCATATCTCAAGTTAGGGTGGTCTTTCTACCGTGGTTGTATGTGTTTACGTAAGGATCATATCGTCTTTGGGGTGGTCCAGGGAAGCTTCCCACAACATCAGAATGGGTCATAGTATTGTTATATAAACTAGGGCATGCGTTAGTTATATGTTCAGGTTCCGCACAAATTCCACATAGTCGGGTCAATCCTGTTTTTGTTGTAAAAAGAGAGCTCACGAGATTAGTAAGTCTGTCAACTTTATCTTCTAAATTTGAAATACTTAGCTGGTGAACCTTTCTAGAAGGTTCAGGATTGGCTCGAAATTGCTGAGTGTTTGCAGCCATTATGGATATCAAGTCCCTTGCTCGTTGAGTAGTCATATTAACCAACGCTCCTCCACTGGCAGCATCTATCATATTCATCTTCATAGGTTTCAAGCCCTTATAGAAATATTAGAGAAGAGACTGTTCAGTTATTCCATGTTATGCGCAACTTGGACACGATTTTTTAAATCATTCCTAATAGGAGTAAAGTGACTCCACATCCTTTTGCCTAATCCCCACTATTTCTTTTCTTAACTCAACGACATGCAAGGCTGGAAAAAATCTATTAAGAAACAAACGAGAAAAATTAGCTCAAGTTGTAATAGACCTAGGAGGTAGATAAAACAATCATTCCCTAGCGGAGTCTGCTAAAGAAAAAGGGAAACCACGTAATTTAATTTGATCCTCAGTTACCCTCGAGGTTTCATACTCAAACAAACCATATGGAATTCTTTCAGATGTTTATGTGGATTCTCATTCTGCAACCCATGAAAAATTGGCAATAACTGGATTAACCTGGTTTAAGCTCAAAGTTAGCATCCACAGTAAGATACGCAATGCACAACGGTGGTTAATCATTAGGGGCCTCAGCTAATTGTCAAATTGTTTGATCCATAGGTGGTGGTGGCAAATATCAATTTTTGTCAACCCTAGCGATCGACACTTCCAATAATGGATCAACTCATTGGTTTTCTAGTGTTAGATTAGCGTTTTTGTTTACCCTAGATTAGCCTTTGTCGCCTTCTTCTACTTTTAAAGGTGGTTTACGCTTAATTCCTACAACTTTTGACTGCCTCTTTCATAACTTTGTTTCCCTGCAATTAGCTTTTACAGTCTTTTCAATATAGGGATCATACGGGTATGCAAGATTTCCTAGATCAGATCAAATCATAAGAAAGAAAAAACGAAATTTGTACATTACCAGTCCCAGGCAATGACGTCGAAATTTGATGTGTCATTGAGAACACCAAATATAACCTATTCCAAAAATAAATAAAAATAACATTAAAGGGAAGTAGGGTATGATCCTTAGGGACTGGAGTGTAAAGAATTTTTTCTGTCAAGATAGTGGGCGAAATCTTGCCCAAAAAAAAGCGGCGTGATCTGGGAAAAATTAAAAAAACAAAATTAAAAGAAGTAGAAAATAAAGGTGTCGAAATAAAAATAAATTGCATAAAATAAACAAAGTCGAAGGAAGAAGGGTTTTATCGATATTTAGAGATTCAGCCTCTAGTTATCTTTGATTCTTCCTCGATTCAATCATAGACTTTGGATGGTTCTTCTCATGCCCGAATAAGCCAGTTATAGTGGAAGAGGTCGCCTACGACCACCAGCTCCAGATATAGTTTTTTAGAGGAACCTGACTCTAGCCAACTATCGCTCCAATGGGACCGTCTTACACTAGATCACCTTTTCCCAACGACGAATGACATGTCGTTTTGTCTCTTTGGCTCGACAACCTCTGATGCAGTAAGTTAGTGAACCGACTGTGCAACCTTCTCAAAACATACAAAGTGACCGACTTTGCACAAGATGAAAATATTACTTTTGTAGGGATTTTGGACGGAAGCGTCAATCTCGTAATATAGAGAATTGATGAATACTTGGGTGAGAAGAATTAAGCGCGGATTCTAAGCGTCATGAACTTTGGAGGAGTATTTAATAACCTTCGGCTAGAATGGTTTTTAGTTGCTCATGTTTTTGGGGAAGAACACAAAATAATAAAGATAGTTTTTTATTGAACTAGGGTTTTGAGAGATGGAGGATTTTTTGAATCAATGGGAAGTTAATCATTCAATCGCTCCATCCCCTATTTATAATACATATAAATTCTTAGTTTAATCCAATATAAATTTTAAAAGATATTTAGAATTAAATCTAAACATTAATTTCCTAATTGAATCTACTTTAAACTCTAAAAAGATAAATCTAAAAATATAAATACAAATCAAATATAAATAATATCCTAAAGATTAATCCTAATATAAATAAGTTTTAAAATAAAATAAAAACTCTCTTCAAGTCTTCCACCTTTTCACAACTTCTCTATCTCTTCCAAAATCATGTTTTTTTGCCCAATTTGTCTTTTGTCTTCAATTTAGTCTCTACAAAAGAAAAGGATCACAAATAGCTCAAATTAATAGGATCATACTCACGAAATATATATAATTAATATCCAAAAGTATGTCATATTTAAGCATTATCATATTCCCCCTATTTAGCCCATGTTTGTCCTCAAGTATGATTCCTAATCAACTAAGTAATTTAAATTTCACCATGGAAAATAACACTCCAAAGTTCTACAAACAATTAGGCTTAATGCTTATGAAAATAAAGAGAACCTTTAGCTTGCTATAAGTAAAATCAAAAAAGTAACCCAATTTAAACACATAACAATTAAATCGTCTTGAATTATTTCATGAGAGTTAGGTAATTTACCAAACTTACCAAGACACCTATTTGTTCAGCCTTGTCTCCAAATTTAGTTTTCTAATCGACTTTTTCTCTCTCTCTTTTTTTCTTTAAGAATATATTAGACCTTTTGATGCGAAATGAAATGACACCCAAGCACTCTATCCTGGTTACTCAGCCCAACATGCTCTCAATCATTTTTCCTTTTTTTTAGAATGTGTTAGCCCTTTTGACGCGAAATGAAATGAAAACCAAGCACTCCATCCCAGTTACTCAGTCTAACAAACTCCAAATTTATTTATTTATTTCTCTTTTTTTCAATTAGCGGAGTTTTACTTATCACGTCACACAACCTTTTTACGCGAAGTAGGATGACAACCCAAGCACCCTACCCCGGTTACTCAGTTAGTCACGTTTTAAGCTGTGCTTATAACCCCAGAATCTATCAAGTTTTTTCTTTTTTTTTCGGATAGAGAACTTTAACTTAGGAGTACTAGGAAAAACAAACAAGTATCAAAAATAAGTTTTGGCAACCAACTAACAATCACGAAAAACAAATTTAGCATGCATCTGCATTAAATGTTCTCTTATAGTTAGACTCAATTGATTTTACCATAAGCAAGATAAGGTTACCTTCATTAATCATAATCATGTTCGCCTAACAGAGTTAAAATAGTGGATGTGAAATCAATCATAGAAAAATCAAAATTAACTCAGCAAACAAGAAGAATATTCATGGGCAAAACAGTGGGCAATTCGTGAGCATCATCTTGGGCATGAAAATGGATAGGATATACTTAAAAAAATAAATGTGGGCAAAACAACAAGCAACAGCAATAGAAACCCACAGCAGCACAAACAGTAGATAAAAATAGCAAAAGCAATGAGGAATGTCTCCCCCCACTTAAAACGCATTGCCCTCAATGTGAAGAAAAATACGAAAAGTAAAGGGTTGAGAATACTCCCCATGTCATCGTCGCTCTCGTAGTGCTACAGTTTCCATCACCGATTTTTTTCGTGAAACAAATTCCTCGAGTTTCTTAGACATATAAGAAATAAATAAAGAAATAGAAAATTAAATATAAATAAATATAAAAGTAAAAATAAAAAAATGAAAAAAAATTAGGTTGCCTCCAACAAGCGCTTGTTTAACGTCACTAGCTTGACGCCCAAACTAGTATTAGGGTCGTTCCAACTGAATTTTTTCGATCGTATGTGCTTGGAAATTTGGTGTCTGCATAACAGAAGGTAGAAGTTTAGTGTTCATAGGGGGTCTGAATCATAAAAATTGCAAATAGGTTCGGAATCAAAATTATCATCGAACAATGTTTCAAGTTCACTTTCATGAAGTGACTCAAAATTTTCTTCTACCACGGATTCAATTATGTCGACATGGTTTACGTTCAAAATTTCACTAGGGTAACTGATAGCGTCATAAACGATAAACTTCATGATCTCCCCGTCAAACTCAACCGTGAGGGTTCATTTACGCACGTCAATCTTAGTACTTGTGGTACTAAGGAAAGGTCGTCCCAACAAGATGTTCGAAGACCCAAGAACGTTATCCTGTTCCATTTTCACTACATAAAAATCTGCAGGAAAAATCAGTGCGTTGACTTTCACCAATACATCCTCAATGACTCCTTCGGGATGCACAATGTTGGCCAATTGGATGATAACACCTGTTTTCTTTAAAAAACCCAAGTTAAGTGATTCATAAATGGAAAAAGGCATTACATTTATAGAGGCTCCTAAATCACACATAGCTTTTTTAATTCCAAAGTGACCTATTTTGCTTAGTATTGCAAACATGCCCCTATCTTTACATTTTGTAGGCATCCTTCGCTGTAACACTGCAGATACATTCTCACCAACACATACCTTTCCATTTCCGGTCAATTTTCGCTTATTGGTGCAAAGTTCCTTAAGAAATTTAGCATATCATGGAATTTATTTAATGGCATCTAACAAAGGTATGTTGATCTCGACGTTTCTTAATGTTACGAGGGTATCTTTTTCCTCCTTACCTATCCGATGTTGGTTAACTGTCCTGAAAATAGAGGTTGAATTTTGGACAATTGAGGTTTCATTCGAACTTATTCGTCGTTCTTCTACTTTTCTTGGGCAGAATCTTGGGCATGATTTGTGCCAGGATTTAGTTCCAGTACTTTCCCACTTCGTAGCATCACTGCATTCATGTTTTGTTTTGGGTTAGGTTCTGTTTGTGATGGCAGCCTACCCTGTGCGCTTAATTTCTCTATTGACGTGGTCAACTCCCTAATAGATGCCTCGATTTTTTGATATAATCAAGCATATTAGTTGTTAATTTTTTTACCATGGCTTCTAGAGAAGTACCTGAATTTAGCGCTTGTTGTGGGAATCGATTTTGGTATGGCTGGTTATAATGTGGATTTGCCCCATATCTCAAGTTAGAGTGGTCTTTCCACCCTGGGTTGTATGTGTTTGCGTAAGGGACATATCGTCTTTAAGGCAGTCCAAGGAAGTTTCCCACAACATCAGAATGGGCCATAGTATCGTTGTATAAAATAGGGCATGCGTCAATTGTATGTTCGAATTTTGAAAAAATTCCACATAGTCGAGCTAGTCCTGTTTTAACAGCAGAAAGTGAGCTCACGAGACTAGTAAGTCTGTCAACTTTATCTCCCAAATTTGACATACTTAGCTGGTGAACCCTTCTAGTAGGTTCAAGATTGGCTCGAAAATGCTGAGTGTTTGCGGCCATTGTGGATATCAAGTCCCTTACTCGTTGAGGAGTCATATTAACCAACGCTCCTCTACTGGCGGCATCCATCATATTCATCTCCATAGGTTTCAAGCCCTCATACAAATATTAGAGAAGAGACTGTTCAGTTATCCCATGTTATGGGCAACTTGCACACAATTTTTTAAATTGCTCCCAATAGTCGTAAAGAGACTCCACATCCTTTCGCCTAATCCCCACTATTTCTCTTCTTAACTCAGTGGCACGCGAGACTGGAAAAAATCTATTAGGAAATAAAAGAGAAAGATTAGCCTAACTTGTAATAGACCTAGGAGGTAGACAAAATAATCATTCCCTAGCGGAGTCTGCTAAAGAAAAAGGGAAAGCGCGTAATTTAATTTGATCCTCAGTTACCCCTGAGGTTTCATACTCAAACAAACCATATGGAATTCTTTCAGATGTTTATGTGGATTCTCATTCTGCAACCCACAAAAAATTGGTAACAACTACATTAAACCTGATTTAAGCTCAAAGTTAGCACCCACAATAGGATACGCATTACACAATGATGATTGATCATCAGGGGCCTCAGCTAATTGCTGAATTGTCTGATCTTGACGTTTCTTAATGTTACGAGGATCTCTTTTTCCTCCTTACCTATCCGATGTTGGTTCAACTGTCCTAGAAATGGAGGTTGAATTTTGGGCAATTGAGGTTTCATTCGAACCTATTCGTCATTCTTCTGCTTTTCATGGGCAAAATCTTGGGCATGATTTGTGCCAGGATTTGGTTCTAGTACTTTCTCACTTCATAGCATCACCGCATTAGCATTTTATTTTGGGTTAGGTTCTATTTGTAGCGGCAGCCTACCTTGTACACTTAATTTCTCCATTGACGTGGTCAACTTCCTAATAGATGCCTCAATTTTTTGTTGAAAATCAAGCATATTAGCTGTTAATTTATTTACCATGGCTTCTAAAGAAGTACCTGAATTTTACACTTGTTGTGGGAATCGGTATGGCTAGTTATAACTTGGATTTGCCCTATATCTCAAGTTAGGGTGGCCTTTCCACCCTAGGTTGTATGTGTTTGCGTAAGGATCATATCATCTTTGGGGTGGTCTAGGGAAGTTTCCCACAACATCAGATTGGGCCATAGTATTATTATATAAACTAAGGTATACGTCAGTTGTATTTTCGAGTTCCGCACAAATTCCCCATAGTCGGGCTGGTCCTGTTTTTACTGCAAAAAGAGAGCTCACGACATTCATAAATCTGTCAACTTTATCTTCTAAATTTGAAATACTTAGTTGGTGAACCCTTCTAGAAGGTTCAGGATTGGCTCGAAATTGCTGAGTGTTTGCGGCCATTATGGATATCAAATCCCTTGCACGTTGAGTAGTCATATTAACCAACACTCCTTTACTAGCAGCATCTATCTTATTCATCTTCATAAGTTTCAAGCCCTTATAGAAATATTGGAGAAGAGACTGTTCAGTTATCCCATGTTTTGGGCAACTTGCACACAATTTTTTAAATCGCTCCCAATAGTCGTAAAGAGACTCCACATCCTTTTGCCTAATCCCCACTATTTCTCTTCTTAACTCAACGGCACGCGAGGCTAGAAAAAATTTGTTAAGAAACAAACTAGAAAAATTAGCCTAAGTTGTAATAGACCCAGGAGATAGATAAAATAACCATTCCCTAGCAGAGTCTGCTAAAGAAAAAGGAAAAGCATGTAATTTAATTTGATCCTCAATTACCCCTGACGTTTCATACTCAAACAAACCATATGGAATTCTTTCAGATGTTTATGTGGATTCTCATTCTGCAACCCACGAAAAATCTGCAATAACTGGATTAAACCTAATTTAAGCTCAAAGTTAGCACTGATAGTAGGATACGTAATGCACAATGATGGTTAATCATTAGTGGCCTCGGCTAATTACCGAATTGTCTGATCCATAGGTGGTGGTGGCGAATCTTGATTTTCGTCAACCCTAACGATCATCACTTCTGCTGGTGGATCAACTCATTAGTTTTACAGTGTTTGATTAGGGTTTTTGTTTACCCTAGATTCGCCTTCATCGCCTTCTTCTACTTTTGAAGCTGGGCTATGCTTAATTCCTACAACTTCTGATTACCTCTTTCATAACTTTGTTTCATTGCGATTAACTTTTGCAGTCTTTTCAATCTCGGGATTATACGGGTATGCAAGATTTCCTAGATCAGATCTAGTCATAAGAAGGAAAAGAACAAGATTAGTACGTTACCATTTTAAACTCTAAAAGAGAATTACAAATTAAATATAAATAATATCCTTAAGATTAATCCTAATAAAAAAAATTTTAAAATAAAATAAAATAAAATAAAGTCTTTTTGTCCTATAAAAACTCTCTTGAAGTCTTCCACCTTTTCACAACTTCTCTTTCTCTTCCAAAATCATTTTTTGCCCCAATTTGTCTTTTATCTTCATTTTAGTCCCTAAAAAATAAAAGGATCACAAATAGCCCAAATTAATAGGATCATACTCACAAAATATATATAATTAATATCCAAAAGTATGTCATATTTAAGCATTATCAATTAAGAAATTTTATCATTTAGATAGTTAATTAAATAAAAAGGATTAAATCGTAAAAGGTGTGAAAGTTGTGTTCTACTAATTAAAGGTATTAGATGTCAATTAAAAAGAAAGGAAAGGTACTTAAATGGTAATATAACCATTAGTAATTTGAGTGGACAATTTTGACTTAAATTTGGTTAAAAGTTAAGTGTGGACAAAAGGTAAATGAGTAATTTGTAAATAAATGGATTTTAAACCAAAAATTAAAAGATTAAATGGTTATCATCTTCTTATTTTTGATAGCCAAAGCTAAAACCCTAAATAGGAGAAGAAGAGACCATCATCCAAGCTTTGTGTCTTCGATTTGGTGAGCAAACTTTATCCGTTTTTAGTAATTTTTATTTTTTTAGTTCGTATTAGCTTAATCTAGCTAGCCTGAGGACTAATTTTTGAATCTGTCAAATGTAATGAATTTTTCCATTGATGATTTTTGTATAATATTTGAATTTTATGATGGATTATTAATTTTGGTTGTTAAATAGAACAATTTTGTAAATTAGTTTTTGATAATTTAATTGTTTAAGGACTAAAATATGAAAGTAATAAAAGTACATGGACTTGATGTTAAATAACAAAAAATATGGGCTGTGGAGTGACCAAAAGCAATTCAGCTGAACTTATTTCAAAATAAAAATGATTAATTTGCATGTTTGGGGCTTGAGAACTAAATTGAATAAAAGTAAAAATTTAACGACAATTTTGTAAAAATACCACAAAGACTTATTTGCATAAAATGATTAAAAATTCATGTTGATTTAAAAAGTTGAATGAATTTTTGTAATAGATCAAGAACGTTTCGTAGATCAAGGAAAAGGAAAAATTTCAAAATAGTCCCTGGTGTTAAGTTGTAGCTACAAATTAATCCAGTAAGTTCGTATTGTAAAGTAATTGATAGTTTTTGTTTGTGAATTATTAAAATAAATTAAGTACGTTGTATTTAAATTTGTATGCTTAGTAAATATTAAATTTGTGGAATTAAATCAAATTGAAATGAAATTGTATTTAAGGGCATGATTGGAAGTGACGTAATGATATAGTTGAATTTAGGTGACAACTAAATGCTTAAAGGATTATGTGTTGTGTTAGTTATTATTCATGTTACGAATGAATAAATTCTTTTGATATATGACAAATAATAAATTCAACTAAACGACATTGTTAGTTAATTCGATATTATGTCTGATAAATAAGGATTATATGGATGTTTGCTCAAAATTGTATAATGTGATGAAAGTTAATTGAAATGGACATGGTATATGACACATATGAACTTCGTGAATAAATGGGACACAAAGGACCTATCATTAGGGGCTATACAGTTTTGAGAGTTAGTCTTGGATGTCTTACTGATGGGTAGTCCTTGTACTTGAGCCATTACTAAAAATTAATCCTATAAATTCATACTGTTGTTCTCTATATTTTATTAAATCCTTCTTTACTCCATTGTTATTGTAGCAAATTTCATATGCTTGACACTTTGAGGAATTTGAGAAACAAAAAAAAGAAATGAAATGTTGGGCCTTGGGCCGATGATATGTATCAATGCGATGGCTAGGATTCTACATATGTCGCAGTTTCCTGACAGCTTGTGTGGCAGTATCATGAATCGAAGAATTCTAAATGAATATTGGATATTGATTGTAAAGACCCCTACGATGGCTGAGATCCTGCATACGTCGCAGTTTCTTGACAGCTTGTATGAGCAGCATTATGAGTGGGTAACATGGACTCTACGATTGCTGAGATCTTGCATATGTTACGGATTCTTGATAGCTTGTGTGAGCAGCATTGTGACTGGTAATATGGACAATATCGATGGCTGGGATCCCGCATATGTTGCAGTTTCTTGACAGCTTGTGTTAGCAACATCGTGAGTGGGTAATATGGTTTGTAGCGATGGCTGGGATCTTGCATATGTTGCAGTTTCCTGATAACTTATGTGAGCGGCATTGTATATTGGTTATACTCTGTCTAGGCCCTTAAGAGCTAAACTCTGTTTGCGCTCGTATGAGCTAAATTCTAGAAGATCCAAAGAGATCAACTGGAAGCTAATGTCACGGGATAACACAGATGTTATTTACTCTTTTCGTAATCGAATATGTTATTCTGTAAGTTAATTTCTCTACGAACTTACTAAGGTTTGAAGGCTTACTTGTGAAATTGTTGTTATTTTGTAGATTTTATTTTGCTATCTTGAAGATCGGATAATTTCAAAGAAATCACACTATCTCGGGAGCTCACTCAATAGTTTTTACAACACCTAGTTATTTGGCATGTACTAGGATGTTGATATCTTCTTAAGTACTTGATTTTGGTTATAATGTGTAATTGAAATAGCCTAAGTGAATGGAGTATGTTTGTTAGCATGATTATGTGCATTGAGTTAAGAATATGAATTGATGTAGGGTGTTTTGTTAATGATAGTTAAATGATGTGTTTTACCACTTATATCTATGAAATTGTTTGTTTGAAGATGTGCCTTGGTAGGACTATTGAAGTTATTAAGATTGGTGTTTGATAAGTAATTGGTATGAAAATTTTGGGTGCATATTTAGAGTTACGCAGGTACACACAGCCTAACACACGGGCCAATATACGAGTAGGTGCCTTGGGAAAATTAGGTGTAGGGTTCACAGGGACAACATACGGGCTGGGACACTGCCTTGTGATCCAACTTTGTACCGACACATGGCCCAGCACACGGTTTCACACACAAGCGTGTAGGGTATTTTTGCATGTTCACACGGTCTATTACATCACCGTGTATGGGTATTTCGTGTATGCACACGATCTATGTTTTGTGTCATGTTTCGGACATGTTAAATCAAGTCCTTGTGAATTGAGAAGATAAACAAAGTAAGAATGACAAATTAGAATTGAATGTATTTATTATATCAAGTTTGATGTTGAAATGTGATCTGACTACGTAATTGTTTCGAGACATGGATGTTAGTAGCCTCAAAACCCTAACCGATGACTGTGATGAGTTTTGGGTGTTACATTTAGTGGTATCAAAGTTATGGTTTAGTCGATTCTCGAACTGAATGTAGTATGAATAAAGTCTAGAAAGTACATGTCATATAAACTTGTGATAGTGTGATATTGATTGATTCTATCTAACTTATGTTTTATTGTAGATTTTAAAGATGTTATCTGAATCCGATCGTGACGGAACTAATGGAGTTAATAGTAATATTCTGACTATTAATTCTGGTGCATGTCATAGTATATTGGTTTCACAAATAATTGAAACAATGAGTGGCTTTATAACCGCTATCCCTGAGTATAAGTAAATAAAGTGGGATCGAAGACATAATGATGGATTTGAAGTTACAATGCCTGATATTATTTTTGGTATGTTCTACTCTTTCGATATTATTTATTGTGTATGCACTGATTGAGGTTGGGTTAATTTCTTTATATATTTCATTGTATTAATAATAGATAAGTTACAAGGGCCTATTTGAATCATAGTCCGTTCGAATAGTATTGGTATGTCGAAATTATCTGCTGAAAATTTAAGACTATGATTTTCTGTCAATTTGATGTTACTATCATTTTGTAAAATTGGTATTATTCTGGGAATAAATTGGCTAAATTTATATGATACAGTAGTGAATTGTAGACTGAAATGAATTGACTGAAATATCATACTGATGTACTAATTAGGGTTGAGTTTGGTAAAACAAATAGTATAATCAAAGTTATTTTAGATGTCTTTGTACAGGAAATGATCTAAAATGATTGTAAAAGATTATATATATAATTATCTACTCAATACTTTAAAAAATTGGATTAGAGATTAACTATGTACCATTTGCTAATGGGTCTCTTGATCTATTTTCTGAAGGATTTTTGGGATTTCTGCCTAAATCTGACAATGAAATAAATTCAAGATAAAGAATAAATATCTTATATCTCATATAGAAAACTTGTTTAACAAGTTAAAAGGGAGTAACAGTAGTCACGGAATCTATTACAGACTTGGTTATTTGGTTCTAGACAAAGAATATGAGATGCTGAAAATTTGTTTTCGAACTTGAGGTGATAAATAAGAATTCTGATAGTATTGTATAGACTAACTAATATCTTTGTTAATTTATGAATATGATGAATCAGATTGTTCAATTTTTTCTGGATATTTAGATATAGTTGTAGCTATGATTATTGATGATATTATGATAGACTGTAAAGAGAATCTGTGTACGCATAATAAGTGAGAAATGTATTATAGACTATGTGTGAGAAATAATTTATGTGAAAATTAACAATGGTAAGTTTAATTCAGTGAGATTAATTTTCTTGGTAACATAAATCTGGCAGATGGATTTTGTTAGGTCCGGGTAAAAAGATTCTCTATTGCTATATGGAAAGAAAAAAAATTCAAGGACGACATTTCCTAAGGGGGAGAGTTGTAATAACCCGTTTTTCAGTGTTGTTGGAAACAGTGGTTTCTAGACCACAAAATTCGACGAGTAAATTCATATAATGAGTATTTAAATTATATGAGTCAATAATATATTGTATATGAAATTTTGAATGGGTGAATTTTTATTATTGCATTAAAAGTTAGTATAAGTGGTTTGGTTCAAAAGTCAAGTGGTTTTAGAAAATGAGGTATTGAGACCTTGTTTCTAAAATTTAAGGTTGTAAATGTTTTTATTAAATATTTACAGAGTCTTATTTTATGTGAATTGATGTTTGCTCGAGTAATTTTGATGATTGATTGCATAATTGAGGTAAAAGGACTAAATTGTAAAAGAGGTAAAAGTTAATTACTATTGATTAAAAATAGTAAAGGGACCAAAATGGTAATTAAACCATGGTCAAAAAGTCCAAGGCGGTGGTGGATATGATTGATTCCACTAACTTTTGGATTATTTATTCATTTAGTCCTAATTAGTTAAGGTTAAATTGAAAACAAGTTTGTTTAATTGAAATCTAATATAATTGAAGGACCAATTGTGAAATTTGACCCTCCTTAATTAGCCTAATAACATAAATGATGTGGAACTCTTTAGATTTTGGTAAATTGCAATTAAATTCTAATTAAATAAGGATATACTAATTAGTCTATTTTAGTATGATTGAGAATGGTGGTTTAGAGGCCAAAAATTCGATGTGTTAGATCGTAAATATTAATTATTTAATATTTACGAGGTCATTAGTAAAGTATTACATTTTGGTTAAGAAATTTTATCGTTTAAATAGTTAATTAAGCAAAAAAGATTAAATCGTAAAAGGTGTGAAAGTTGTGTTCTATTAATTAAAGGTATTAGATGCCAATTAAAAAGAAAGGGAAGGTACTTAAATGGTAATATAACCATTAATAATTTGAGTGGACAATTTTGACTTAAATTTGGTTAAAAGTTAAGTGTGAACAAAGGGTAAATGAGTAATTTGTAAATAAATGGATTTTAAACCAAAAATTAAAAGATGAAATGGTTATCATCTTCTTATTTTTTATAGACAAAACCGGAACCTTAAATAGGAGAAGAAGAAGTCATCATCCAAGCTTTGTGTCTTCAAATTGGTGAGCAAACTTTGTCCGTTTTTAGTAATTTTTATGTTTTTGAGTTCGTATTATATCAATCTATCTAGCTTGAGGACTAATTTTTGAATCTGTCAAATGTAATGGATTTTTCCATTTATGATTTTTGTATATTCTTGGAAGTTTATGATGGATTATTAATTTTGGTTGTTAGTAGTTTTTGATTATTTGATTGTTTAAGGACTAAAATATGAAAGTAACAAAAGTACAAGGACTTGATGTTAAATAATAGAAAATATGGGCTGTGGAGAGACCAAAAACAATTCGGCTGAACCTATTTCTAAAGAAAAATGGTTAATTTGCATGTTTGGGGCTTGGGGACTAAATTGAATAAAAGTAAAAAGTTAAGGGTAATTTTTTAAAAATACCAAAAATACTTATTTGCATAAAATGATTAAAAATTCATGTTGATTTAAATAATTGAATAAATTATTGTAATAGATCAAGAACGTGCCATAGATCGAGGAAAAGGGAAAATTTCAAAATAGTCATTGGTGTTATGTCATAGCTGCAACTTAATTCAATAGGTTCATACAGTAAAGTAATTGATAGTTTCTGTTTGTGCATTATTAAAATAAATTAAGTATGTTGTATTTAAATTTGTGTGTTTAGTAAATATTAAATTTGTGGAATTAAATCAAATTGAAATGAAATTGTATTGAAGGGCATGATTGGAAGTGACGTAATGATATAGTTGAATTCAGTTAACAACAAAACGCTTAAATGATTATGTGTTGTATTAATTATTATTCATGTTACGAATGAATTAATTTGGTTGATATATGATAAATAGTAAATTAAACTAAATGGCATTGTTAGTTAATTCGATATTATGTCTGATAAATAAGGATTATATGGATGTTTGCTCAAAATGGTATAAAGTGATGAAAGTTAATTAAAATGGACATGGTATATGACACATATGAACTTCGAGAATAATTAGGACACAAAGGACCTGTCATTAAGGGATATATAGTTTTGGGAGCTAGTCTTGTATGTCTTACTAATGGGTAGTCCTTGTACTTGAGTCGTTACTACAAATTAATCTTATAAGTTCGTACTATTAGTCTCTATATTGTATTAAATCCTTCTTTACTCCATTTTTATTGTAGCAAATTTCATATGCTTGACACTCAAGGAATTTGAGAAACGAATAATGAAATGAAATGTTGTGCCTTAGGCCAGTGATTTGTATTGATGCGATGGCTAGGATTCTGCATATGTTGTAGTTTTTCGAGAGATTGTGTGAGCAGCATCATGAGTCGACGACTAATGACTGAGTACTGGATACTGACTATAAGGACCCTTAAATGCTGAGATCCTGCATATATTATGGTTTCTTGATAGTGTGTGTGAGCAGCATTATGAGTGGGTAACATGGACCCTACGATGGCTGAGATCCTGCATATGTTGCGGATTCTTCACAGCTTGTGTGAGCAGCATCGTGAGTGGGTAATATGGAGCATATCGATGGCTGGGATCCTACATATGTTGTAGTTTCTTGACAACTTGTGTG
This sequence comes from Kokia cookei, assembly GCA_039519145.1. NCBI lineage: Eukaryota > Viridiplantae > Streptophyta > Magnoliopsida > Malvales > Malvaceae > Kokia > Kokia cookei. Next base: position 28,901,227 of record CM076903.1, read on the forward strand.
AGTAGCATAGTATACTGGTTATACTTTGTCTGGGCTCGTAAGAGCTAAACTCTATTTGGGCTCGTATGACCTAAATTCTGGAAGACCTGAAGAGATTAACTAGAAGTTAATGTCAGGAGATAACGAACATGTTATTTACTCTTTTCGTAACCGAATATGTTATTTTGTAAGTTAATTGCTCTACGAACTTACTAAGCTTTGAAGGTTTACCTATGAAATTGTTGCTGTTTCGTAGATTTTATTTTGCTATCTGAAGATCGATTCACCTCGAAGAAATCACATTATCTTGGGAGCTTGCTCGGTAGTTTTTACATCACCTAGTTATATGACATGTACTAGGATGTTAATATCTTCTAAAGTACTTGATTTTGGTTGTAATGTATAATTGAAATAGCCTAAGTAAATGGAGAATTTTTGTTAGCAATGATTATATGCATTGAGTTTAGAATTTGAATTGATGTAGGGTGTTTTGTTGATGATAGTTAAATGATGTGTTTTGCCACTTATATCTATGAAATTATATGTTTTAAGATGTGCCTTGGTAGGACTATTAAAGTTATTAAGATCGATGTTTGATAAGTAGTTGGTATGAAAATTTTTGGTGCATATTTAGAGTTACGCAGGTACACACGGCCTGATACACGGGCCAAAATACGGGTGTGTGTCCTAAGAAAAATAGGTGCAAGGTTCACACAGACAACACACAGGCTAGGACACAGTTGTGTGACCCAATTTCGAACTGACACATGGCTCAACACACGGGCGTGTGGGGTATTTTTGCATGTTCACACGACTTGTCACACGGTATATGACACGACCGTGTATAGGTATTTTGTGTATGCACACGGTCTGGGGAACAACCTTGTGACCCCTGTTTTGATGAACTTTATGCTTTGTGTAGTGTTTCGAATGTGTTCAATCAAGTCCTTGTGAATTGAGATGATAAACAAAGTAAGAATGAAAAATTAGAATTAAATGTATTTATTATATCAAGTATGATGTTGAAATGTGATGTGATTACGTAATTGTTTTGAGACGTGGATGTTAGTAGCCTCGAAACTCTAACCAGTGACAATGACGAGTTTTGGGTGTTACACATAATTTGGTCAAGTGATGTAAATTGTTAAATATCTTCTAACTAACTAATTAATAATGTTATGAGGTTGTACGAGATGCTTTAATAAAATTTCCAAAATAATACTTATATGTTTAATTCTGCAATACTATTGTTAAACTTTTTTAAATGGAGTATTTCCCAAAATATTACTATATATTACGTTTTAAATCTAATTATACGTTTTTAAATTAAAAGGTTTTTCAAGTCCCTACAAATATAGCCCTTTTAAAAATACCCTACTGCTTGCGTGTATGTTTAACTAAAGTTTTCGAGGAAATTTTTTGTTAAATATTAAATTGTGAAATAGTCTTGTTGTTGATTGTTGATCAGAATAGCGCAACGAAAGCATGATATTAGTATTTTATTAAATATTCCATGATTAATTGTGTGGTGTGATTGGTCAGTTGGTGTGTTTTTTGGTGGTTCAAACGGAGAGTCACTTCGATGGCTTATTTGACGTTCGAAATTCAGGTTAGACCGTCTCTGTCGAGTTTAGGGTGTCACATGATTGATATAGTTACATCATGTAATCTGAAAATTTCTCGAATGTAGACTTCAACTAACTTTTGAAGTGACCAATTCGTTCTAATTGCAACAAAATGAGTCAACTTTGTAAGTCAATCAACTATCACCCAAACAACAATTTTCTTGCTCAGAGATAACGATAACCCGATTACGAAATCCATCATTATGTGTTCCCATTTCCACTTAGGAATCGAAATAGGCTGAAGGAATCTGATGGGAACTTGATGTTCCGCCTTAACTCGTTGACAAGTTAGGCATTTAGCTGCAAATTCCAGTATCTCCCTTTTCATTTCAGTCCACCAGTACAACTCTCATAAATCATGATACATTTTTGTTCCCTCCGGGTGCAAAGCAAATGGGTTATCGTGAGCTTCGTGAAGTATCAATTCTTTTAATTCATCAACCTCATGAACATAGATTCGATTATGAAATCTTAGACAATTATTACCATCAATACTGAAATTTTCAATTGAGCCATCTTAAATCATTCCTCGTTTTTCTACCAATTTAATATCAACTAACTATACTTCTCTAATCTAATCAAGCAACACCGATTTGATTTTCAATTATGCTAATAAACTGCCATCACTATTAACACTGAGTCGAGCAAACATTGCTCACAACTCAACTATGGTCTTTTTGCTTAAAGCATCTGCTACGACATTAGTTTTACCAAGGTGGTAGTCGATAACGCAATTGTAATATTTTAAAAGCTCGACCCAATGACTCTTCCTTAAATTCAAGTCTTTTTAAGTTAAGAGGTATTTAAGACTTTTATGATCAGTAAAAATATGTCACTTTTCACCTTACAAGTAGTGCCTCCAAATCTTTAGAGAAAATACTACAGCAGCTAGCTCTAAATCGTACGTCAGATAAATTCATTCATGCATTTTTAACTGTAAGGACGCTACGTAATCAGCATTCCCTCTTGTATCAAAATGCAACCTAAACCACTCAACAAGGTAACACTATAAACCACAAAATCTTTTCCCGATTCCGATAAAGTTAAAACTGGTGTTTCAGTCAACATCTGTTTCAGTGTTTCAAAACCTTCTTGGCACTTCTCGCTCCAAACAAACCGAACGTTCCTTTGTAATAACTTTGTCATCAGGAAAGCTATCTTCAAAAATTCGCTAACAAATCTTTGGTAGTAACCAACTAGACCAAGGAAACTATGAATTTCTAACACTTTCCATGGTGCTTTCCACTGAACAATTTCTTCAATTTTTTTCGGATCCACGATAATTTTGTCCTCTGATATCGCATGCCCCAAGAATACCACTTCGGTTAACTAGAAGTCATATTTATTGAATTTCTCGTACAATTGCTTTTCTCGTAAAACTTGTAAAACGATACACAAATGTTGTTGATGCTCTGCTTCCGATTTTGAATAGATCAAAATATTGTCAATAAAAACTACTACGAACTAATCAAGGTAAGGCTAAAAGATGCAGTTTATGAGATCCATAAATGTCGCTAGAGCATTCGTGAAACCGAAGGGCATCACTAAAAATTCGTTGTGGCCATAACACGTACAAAATGCAATTTTCAGTATGTCACAATCTTTTTCTTCCAGTTGGTAGTAACCTAATCTCAAGTCAATTTTTGAAAATATTGAAGTTCTTTTTAGCTTATCAAATAAGTCATCGATAATCGATAGGGGGTATCGATTCTTAATTGTCAACTTATTTAATTGCCAATAGTTAATACAAAGTCGCATCAAAACATCTTTCTTCTTAACGAATAGAACTAAAGCTCCCTAGGATGATATATTAGGGCGTTTAAAACCATGTTCTAGTAAATCCTGCAACTGATCCTTTTGTTCTTTCAACTCTATCGGTGTCATACAATAAGGGGGTATAGATACCCAAGTTGTTTCTGGAAACACTTTGATTGTGAATTCAACCTCTCGATTTGGTGGAAATCTCGAAAATTCATCGGGAAACACATCGAAAAATTCACAAACAATTCGACGATTACCGATTTCACTATCCCCATTCTTTGAATTGATAACATAAGCTAAAAAAGCTTCACAACCTGACTTCAATAACTTACCAGCTTGAATTGATGAAATAATCCAAGTTGAACAACTTGCTTTAACACCATTAACTTCTATAATCTCACTATTCGTGTCTTGAATAAAAAAACTTTTTCTTCCGATAATCGAGAACCACTCCATGCTCAGTTAACCAATCCATACCCAGAATCACATCAAAATCGTCGAAAGATGTGTTCAATATATCTATTGGAAACATAAAATTTTGAATTTTCAATAGACATCATTTACAGACTTGATTAAATAACACTATTTGACCCAACGAGCTTGATATAAACATAGCTACTCTTGACATCTCAGATTTTATACTCCTAGATTTGACCAAATTAGTATTAACATACGAATAAGAAGAACTAGGATCTATCAATGTATAAATAGGTGTGAAGAATAATAGAAAAATACCAATTACAACATTGGTAACATCTCCCTCATCATGTGTCCTCACAGCATAAGCACGAGTCAGTGCTTGGTTCTCAGGCTAATGAGCAACTATTTCACTCCCTTTTTCTTGATCCACCTCTCGAAACTGATCCACCTCTTCTCGTCCCTCAACCCCTAACTATTGAAACAGCTTTCTATGTAACCTCAGGTGTATCATTTTCATTCTTTGGACACTCACATGAGAAATGCTCCAATGACCCACACCGAAAACAACCCTTTGTCAATTTCCAACATTTTCCCCAGTGCTTCTTTCAACAATGTTCACAACTCAGCATCTTCGAGGTTTTATTCGGCCCCTTCACACTGCCAACAAAAATTATAGGTTGATGATCTCGCACTCTATTTGATGTAATGATCTTGCAATTGTCTTTCCATGTTCCTGAGGCTCTTTGATTCGCTTTGGTACTGAGTGCGTACTAGAAGCCCCAAAACATTTTTCCATAACACGAGAAGGTTCAAATTTCTTACTTCATCCCAATTATTGTTCTACCATTTTTGTCCATTTCGAGAAGTCCGCAAACTCTTTAATCTTCAAAGCAACTAACTGAGTTTTAATTCCATCTTGCAATCCACATAGAAAACGCTTATACTTGCTGAGTCGCATATATTTCCCATTTATAATCTACTACAGATAAATATTCTTGCTTCAGCCAAAGAAACTTTTGTTTTCTATCCTTGAGATATAGTTCCCCAACATATTTCTTTTGAAACATAGCTTGAAAGAACTTCCAATATATAGCTTCTGCAGAAATGTGTTGTGTTATAATTTGCCACCATGTGTAGGCTTCCCATTGTAGTAATAAAACAACACAAATAACACTCCCTCAAGAAGTGCACTCTAATTGTTAACCCGAGTTGTTGATTCCAACCATCATTCAGTCATTGGCGGATTGACTCCTTTTAACCCAGCAAATTTTGTAGCGCCATATCTCCTCAATTCTTTAATGGGAGCTCACTTAACTGCAAGTGCAAGTATCATCGGAGGAGTAGCTCTCGCCACTCTTTGAACAGCTTTAGCAATGGAACGAATTATATTTATATCACCTTTTCGTTCATTAGTGCCTCTATTAACACTTGGCTATTGAGCCCCATCAAATTGAACACACGGTGTTATCGACTCAATTTTATTTAATTCCTCGGTAGTATTATCATCAGTATGAACCTTTTGATCTCCCATATTGTTAGATTCTTCCAACATCTTTTAACTATAAACAAAAATAATAATAATCAGCATCCAAATCCCGACTCAAACTCGACTCAACTTTGGCATGTACATCTAGACTCAATTTCGAGTTTGATTTAGTCCAAGAATTTACTAAACCTATAGTGCTTATACCACTAAATGTAATGCCCATAACTCATATCAGTCATTAAATTAGGGTTATGAAACATTAACCATCAAACCGTAACAATTATTGAACTTTAGGAATGATCGGCCTGTAAATGTCACAGAAATTATGTGCAAGCAGACACTGTCGATGCAAGTATAGTAGATAGAGATTAATCTATCGGATATCGATCCCACGAGGATGGTGTTCTTGTTGCTTAAATTTGTCGAACCAATTAGAGTTTAAATGAGAAGAATTGTTAAGAGTAATGTCAACGCAATTTAGTTAAGACTGCACAAATCAAATAGTTAAATCTGTCAACACAAATATAGCATAAAATGTCAAAGAAAATTAATAGAAAATGAATTGTTGTGGAAGATGTTGTAAATGTAAATTCAAAAAATTAAAAGAAATAGATCAAGTGTAATGAAATAAGGGGATCCCTAACTTCACAAGTTGGCAACGCTAAATATGACTACAAAGCAACTGATAGATGAATTGTCGCCGCAATTTAGTTCTAATGAGATCTGATTGCTATCAACTCTTCTGTTTAACAAAGTCCCAAGTACTCACAATTGACATACCTTTCAGTGCTGGTAAAGCTTCACATTCAAGAACAAGTGGCCAAAATTCCTTCTTGCCTCAAGCAACTTCCGTTGTCTTGCTTGTTAATCTTACTTGTCATCGCACCTTCCAATGAATGTGACTGCAATCGCACTTTCGTGGTCAAAACAGTTAAATCCAAATATAGACAAATGAGAAGAATTGAGTAGAAATCAAAATAGATCTAACATTAATAGATACTTCCGTATACAATTAACAATCAATAGAATTCATCAACATTCAAGAGGGATTAAAGAATAAATTGAAGCATGCTATTCCTAGTTTACTAGAATTCTCCCGTAATCGCTCCTCTTGCGTAGTACCTAGGCACTCCTCGTCAGAAGTAGTCGCGTCTTCGTTGCGTCAGATTACCCTCCTCGACAGTCAAGCTTCCATGCCAGCTTACTTTGATAGAAAATTATGGAATTGAATTCTTCACAACTTGATACTCATCTTCTCTCTCTTCCCTCTATTTATAATCATCCCATAGCACAGGTCTATCCCTCTTCTCAGATCTATCTTCTCTTTTTGCAGCTGTACAAGTTTGTTATTGCCAACTATGCACTTACGTAGATCTGGTTTGTGCATTAGGCAGTTGCAGATTTTCGCGACATCTCTGGACGTAAATTATGATTTAAATTTGTTGTGACAACTTGGCATTCTCCTGCACTGGTGCTTCTAAATGTATTAGCAGCGTAAAATCCCCGATAAAATGTAAAAGCATTTATGTGGTGACATCTTTGGCCGTAATTTTAGATCAAACTTGTGACCGCAACTCTAAATGCTTTCCCATTTTGATCCTTTAAGATGGATTTCTGCACTAACAACTTTAGATGCAAAATTGATACTCAATACAACGACATTAGTAGCATAAAATGAGTAAAATGAAAGAAAGTAAGACCATACAACATTGATTTAGAAAATGAAAATACTAAGTATGAAATGCTAAAAATGTAAGCTAAATATGATACAAAATGAACAAATTATACACTAATTCAAGGAGAAATTAAGTGTCATTTCTAATGTTATCACACCCCCAAACTTGAGTTTTTACTTGTTCCCAAGTAAATAAAAGCTAGAAAAGTTATATCCAAGTTCTTGTCACCGCAATATCATTCTAGCAACTTATATTCTCTAAAATCCTAATGTATAAATTGCATTCATATGCTGGAATATTACATCGACAATTTATAGGCATGAATAATCAGAATTGCAACTTCACTAACGCTAGCATCATGCTTTAAATCTCAAATCTTCTTAACCAATACAACATTTATTATACAATAATATACTTATATATATTTCTTTTTTTATCAAATTTTCTTTCTTCTTTTTTTTATAAGCGACTGAGAGATGTGATTGCATTACTTTACTCTTGTTCCTGGGCAGTAATGATAGGGTGCAACAAACCCCCAGGGAGCATGTAATTGTATCGACACACACTCTTGCAGTGACAACCTTTGGCTAGATTATTTTTCTAACACTTGTAGTGGAGTGTTCCCCCTTATTAAGTCACAATGAACCCACATTGGAGTGTCTTTTATTAGTAGATATAATTATATACAAAGCTGCAAGATGGCAAGTTAATTCAGGATTCAAAGAATGATACTATTCATTTATTACTAATGCACTTTCAACCATTCATCCAAAAATAGAAGGATTCAACATTCAATCACATTCATCCAATTCACGCATTAGCATTTCAAATAATTCAAGATTTAAGCATCAAACGAAAAAAAATTATGGTCACATTTTTCTTAACTATGCATACTTTCATTCAACAAAGACAAGTATAATCTTAAAATTATGGGTGCAGTTGCATTTTCATTCAAAACTTCCCCCCAAACTTAATGTCTGCATTGTCCCCAATGCACTGACAATACTATACAACTATTAATGGAAATGCAACTACAATGCAAATGTGAGAACAATTAAAATGTAATGACAACTAGAGAAAATATATGCAACTAAACTAAATGCCGAAAACTAAAACTAACTCAATGTGTTGCAGTCGAAGATGTGGCTGCTTTGGACTTCTTTTCTTCATGCGTGCTCCTCTTTGCTTTTTTTCGTTGCCTTTCGTTTGCACCTCTTCTCTTTTGGTTCAACCGGTGGAGTTTATTGCTCCTCCATGGCTGGTTAAGTGCCAGCTTCATCGACAATCACGTCCGATGGATGGATCTCAACAAGAGGTGCCAAATATGGCACAATAGCCAGAGGATTGGAATCCTCATTGCCGGATATGACTGCCTCAGCCCAGCTCACCCTAGATGGTGCCAATTGTTTAACATATGCACCTATACTGGCAGATGCGTCGACAAATTTCTTCGATAAATTTGTCGGGACAACTTCTTCTTCTTTTTCTTTTTCCTTCTTTTCTTTTCCTTCTTCTTTTCTGTTCTCTTCTTCTACTTCAATACCCTCAGATGCAATTATTGTCTGCTCCTCTGTAGTAGTAGCCTCTCTCTCTGCCATAGTGGCCTCCCAACTGTTCGACAGTTCGCCTTCAAAGAGGTTGGCTATGTTTCGGAAGCGCTCTTCCATATCTTTGGAGTGCACCTCTTGATCCTCATCATCAGAGATGTGGATTCTATTTAGGGACTGGACGGATTGAGTTCTTCCTTCTGAAGCATGCTGCTCTGATGATAAAGTAGCTTCATTGATAATAGGAAGGAACACAAGGAATTCAGGCATCGAATTTTTGCTCAAACTACTTAATGCGCTGACAATAGTAGTATTCCATGCCCTAGTATAGGCATAGAATAAGTTCTATTTGTACTGCATCTCATTGATTACGTCGACAAATTTTATTTTTCTACTGCTCATCCGATCAACAAACTTTTCAATCTCATTAAGCTTCATCCAAATTTGAGGATCTGTGGGCGCATGGGTTTTTGTGTCCTTTTTTCTTTTCCATTTTTCCTTTTTTTGTGGCACCTCCTTCACCATAGGGGTTTTCTGCCCCCTTGTCATCCTTTCTGTCGAAATATTATTAATCGACCCTTTGTTTTCCAAAGTCTCTTCCCCTTCCCGAGGCACAATGCCTCTCTGTTTACACAGCATCATGATCAGATAAGGGAAAGGCAGGATACTTGTCTGTTTGGTGGCGGATTCTACGATTTCTTGATGAAGGATTACGTCGACATCAATTTGTCATCCCTTGAGTATAGAATGCAACAAGCACACTATGTCCAACATTGCAGTCGTACTGTGGGTGGATGGTAAGAGACGGCAGTTGATGAAATGAAACCACACTATGTCCAACATTGCAGTCGTACTGTGGGTGGATGGTAAGAGACGGCAGTTGATGAAATGAAACCACACCTTGCTTTGGATAGTGAGATAGCGACGGTGCATCGTGTAATTGTTTGGATTGCTACCAATCCAAATAACTCCATCAACACATAAGACATTTAGCAATAGATCAGCACCGTCCTCTATCTAGTTCTCCAAGAACTCGACATGCTCGTCCTCTCCTTCAGTAATATGGAAGAGAGCATTGAGGTGGTTAGCACTACATGGCACCAACCCTTCACGAACGAATATAAACTCCTGTTCAGGTTCAACCGGGTTAGCATAAAACTCTCTTACCATGGAGGGTGAGCATCCTACCGGATGGTCACAATACTGCTCCCAACCTAATCGTGAAATGGTTCTGGCAACTTGCTTCCCCAATGTCAGTTACGAGGATAACTAAAATCCCTACTCAAGATGAAAGTTCCTTTTCAACATCACCTCATGATAATGGTCCTTCGCTGCTTTTGATAAGAACAGGAAAGGTTCCTTGGGCGGTGGTTGGTCGGTGTTTTTGACCATTACAGCCAATGATTTAGTAGCGGATTTAGATGGGGTTTTTGCACTATGAGTTCTCGCCATAACTACTGAAATAAAGAGAGTGAGAATAACTTGTAAAAGATTGAAGGTTGAAGAAAAAGAAGAATACAACAATAATGGTGGTTGTGAGTGTGAAGATTTAGTCGACACAAAAAAGGTGTTTTATAGAAGATGAAGGTGAAGAGATGTGATGGTTACTGTTGCCGTTGGGAGTACCTTGTGCCTGCAACCAATAAATGTCAGGGCATAGATCTTACTTTCTTGGATTGATCCAATGGTTGGGGAAAGAGGTGAATCAATCGGCATGATTCTTTCCCGAAACACTTCGCTAAGTTATCAATGAAATGCGTCGACAAGTTGTGCTTTTGTGTGCATCAACAAAAGGGAGATCTTTTATTCCTACAAAAACTAAAGAAACAAATTAAAGTAAAATAAAAGACAAAAATTAATAGAAAAATTGCAACGTCATCCTAAAAAAATGTGACCAGGTTAATGGTCTTGTTTTTTTCATTGATGCTTGGGCTTCGATAGTGCTTCAATTGTTGGCCATTCACTTAAATTGGTGTCCATTGTTCAAATCCTTGATTGTCACCACACCATGTGGAAACGCTTCAACAACTTCAAAAGGTCCTGACCATCTTGAGCACAATTTTCCTGGATGCAATTTTAAACGTGAGTTAAATAAAAGCACTAACTGACCAGGAGAAAATTGTCCTCGCAAAATGATGTTGTCATGCCATCTTTTAGTTTTTTCTTTGTAAATGGCAGCATTTTCATAAGCATTGCGTTGAATTTCTTGTAGTTTTGAAATGTTCAACAATATTTTTTGTCCAACAGCGTCATAGTTTATGTTCACTTGTTTGACTGCCAATGTCCTTATGTTCAAGTTTGACTGGAAAGTGATAGGATTTACCAAAAACTAGCTGATATGGCGACATCCCTAATGGTGTTTTGTATGTGGTGTGAAGCGCCCACAGCGCATCATTTAATTGTGAAGACCAATCACGTCGAAATGGGTTAACCACCTTCTCAAGAATACCCTTGATTTGCCGATTAGATACTTTCGTTTGTCCATTTGTTTGCGGATGATATGTGGTTGCCATGCGATGTTTCACACCATAACATTTCAAAGCTATTGCCACCTGATTGCAATGGAAGTGAGTGTCTTGGTCGCTTATTAATTCTCGAGGTGTTCCGAATCATGTAGGATATATGTGTGAAAGAACTTTAACACCATCCGAGCATTGTTCTTTGGAACAGTGATTACATTAATCCAGTTGGAGACATAGTCAACAACGACTATAATATACACATTTCCAAAGGAATTTGGACATGGTCCCATGAAGTTTATACCCCAAACATCAAAGATTTCAACCTCCATGATAGGTTGTTGAATCATCTCATTGTGTCGAGATATTGAACCGGTGCGCTGACATTTGTCGCACTGTTGAGCAAAATTATGGGCGTCTCGAAACAATGTTGGCCAGTAAAATCCTAAATTGTAGGACATTTGCAGCAGTCCTAACACCACCAAAATGGCCTCCATAAGGAGCATCATGGCAATTCTTCAAGATAGATATCATTTCTTCCTTGGGAACGTAGAAACGAATGATGTTGTCAGCGCATACCTTGAACAAGTGTGGCTCATTCCAATGATACTTCACAGCATCCCTAAGAAATCTAACCTTCCTATGACCTATTGCACTCAATGGTAGCTTTCCACAGACTAGATAATTGATGACATCTGCATACCATGGAGATGCGTCGACAAAGAATAGTTTCTCATCTTTGAATGTGTCGATAATTTGTGACTTATTTCCATCTTCACTTTCGAATTCCAGACGAGATAGGTAGTTTGTTACTTGGTTTTTTGATCCTTTCATGTCCTTAATCTCAACATCAAATTCTTGTAATAAAAGGATCCATCTAATCAGCCTAGGTTTTGCATCTTTCTTAGCAAAAAGGTATCTTAGTGCAGAATGATCAGTATACACTGTAATTTTTGCACCGACAAGATATGAACGAAACTTGTCAAATACAAAAACTACGGCCAGTAACTCCTTCTCAATGGTTGTGTAATTCACCTACGCTTCAGTTAGAGTCTTACTAGCATAATATATTGAATGAAATACCTTATCCTTTCGTTGTCCAATCACAGCACCCACAACAAAGTTACTCGCATCACACATCACCTCGAACGGTTGCGACCAATCTGGTGCGACGAAAATGGGTGCCTGTACTAGCTGCTATCTAATTTTCAAGAATGCTTCCGAACAAGCTTCATTGAACACAAATTTTTTATTTTGCTCCAATAAAGAGCAAAGTGGTTTCACTATTTTAGAGAAGTCTCAGATAAATCGTCTATAGAATCTGGCATTGCCGAGAAAACTCCTTATTCCCTTTACATTATTGGGTGAAGGTAGCTTTTCAATGATTTTCACTTTCACTTTATCCACTTTAATGCCCTGACAAGATATACGATGGCCAAGAACAATGCCTTCAGTTGCCATAAAGTGGCATTTTTCCCAGTTTAGTACCAAGTTGGTGTCCTTGCATCGTTTCAACACTTTTGCTAAATTGTAGTGCATTTATCAAAATTGTGCCCATAAACAGAAAAATCATTCAGAAATACCTCTAACTAATCCTCGATCATATTGAAGAACGTGGCCATCATGCACCTCTAGAATGTAACTAGTGCATTACACAAACCAAATGGCATTCATCAAAAAGAAAAGGTTCCAAATGGGAAAGTAAAAGTCGTTTTTGCTTGATCTTTCGACGCGATTGCAATCTGGTTGTACCAAGAGTATCCATCAAGAAAACAGTAATAGGTCTTACCAGCTAGCTTATCCAACATTTGATCAATGAACAGAAGTGGGAAGTGATCCTCCTTTATGGCTGCATTTAGATGACGGTAATCCATACGCACTCGTCAACTTGTAACAATGTGAGTAGGGATTAGCTCATTTTTATCGTTGCTTACCACCGTGATATCGCTCTTCTTAGGCACACATTGGACCGGGCTCACCCATGTACTATCCAAAATTAGGATTTTATGATCTCTTTCTTTACTACTTCTTATCGCCAGCCATTTGATGATCTCTTTCTTCACTACTTCCTTCATTTTTTCATTTAATCTTCCTTGTTGCTCAATTGACTGTTTTCCTTCATCTTTCAACCAAATTTTATGCATGCAGAAAGAGGGACTAATGTCTTTGATGTTCGCTATGCCCCAGGTGATGGCTCTTTTGTGCTGCTTCAATATTTCGATTAATTTTTCTTCTTGGCTCACGTTGAGACTTGCGCTGACAATCACTAGCAATGTATCATTGTCACCCAGAAAAACATATTTCAGATGTGTTGGTAATGACTTTAACTCCAGAGCTGAAGCTTCCTCAATCAATTGTTTAAAAACAAGGATCGTCCTATTAGTCAGATCAAAAGATTCCAATTACCAGCCATGTCTAAGCTCACAGACATTAGCCTCAACTTTGTGGTCACATTCAGGAAGGACATTATCTTCAGATGTCACCGCATATTCCTCTAGCACTGCTGAACTTCGTTCATTAAATTCCTCTGTAATTAACTCGTCCAGAAAATCAATGTAATGACATTGTTCCTTACTTCGTGATGGAGATGCTTCAAAAACACTGAATGTTACATATTCATCGTGTGGTGCATAATAAACTCGCCCTTGAAAACATCTATGAGTGTGCGTCTCGTTGAAACAAATGATCGTCACAAAAAAATGGGCACCTCCTTATCGGCTTTATAATCAAGTATAATAAAGGTGGCTGGGAACATGAACTTATCAACATGTACAAAAACATCTTTAATATGTCCTTCAAGTTATGCCAAAGATCTGTCCGCAAGTTGTAATGTCACCGTAGTGGGCTTCATATGAAAATTCCTAATTTCCTAAAAGTTGACAATGCATAAGGTTAATGCTAGCTCCTAGATCACATAAAGCTTTACCTAAGTAATGATTTCCAATGGAGCATGGAATTCTGAAACTATCAGGATTTTTCATTTTTTATGGCAATTTATTTGTCAGTATAGTGCTACACCCTTCTGTGAGCCCAATAGTCTCAATATCAGTTAGCTTCTTCTTCTTTTATAGTAGCTCTTTCATAAATTTTCCATAGCTGGGAATCTGCACAAGAGCATTAAGTAAAGGTATATTAATATGTAATTATTTCAAGGTAGACACAAACTTTTGGTAATCTCCGTCATGATCTTTCTCCTTGAATCGCTGTGAAAATAACAAAGGTATGTTCACAGTAGGTTGTTGTGATATAACTGATTGTTTCGACATGGGTAGTTGCATCGACAAACTTCGTAAGACGAATAGTCGGCATTGATGTGACTATTAGTGGTTCCTCCTCATTTGCTTCTGTTGTACCTTCTTCAAATGTAACTTCTCCTTGTTGCTTTAGTTCGTTTGTGTCGACAAGTGCTTGGTTGGAGCTGCTACTTTGCTCGGCAGTTTGCTTTCCACTTTGCAATGTGATAGCCCTGCAATGTTCTTTTCCTTTTTTATTTGGATTTTCAGTGTCACTAGGCAAAGCACCTGGTGGTCGTGTGCTCATGTTAGAAGCCAGTTGTCCTAGTTGTGCTTCCAACATTCAGATGGAAGACGAATTTCCTTGTACAATAACTTTTGTTCTGGTAATATGCTCACGCATCAAAGCTTCAAGAGTAGCTAATGGATCTAATCTTGGTTGAGAATACTATTGCTGTTGTTGTTAATGTTGTCCTTTTATATTTGGTAGCACAGTCTGTTGTGGCTGCATTTGAGCTTGTGGTTGCATCTGATTATATGACTGCATCTAGTTCGGTGATCAAATCTGGTCAAGCTGCGCATGAACTTGAGGATTTTAGTTAAAATTCTATTGCTGTTGATCGTAACTCCTTTGTCTAAAATTACTTTGATTTGAGAAATTTTCATATCTGTATATGGACGCATTCTGACTCCCTCAAGATTGTTGAATCCTATTTGAATAATTATATGAGTTACCATATGAATTCCCTCAGATGTTATTAACATAAAATGCATTCTCAACATGCTGGGGATAATCCTCATAGCTATGGTTGTCACCACAAATTTCACAAGAAAATGCCGGGACATCCATTTGTTGGGCTACTTGGATAGAGGCAACATCACTCGTGCCTTTCATGTTTTCCAAAGAGGATACTTGTGCACTTAAGGCTGAAATGGCATCTAACTCAATAACTTTAGGATTTGTTTTCACCTGAGAAGAACAAGAAATCAAGTACTGATAATCATTTTGCGTAATTCTTTCCAAGATTCGCACAGCCTCAGTGTAAGTGCAATCCAACAAAGGACTATTAGCAGATGCATCGAAAAGATTTCCTGTTTACGCATCTAATCCATTGTAGAAGATCTCGATTTGTGTCTCCTGTTGGATTCCATGCATAGGACATCGTCTAAGCAGAGTTTTGTAACGTTCCCACGTAGGCTACAGGTTCTCATCATCCAATTGATGGTATGCTGTAATATCATTCCTCAGTCTAGCATTCATTGTGGGTGGATTAAATCGCAGAACAAACTGAGTTGCTAACGCATTCCATAAAGTAATAGATCCAGCCGGTAAACCTAAAAACCATGTACGTGCCCTTCCTTGTAAAGAGTAAGGGAACAGCTGCATCTTCAAGGGGTCATCAGGAACACCGTGTTGACTGAAGGAAGCACATATAAGCAAAAAAAATTTGAGATGCTCCCTCACATCTTCGTGAGGCAAACCAGCATATTGCCCATTCAAGTTTAGTATTTGGAACATCACCAGTTTTAATTCAAAATTCCCAACTTGTATTGCTGGTCTAACAACCCCTGGTTGTAGATCATCGAGCAAACGAACAACAAAGTCTCTAATTGTCCTGTATGGAATTTGCTCTCTTTGTGGCAGCGGTATATTCTTGACTCCTTGTGGCTGCACTAGAGGAACAATATTTTGTGGTGGCAAAGGTGGTAGATCGTTGTTCTTATCAGCCATTTTTCTTTGCTCTTGCCTCTTCCTCCGAATAGTTCTTTCAATTTCCAGATCAAAACTAACAATGTTGTTAAGATTTCTCCTTGTGGAAATAAAACACCAAAAAAGAATTTAAAAGAAAATCAACAAAAGATTAGCAATCAATAAAAGTTAGAAAAAGAATAGTAAATGCAACTACAATAATAAACATCAAACAAATGCCATCCTAGGTAACGGTACCAAAACTTAATCGGCTTGTAAACGCCACAGAAATTATGTGCAAGCGAGCACTATCGATGCAAGTATAGTAGATATAGATGAATCTATCGAATATCGATTCCACGAGGATGGTGTTCTTGTTGCTTAAATTTTTCGAAGCAATTATAGTTTAAATGAAAAGAATTGTTAAGAACAATGTTAACGCAATTTAGTTAAGACTGCACAAATGAAAGAGTTAAATCTATCAACGCAAATATAGCATAAACTGTCAGAGAAAATTAATAGAAAATGAATTGTTGTGGAAGATGTTGTAAATGTAAATTCAAAAAATTAAAAGAAATAGGTCAAGTGTAAAGAAATAGGGGGATCCCTAACTTCACAAGTTGGCAACGCTAAATGTGACTACAAGGTAATAGATGAATTGTCGCTGCAATTTAGTTCTAATGAGATCTGACTGCTATCAACTCATTTGTTTAACAAAGACCCAAGTACTCACAATTTCCAAACCTTCCAGTGCTGGTAATGCTTCGTACTCAAGAACAAGTGACCAGAATTCCTTCTTTCCTCAAGCAACTTTTGTTGTCTTGCTTGTTAATCTAACTTGTCATCGCACCTTCCAGTGACTGTGACTACAATCACACTTCCGTGGTCATAATAGTTAAATCCAAATATAAATAAATGAGAAGAATTGAGTAGAACTCAAAATAGATCTAACATTAATAGATACTACCATATACAATTAATAGTCAATAGAATTCATCAACATTCAAGAGGAATTAAAGAATAAATTGAAACATGTTATTCCTAGTTTACTAGAATTCTCTCATAATCGCTCCTCTTGCGTCACACCTAGGCACTCCTCGTAAGGAGTAGTCGCCTCCTTGTTGCGTCAAATCACCCTCCTTGGCATTCAAGCTTCCATGCCAGCTTACTTCGATAGAAAAGTATGGAATTCGATTCTTCATGGCTCGATACTCATCTTCTCTCTCTTCCCTCTATTTATAATCATTCCACAGCAAAGGTCTATCCCTCTTCTCAGATCTAACTTCCCTTTTTGCAGTTGTACAAGTTTGTTATTGCTAGCTATGCACTCACGCAAATCTGGCTTATGCATTAGGTAGTTGCAAATTGTTACAACATCTTTGGATGCAAATTATGATTTAAATTTGTTGCGACAACTTGACATTCTCCTGCGTTGGTGCTTCTGATTATGTTAACAGCATAAAATCTCTGATAAAATGTACAAGCATTTATGTGGTGACATCTTTGGCCACAACTCTTGATCAAACTTGTGACCGCAACTTTAAATGCTTTCTCATTCTGATCTTTTAAGGTGGTTTCTATGCTAACAACTTTAGATGCAAAACTGATACTCAATACAGCAACATTAGTAGCATAAAAGGAATAAAATGAAAGAAAGTAAGACCATACAACTCTGATTTAGAAAATGCAAATACTAAGTATGAAATGCTGAAAATGTAAGCTAAATATGATACAAAAGGAACAAATTATACACTAATTCAAGGAGAAATTAAGTATCATTTCTAATGCTATCAAGGAACAATCAACCAATTAATCACAACAATCAAATAAATATTTAGTCATAGCAAAAACATAGTTACGAACCCTAATTCGAGCGTACGAGATCACAAATATAAATTTGGAACATTCAAGGACCAAATTGAAACAAATTAGGAAGCTTTAAAGAAAATTGATTTTTTTTAAAAAGGGGTCACACGGTCATGTGGCTAGGTCACGTGACATGGGCTAGCCCGTGTGGCCTAAAACATGGTCATGTAACCAACACACACACTCGTGTGACTATTCCACATGTCCATGCTCCCAAACCATGTAGCTCACTAACTTTGAGTTACACACTCATGCCACAGGCCATGTAACTTACTTACTTGAGCCACACGCCCGTGTCATAGGCCGTGTAACTCACTGACTTGGGCCACACGACCGTGTCCCAGGCCGTGCGTCTGCCCATATGGATCTTGCACCTAAATTTTAAATGGCATACAATCGAATGACAACCCGTGTCCCAGGCCGTTTGCAACATAATTAACCCCTAAAACAAGCAATATCTTACCCATTCCTTGCATTACAAGTCATATCATATGTAGATGAATTCCTAGGTTCAAAATCACATTCAAATCTTCAATTTAATGCCATAAATTTCATCCATCTTAAACTATCCAAAATGTCATTCAAAGGCACCTCAATCAAAGATTAATCAAACTAAGAAAATGCATGATCTTAACCAACCATGTACATTCAAACCCCAACCAAAATGACTAAATATATATACACATAAACTCTTATCTAATTACCATTACAATCATCATATACTAAACATAGCTTTAATATTTCAATCCAACACATCAAATACTTACATATTCGCCACAACTATATACAAGCATTTACAATAAGGGATAACATTCAATACAAGTAACTTTCACTAGATTCAACTATAAATCAAAAAACAATTACTCAAAACATTGACATCCTAGGTACATGCCAAAACATAAAAGAAAACATCACCAACATTGAGTTCGTGATTATCGTTTATGCAGAGTCGACAACCAAAAATAGGTACCTAACCTGCATAGAAAGGAATGATCAGATATTGAATAATTTCATTAACTTGAAGAATTACTCATACACTTAATAACCATAATTTCATAATCCATATCATGTAATGTATATTTCCACTTAATTTACCATAAATTTCATCATGAGCTTTCCATACACATTTCATGATAACCCTAACTTACCAACCTTCTTCAATGGATCAATTATACTTTAACAATATAGATCAATCTATTGTTGGCACCTGCTGCCTAGCAGATAAATCATAACAAAGTTTTGCGCAAAGCGCTAATCGGATAAACCGACAATAGATGTGTCCTGCACTAGTCGGATAAACCGACAAAGATTTGTGCCCAGCACTAGTCGGATAAACTGACAACACAAATATGTGTCCAGTACTAATCAGATAAACCAATGATCGGCCTGTAAACCACACACCAATTATGTGTAAATGGAACTGTCAATGCAAGTATAGTAGATAGATGTGAGTCTATCGGATATCGATCCCACGAGGATGGTATTCTTGTTGCTTAAAATTTTCGAAGCAAATGGAATTAAAATAAGGAAAAATTGTTAGGAATAATGTCAATGGAATTAAGTCAAAACTGCATAAAGATTAGACTTAAATCTGCAACGCAAATACTATAAACTATAACATAAAATCTCAAGACAATTTTAATAGAAAAATGAATTGAATATTGAAGATATTTTGCGAATGTAAATTCAAAAAATTAAAAGAAGTAGATCAAGTGTAAAGAAATGGGGGGATCCCAGACTTGGCAAGTTGGTAGACACTAAATGTGACAACAAGTTAACTGGTAGATGAATTGTCACCGTAATTAAGTTCTGATGAAATCTCACTGCTATTAACTTCTCTGTTTAGCAAAGACCAAAGCACTTACAATTATCACACCTTCCAGTGCTGGTAATGCTTTGCACTTGAGAACAAGTGGCCAGAATTCCTTATTGCCTCAAGCAACTTCCGTTGTCTTGCTTGTTAATCTAACTTTGTCACCGCATGTTCCAGTGACTGTGACTACAATCACACTTCCGTGGTCAAAACAATTAAATCCAAAGATAAACAGATGATAAGAATTTAGTAGAAATCAAAAATAGATCTAACATTAATAGGTATTTTCATACACAATCAAAGTCAACAGAATTCATCAACATTCAAGAGGTGTTAAAGAAGAAATTGAAGCATGCTATTCCTAGTCTACTAGAATCCTTTCGTAATTGCTCCTCTTCGTCGCACTTAGGCACTTCTTGTCAGAAGCATTTGCCTCCTCGTCACGTCAGATTACCCTCCTGGGAAGTTAAGCTTCCATGGTAGCTCACTTTAAAAGAGAATCAGAAATGTGGAATTAATTTCTTCACGAGCTTGATGATGATCTTCTGTCTCCCCTCTATTTATAATCTTTAGAATGTACAGATTTATTCCCTTTCTCAGATCTAACTCTCTTTTACAGCTGTACAAGTTGGTTATTTCCAACTGTACACTCACGTAGATCTGGTTTGTGTAATGTAGAAATACTCATGTGGTGACATATTTGGCTACAATTCTACACCAAACTTGTGGCGACAACTTTGAATGCTTTCCTGCTCTGATCTTCTAAGGTGGATTCTTGCACTGACAACTTTAGATGCAAAACTGATGATGAATGTAGCGACATTAGTAGCACAAATGAGATAAAATGAAAGAAAGTAAGACCATACAACACTGATTTGTTTATAAAGGAGACAAAGTATACACTAATTAGAGAGATTTTAATGGTCATTTCTAATGTCATCACACCCCGAAACTTGAGTTTTTACTTGTCCTCAAGTAAATGAAAGCTAGCAAAGTCATATCAAATTTCTTGTCACCGTAATAATTATTCTAGCAACTTAAATTCTTTGAGATCCTAATGTATAAATTACCTTCATATGGTAGAACATTGTGCCGACAATTTATAGGCATGAATAATCAAAATTGCAACTTTACTAATGCTAGCATCTTGCTTTAAATCTTAAATCTTCTTAACCAATACAACATTTATTTTCATATACATATATATATTTTTTATCAACTTTTCTTTCTTTTTCTCTTTTTTTATGTGACTGAGAGATGTCATTGCATTAATATATTCTTGTTCCTGGGCAGTAACGATGAGGTGCAACAAACCCCCAAGGAGAATGTAATTGCATTGACACACACTCTTGCAGTGACAGCCTTTGGCTGGATAATTTTTCTAACACTTGTAGTGGAGTGTTCCCCCTTGTTAAGTCATAATGCACCCACATTAGAGTGCCTTTTATTAGTATTATATCATTATATACATAGTTGTAAATGGTAAGTTAATTCATGATTCAAATAATGATACTACTCATTCATTACTAATGTAATTTCAATTATTCATCCAAAAACAAAAAGATACAACATTCAATCACATTCATCCAATTCAAACATTATCATCTCACATAATTCAAGAGTTAAGCATCAAATGAAAAATTATGGTCACATTTTTCATAACTTTGCATACTTTCATTCAACTAAAAAGACAAATAAATTCCTAAACTTATGGGTGCAATTGCATTTCCATTCCATACACATTTCTCCCCCCGAACCTAGTGTTTGCATTATCCCCAATGCACTAACATTACTATACAAAATATATGGAAATGCAACTACAATGCGAAATGTGTTAACAAATAAAATGCAGAGACAAGTAAACTGTAATGACAACTAAATGAAATGTATGCAATTAAACGAAGTACTGAAAAATAAAGAAAACTGACTCAGTGTGTTGCAGTCGAGGATGTGGTTGCTTTAAACTTTTTCTTCTTTTTGGGATGCTCCTCTTTGTGCTTCTTTTATCCTTGTATTTGTGGTTTTTCTCCTTTGGGTCAACTGGTGTGGTGGATTGCTCCTCCATGGTCGATTGGATACTAGCTTCATCGACAGTAACATCCGATAGATGAATCTCAGTAAGTGGTGCCACATATGGCTAAATAGCTAGAGGATTAGAATCCTCATTGCTAGATGTTACGACCTCGGCCTGGCTCGCCCCAGATGGTGCTAGGTTTTAATAGAAGCACTCATACTAGTAGGTGCGATGACAAATTCCTCCAATAAATTTGTCAGCACAAAATCTTCTTCATTGTCTTTTTTCTTTTCTTCTCTTCCTTCTTCTCTTTCCTTTTCTTCCTCTTCAACACCCACAGAGGCAATAGTTGTGTGCTCCTCCTCTACAGTAGAAGCTTTTTTTTCCGCCATATTGGCCTTCAAACTATTTGAAAATTCATCCTCAAAAAGGCTGGCAATATTGCAAAGACAATCCTCCACATCCTTAGAATGCACTTCTTGGTCCTCATCATCATAAATGTGGATCATTTGGGGAGAGTGGACAAACTAAGTTTTCCCTTCCGAAGCAGCGTGCTCAGTTGATGGTGTTGCCACCCTGATGATAGGTGAAAACACAGGAAATTCTAGCAATGGATGCTTGCTCAAGCTACTTAATATGCTGACAATGGCAATATTTCATGCCCTTGTATAGGCATAGAATAAGTTCTGTGTATGCACCATCTCATCCATTGCGTAGACAATTTTGATTTGTTGGATGCTCATTCGGCCAACAAGTTGCTCAATTTCATTTAGCTTCCTCCAAATTTGAGGATCTGTGGGTGCATGGGTTTGTTTGTCCTTCTTTTTAGCCTTGCCTTTTTCCTTATGTGATGGCACTTCCTTCATAATAGGGGTTTCTACCCCCTCATCATTCTTTCTGCCGAAACATCATTTATCAGGCTTTTATTTTCCAAAAACTCTTCCCCTTCGCGAGGCACAAATCCGCTCTGTTTACACAACAACATGATTAGAGAAGGGAAAGGCAAGATACTTGCTTGTTTGGCGGTAGATTCAACGATTTCCTAGTTAAGGATTGCCTCGACATCAATTCTTCGACCTTTGATAACAGAATGTAGTAGGCACATTCTATCCAGCGTAACAGTAATGTTGTGAATGGATGGCAGGAGACGGCAACGTATCAGTGGCTAAAGTAGTGCAAATATATGAATGAGTTGACCTTGACTCAATTAAAGCACATACAATATCATTAAAAAGATAAAATATACCAGTCACCACATCAGGAGCAGTAGCCTCTTCTCTAGCTCGAATGGCATAAGTCTGTGTAGGTGCTCGAGCTTCTAACATGCTCCCACTGTCTCTATGTTCATTTCGATTTCCACCTAAACCGCTACTTTGCCCCCGGCGTCTACGTTTCTGTGATGTAACCGGAGGGTTAACACTCGATCTTCCTTTGCTTATGAGTTCATAAGATAATTTCGCATGAAGTGGTCGATATTCCCACATCTAAAACAAGTTCTTTTAACTAACCGACATTCGCTCGAATGGATTCTTTTACAATGCTCGCATACCAGTGTTGGCACCTTACGAATACTAGCCACACTGTCAGTCGGTCGATTTTGAAATCTCGATTCTGGTGGTCCTGATCGGCTTCTGTTCAAAAAACCAGAAAAGACTGCTCCTCGGACTTCACTGTCTTTGAATTTCTTTAGGGGTGGCATTGAAAAGGTTCGGATAGGATTTTTCTTCCCAAAATCTCGAAGTCTCTTCTCTCTTTATCTTTTCTAGTTGTATACTTCTTCCATTTTCTTTACCCTATCTGCCAAAACGACAAATGGCCAAATTTCTGAACCACCCACCATCATCTTTATCTCATTTTTCAAACCGTCTTCAAACCGAACACACATAGCCTCATCAGTGGGTACAATCTCTTGTGCATACTTGCTAAGAAATACAAACTCCATTCGTATTTTGCTACAGTCTTATTTCCCTGTCTCAACTTTAGAAATTCTTTCTTCTTCTTATCCAAATACCTCTTACTGACATACTTCTTTTTAAACTGTGTCTAGAAAAATTCCCAAGTAACTTTGTTTTCTAGTATCACTGCTACGATCATTGCCCACCAATTATAAGCTTCGTCTTTTAACAACGAAATGGCACACCTCACAAAATTTTCGGGCGGACAAACCATCTCATTTAGCACTCTCAGAGTGTTTTCTAACCAATACTCGGCCCTGTACGGATCATCCTCAGCATTTCCACAAAATTCTTCTGCCCCATTCTTCCTTACTCTATCTGTTGGAATACGACGTCTCTTTTCAATTACCGGGGAAGGTGAAGGCATTACAGGAGGCACCGTAGGTCAGGTAGCAGGCTGTGTAACTGAAGGTGGAGGAGTTGGCGCCATTCGGTTATTTTGCATAAATTTCGAGAACCATTGTCCCATTAAGCCAAAGAACATGTTTTTAGCTTCACTTTCTGTCATTGGTATAATAGGGACCCCATGACTAGCCCCGGAATCATTCATCGAGTCATTGTTGTTTACTTCGTTAGTCTCATCTCTTTCAAATTCAAGCATTTTTACTTTTATCTGCAAAAACTACTGTTAGATCAGATTCATCTGTATCACACTATCTCAGATTCATATGTCACGTATTACGAAATCATTTAATACAACCATAACTGTCCAAGAAACGACTAAACTGAAAGCTTTGATACCACTAAATGTAACACCTAAATCCCGAACACCATCGTCGATTAGGATTCTAGTGTTTCTATTTATTTAACACTATTCATCTTTTAGGATATCAAAATATTTAATCATAACACAATTTCATCAAGGGTAAAAATGACATTTCTAATATTTTAGGGGACTTCTACTAGCACCTGATGGTCAAGTATCGGTAGTAGTCAATTCAATGAATAATTTAGAACTGTGCAGACTTCTACCGATATTTGTGCTAGTTTTACCGATACAAGTCATGCAACTATCGATACCAAAAACTCCAGAGAGAAAAAATCCTCACCTTGCAACTTCTACCGATATAAGCATACATACTACCAATACATCAGTACTATAAACTACCGATACTTGTAATTCAACTACCGTACAACCTAAATCAGAGAATAACCACTCTCCTACCCTGTACTTCTACCAATACATGTATAAGTTCTACCAAAACAAGTATGCAGAATCTCAAGAATAATGCCAAGACACAAGTTTAATGTCTCCAATACAACCAATACAAGTAATGCATTAAAACATCACACAACATACAAAACTTCTAAGTCTTTACAAGCATCATAAGCTTAAGCATCTAAGTTATACTTCATGCATTTACACAATCAAAATAGTAAGATTTCGACATCTTTGGTTCATTATCAAAGGTTAATATCATCCTAGTACATGCCATAAGACCAAGTGATGCAAAATCTACCGACAAACTCCGCGATAGTGTGACTTCAGGTGAGGACAATGATCCGATCTTCAGTCAGCAAACGATCTACAAAACAACAACAATAATTGTGGTAAGTTTTATAGCTTAGTAAGTTCGATAGTTAAGAAATACCAACATGGTAATAAGCAACAATGATGTCATCAAGCCAATGTAATTCCATTGATCTTTGAGTATTTACAACTTCTCTTCCTATTCAGAACTTTTTGTTACCAGTACCTGATGCTGCTCACACGAGCTATCGAGGACTTGCAACCTATGCGATACCTTAGCCATTGGTATGGTGTCTATCTGTACTGTAAATTGTTTCCTAACGATGCTGCTCGCACGAGCTGTCAGGAGTATGCATAAAGCATGAGTCCCAGCCATCGTAGGACCTGAAATCCATATAGGATCCATATCTCTTTTCTGAGTCACGATGCTGCTCACAAGAGCTGTTGAGGACTTGTAACACATGCGATACCCCAACCATCGTGTCAGTACTATTTCAATGGCATAAAGCCTACTATCACTTGCGTTTCATTTCTTCGATCATCTTCAATACCGAATATTTACGATTTGCTATACATTGACAATATACATATACATGTACAAGGAATATTAAGTAAGATTTACACTACGAACTTACCGGACTGGTTTGTAGTTTTGGAAAGACATTAAGGACTAATCCGCTAATTTCCCTTTTCTGTGGTCGGTAGCACGATCATAGTCTACATTCACAAATCATTCAATTCTCATATTAAGCTACATAATTTAGTCATTCAACACAATTTAGTCCTTTTGGAAAAATTACAGTTTTACCCCTAATAGTTTTATTTTATTCAGTCTAGTCTTTTCAACACAAAACATGCAAAATAATCATTCTCTCACACAACTAACCATAGTTGAATTCTCTTGGGTATCTACCCAACCAATTCACACATTTATTTTCATAACAATACATGTAATTTCACCATTTTCACAAAATTAAATAACTAATATTTATGACTCGACTCATCGAAGTTGTGGTCCCGAAATTGTTATTTTCGACACCATTGAAAATCGGGCTATTACAACACAAACTTATCGACTTGATCAAGAACATTTTTAATTTGTCCTTCAGGTTGTGCCAAAAATCTATCCGCAAGTTGTAATGTCACCGCAGTGGGCTTCATATGACCAATTGCTAATTTCCTGAAAGTTGAAAACGACATAAGATTAATGCTAGCTCCTAGGTCACATAGAGCTTTACCTAAATAATGGTTTCTAATGGAGCATGGAATTGTGAAACTACCAGGATCTTTCATCTTTGGTGGAAGTTTACTTGTCAGTACAACGCTACACCCTTTTATGACCACAAAGGTCTCAATATCATATAACATGTTCTTCTTTGATAATAACTCCTTCATAAATTTCCCATAGCTGAGAATCTGCACAAGGGCATCAAGTAGAGGTATATTAATATGTAATTGTTTCAAGGTAGAAACAAACTTTTGATAATCACTGTCATGTTCTTTTTCCTTGAATCGTTGTGGAAATGGCTAAGGTATGTTCACAGTGGGTTGCTGTGATATAACCGGTTGTGTCGACATCAACAGTTGCGTTGACAACTTCTTAGGTTAAATGGTAGGCATAGGCGTGATTACTGGTGGTTCTTCCTCACTTATTTTAACTACTTCTTCTTCAGATGCAACTTCTCCCTGTTGCTTTGATACACTTGCGTCGACAGGTGCTATATTGGAGCTGTTGCTTTGTTCGACTATCTGCTTTCCACTTTGCAAAGTAATAGCCTTGCAATGCTCTTTCCCCTTCTGATTTGGATTTTTCGTGTCACTGGGCAAAGCATCTGGTGGTCTTGTGCTCATATTAGAAGCCAGTTGTCCTAATTGTGCTTTTAACGCTGGAATGGAAGAAGAATTTCCTTGTACGATAGCTTTTGTTCTCGTAATATTTTCACGCATCAAAGCTTCAAGAGTAGTTAATGGGTCTGATCTTGGTTGAGAATACTGCTGTTACTATTGCTGATATTGGCCTTGCATAATTGGCATTGCAATCTGTTATGGCTGCATCTGATTATGTGGTTACATCTGGTTATGTGACTGCATTTGTTCAGGATGTGAATGTACTTGAGGATTTTGATTATAATTCTGCTGCTGCTGATTGTAACTGCATTGTCTAAAGTTCCCTTGATTTGAAGGATTTTCATATCTGTATATAGACGCATTCCCCCAAGGTTGTTCAGCCCTATTTGAACTATTATACGAGTTACCATATGAATTCCCTCTGAAGTTATTGACATAGAATGCATTCTCAGCATGCTATGGACAGTCCTCATAGCTATGGTTGTCACCGCAAATTTCACAACAGAATGTCGGGACATCCATTTGCTGGGCTACTTGAATAGGGGCAACCTCACTTGTCCCCTTCATGTTGTTGATCATGTTCGCCAGTGAGGATACTTGTGCACTTAGGACTGAAATGGCATCTAACTTAATAACTCCAGGATTTGTTTTCACTTGAACAGAATGAGAAATCAGGTACTGAAAATCATTTTCCGTAATTCTCTCTAAGATTCGCATGGCTTCATGGTAAGTGCGATCCAACAAAGGACCATTAGCAGATGCATCGATAAGATTTCTTGTCTGCGCATTTAATCCATTGTGAAAGATCTCGATTTGTGTTTCTTGTTAAATTTCGTGCATGGGACAACGTCTAAGCTGAGTTTTGTAATGCTCCCAAATAGTGTGTAGGTTCTTATCATCCAATTGATTGTACGTCGTGATATCATTTTGCAGTCTAGCATTCATTGTGGGCGGATTGAATCACAGAACAAACTGAGTTCCTAGCGCATTCCATGAATTAATAGATCCAGCCAGTAAACCAAGAAACCATGTATGTGCCCTTTCTTGCAAAGACTAAGGGAACAACTGCATCTTCAAGGCGTCATCAGGAACACCATATTCACTGAAAGAAGCACATATTAACAGAAAGGATTTGAGATGCTCCCTCGCATCTTTATGAGGCAAACTAGCATATTGCCCATTCAAGTTTAACATCTGAAACATCAACGATTTCAATTCAAAATTCTAAGCTTGTATTGCTAGTCTAACAACCCTTGGTTGCAGATCATCGAGCACAGGAACAACAAAGTCTCTAATTGTCCTGTTTGGAATTTGCTCTTCTTGTGGCAGCGGTATATTATTTACATTTTGTGGCTGTATTGGAGGGATAGGATTTGTGGTAGCAATGGTGGTATATTGTTATTATTTCCAGCCATTTTTCTTTGCTCTTGTCTCTTCCTCCGAATAGTTCTTTCAATTTCTGGATCGAAACTGACAATATTGTTAGGATTTCTCCTTGTGGACGTAAAACACCTAAAAAAATTGAAAAGAATCAACAAAAGAAATAAAACAAATTAGTAACAAATAGAAGTCAGAACAGAAAGAATAATTGCAACTACAAAAATAAACATCAAGCAAAAGCCATCCCCGACAATGGCGCCAAAACCTGATTGGCCTATAAATGTCACAGCAATTATGTGCAAGCGAACACTATCAATGCAAGTATAGTAGATAGATGTGAGTTTTTCGGATATCGATCCCATGAGGATAATGTTCTTGTTGCTTAAAATTGTCAAAGCAAATGGAATTAAAATAAGGAAAATTGTTAGGAATAATGTCAATGCAATTAAGTCAAAACTGCACAAAGATTAGACTTAAATCTGTCAACACAAATACTATAAACTGTAACATAAAATGTCAAGATAATTTTAATAGAAAAATGAATTGAATATTGAAGATGTTTTGTGAATGTAAATTCAGAAAATTAAAAGAAGTAGATCAAGTGTAAAGAAATGAGGGGATCCCTGACTTGGCAAGTTGGTAAACACTAAATGTGACTACAAGGTAACTAGTAGATGAATCATAGCCACAATTAAGTTCTGATGAAATCTCACTGCTATTAACTTCTCTGTTTAGCAAAGACCCAAGCACTCACAATTACCACACCTTCCAGTGCTGGTAATGCTTTGCACTTGAGAACAAGTGGCTAGAATTCCTTCTTATCTCAAGCAACTTCCGTTGTCTTGCTTGTTAATCTAACTTTGTCACCGCACCTTCCAGTGACTGTGACTGCAATCGCACTTTCATGGTCAAAACAGTTAAATCCAAAGATAAACAAATGAGAATAATTTAGTAGAAATAAAAAATAGATCTAACATTAATAGGTATTTCCATACACAATTAAAGTCAACAAAATTCATCAACATTCAAGAGGAATTAAAGAAGAAATTGAAGCATGCTATTCCTAGTCTACTAGAATCCTTCCATAATTGCTCCTGTTGCATCGCACTTAGGCACTCCTCATTTGAAGTATTTGCCTCGTCGTCACGTCAGATCACCCTCTTGGGAAGTTAAGCTTACATGGCAGCTCACTTTAAAAGAGAATCAGAAATGTGGAACTAATTTTTTTACAAGCTTGATGATGATATTCTCTCTCTCCTCTCTCCCCTCTATTTATAATCATTAGAATGTACAGATTTCTTCCCTTCTCAGATCTAACTCTCTTTTGCAGCTGTACACTCACGCAGATCTAGTTTGTGCATTAGGTAGTTACAGGTTGTCGCGACATTGCTGGACGAAAATTATGATTTTTATTTGTTGCGACAACTTTGACATTCTTGTGCACTGGTGCTTCTGGATATGTTAGCAGCATAAAGCCCCTAGTGTAATATAGAAATATTCATGTGGTGACATATTTGGGTGCAACTCTACACCAACCTTGTGGCAACAACTTTGAATGCTTTCCTACTCTGATCTTCTAAGGTGGATTCCTGCGCTGACAACTTTAGACGCAAAATTGATGCTGAATGCAGTGACATTAGTAGCACAAATGAGATAAAATGAAAGAAAGTAAGACCATACAACACTGATTTAGAAAATGCAAATACTAAATGTAATACAAAGGAGACAAAGTATACACTAATCAGAGAGATTTTAACGGTCATTTTTAATGCCATCAACCGACAAAGATTTACGCCCAGAGCTAGTCAGATAATGGTGGGATGTTACAATAGTGACCTAGGTTTGGACCTTAAGATCGTAGGTATCGATCCTTGAGGTCCTGAGAATGGTATTGCACTATTTTGTGGAAAATAAGCCCTTCAAGGCTCATATATGGTCTCGAACACACACCCTTAAATCGATTCAAAATGGTTCTAAAAAGATTTAAAAACAAAATTTTGATTTTATCTACTTTCTATTATTTTATAAAAATATTTTTCAAATATTTTCTCAAATAATTCGAATTTTTTACAAAACAAAGCAGTCTAATGGCATATTCCATCCGTAGCAATCCTCGAATGGATTCAAGATGTTACACCTACTCCTCCTCACTCTCATCTCCTACTACCTTATCCAATGAGACTACACCTTACATCAAACAAGGTGAACCTCAAATCTCCACCGCCCTCTCCACCTTTGCCTAAATTCACCATTAACAAAATCAATAAAAATTTAAAATTTTCCTTTCATTTTTTTATTTTGAAATCATAAAAGGACTTTTTTATTGATTTTTCTTTAGTTTTTTCATCTATTTTAAATCATCAAAAGAATAGATTATATAAATGTTATTATATCAAAATTTTAGATTAAATAAATGTTTTAACAATAACAACATTTTAGATAAATAAGGTCTAGTTTGATAACTCGTTGAAAAAATTAAATAAATAGAAAATTAATATTTTCAATTATTTAATTTTTTTTATTTAGATGTAATCTATAATAAAAATCAAATGATAGAAATTTTTTAATGAAAATGTATGGAAAATAATAAGTCCGTAAGAGCTAATTATCACTTAATATAGATTTTTCAAGTATTTCTATTTTATTTTATATTTTAACATTATCCTTTAAATATTTTGTCTTTAAATTTTTAAAATTTTCATTAATCAAAATTGTTTAATTATATTCTGTATTTAATTTTAAGAATTATATCAAATATATCAACACTTTTTTTGTAAATATTTAATTTTTTTAATTTATCAAACAATACATAAAAGTTAATAACAATAAAATGTATATAATGAAAATTTAAAAATAAACTAAATCCTAGAAACATTAAAAACTTTCATATTATAGTTAGTTAATTTAAATTCATAATAATTTATTTTATTTCAAAATTTATTTACGATGATTATTAATTTTATAATAAATTTAAATCAAATAAATTATTATTTTTAATTGTGATCTAATTTTATTTTAAAAATTAAACAAATTTAACCTTATCGACTTTAATTATCAAACAAAAAAAATATGAATAAAAATATAAATTACCTTTTTTAAAAGTTTACACTAATGGTACGATTAAAGTACAAATACAAATCTTAAACCAACAGAATCAAACTACTATAAAAATTATCAAACCAAAAAAATATGAGTAAAAAATATAAATAATTTTTTTTGAAAGTTTGAACTAATGATACAAATAGAAATCTAAAACTAGTAGAATCAAACTATTACAACACACTTGGGTATAAAGATGTTCGAAAACTTAGGATCAAATTATTACAATATAATCGAACTAAAAACTAGAAAAATCCAAACAAAACCAACTAACTTAGACTAAGACCCACACATAACATCAACACATGGCAGAACACAATGAGACTTTAAAATTCACACATATAATTACACATGATGGATTTCAAACTTGAGTACTCAAAACTCGAGACCTCCACTTTTGCCAACAAACCAAGGGAAATAATTTGATTAAAAATAATTCATATTAAATTAAATGTGAATTACTAAACATGAAAGCATCCGAACCAAAATGATAAACCTAAAAAATTAAAGCTTTGAACTTGAAATGATTTGATCGTAAAAAAAAATTAAAACAAAAATATCCTAAACGCAAAAATAAACGACATGCAATAATCCAATAATTTTAAAAAATGATTTAACATTATCTAGATTAACCTAACCCAAAATCAATTTGACTAAATCCGAAAGGACTTTTTTGGAACTTAAATGTTTGAAACCTAAAAATGACCTACTTAAAATAACCCAAAAATTTTAAAACCTAATCTAATTTTGATCCGTCCAATAGATATCTCTAAGACTTGAATCTAAAATAAAGATTTAAATTTGATGATGTATGTTTGATCCTCGCTCATGAGAATAAAACACATTTCATGATTAATTATTTATTTTTTGAAGAGTTTTTGCGATGAGAAAATTAATCACTGTTACCCTAATTTAGAAAAAAATTCTAATGTATTACAAAAAGGTTTTTTTCCTCATCCAAATTAATAGATTTTAGGGTAAACTATACAAAACTGTCACCCAACTGTGCCCACATTTCTGTTTTGGTCAATCAACTTTAAATATTTTCAATTCAAGCACAAACGTTTGAGTTCATTACTATTTTGATCATCCGTCGTTAAATTGATAACAAAATAATTTTTTCTAACTGGTATAATAACACATTTAGCCCTCAATACTTACTTATTCTATCATTTTGATCCTAATTCTAAATAATTCAATAAATTTGCATTTACAAATTCTATCAATTTGATTCTCAAATTTCCTAATCAAAGTTTTCAACTTTTAAAATAGAGGGACTCCATATATATTAATTGTCTCATTTATGATTGAAATTATACAATTTGGTAAATAATACTTGTTATTGTATTTTTAAGAAATTAGTGCTAGAAATTAACTAAACACCATTAAAAATAATAAAAAATAAAAATTTAAAAATATAATAAATAATAAAATTATTTAAATAATTTAATATTTGTGAAAAATAAATTCAGTTTGACTAGCATAATTTTAATTTTTAATTAATTTGATAAATGATTTGAAACTAAGTCATATTATTAGTAATACGTATTGCTTATTTTGGATTTAATTTTTTTTTAAAATAATTAAAAAAAATAGAACACATAATAATCACTTAATCGGTTAATAAATTTTTAAAAAAATCATTATCAATGTAATAAAAGGAAATTAAATTAATTTTTTTCACATTTTTTCCTTATGAAAAATTAAATGTTCATAATTTTTTATTATATAATTATTAATTGAACAATTGATTTTTTCAAAGCCATATTTTTAATTTTAGAATTAATTTCCAATTTCAAGGACTAACTTTGAAAAATATTTTTATGTACCTTAAAGGAAATATCATACTGTTAACGACAAGAATAAATCTAAACAGTTTTTTTTTAGTTTTTCCCCATTTTCTTTAATCAAAATTTTATCAATCAAAGGGTTATAAAATATTTTATTTAGAAGAAAACTAATGAAAAATAAAAAATGAAATAAAGTTCAAGATAAACTCATTGCTACCAGGAATTGGCTTGGAAAATGACTCGTTGGTTGAGAGAAGGTTTTTTTTTTTTTTTTGGATTTGACAAATTTATAGATGTGAAATGCCTCCTTTTAAAAGTTGGAAGCTTTAATTAAGAAGTTTGAGGATCAAATTGATAGAATTTATAAATGTGAAAGGTTAAATTTATTGAATTATTTAAAATTAGAATCAAATTGATAGAACAAGTATTGTTAGAAAAAAGCTTTTCGTTATCAATTTAATGACGGGTGATTAAAACAAGAATGAACTCGAACGTTAGTGCCTAAATTAAATTTTTTTAAAGTTGGGTTGTAACACCCCTATACCTAGTTCATCCGTATAAATCCGATATAAGAGTATTACATACAATGTCAAAGCAACATAAAATAATATTGATCAAATTTTTAATAAAACAAAGATGTTTTAATTCATTAATACCAAAATATATTAAATAAATCATGTGGGATTATTATCGAGTCATAAAACAAGTTTAAAAATAGTTGAAATATTGTCTTTACTCAAAACAGTGCAAAATATCGATACCTAATCTGATGGTATCGATATTTTAAGGAAGGTATCTATACCGAGACTTAAACTGATACCATTTGACATTCTGAAATTCTGAAAATTTTCAATTTTTAAGAAAATATCGATTCCTTAGACTTAGGTATCGATATTTTTACTTAAATATCGATACAAACCTTCAAAAAGCCACAATCTGACTTCCAAGTATCGATACCCACACCTTTGGTATAGATACTTCTGGTATATTTTCATGAAAATCGACCAAAAACACTTAGTTAGACCCCCTGAAAATATTTAAACTCATTTCCAACATCATATGTCAAATAAAACACATTATAACTATTTAAACAACATAAATTTCAAGTACAATCATCATATTAACAAAACACTTAAGCAACACACCTATAATAGCAATGACTAATCATATTTGAACCAAAACAATTCATTTCAAAGTACCAAAATAAATAGAGTTTCAAGCCACATTAAATCCCTACAACAAAGGGACACAAATGGTCAATTTATGTACATGCCATTTTAATACAAAATAAAATGTCAATATTGTTACCCTTCAAAATGTGATGTGAATACAAAATAAAATGTCAATATTGTTACCCTTCAAAATGTGATGTGATGAGAGGTCACCTAGCTTGACTTTTGCTCCTTGTGACCAACTGTACCTATGTGTTGAAATAAACGCGTTAAGCCGGTGAAAGCTTAGTAAGCACCGTAAGAGAATTATCAATTTATTTATACCTCTATATGTAAATCAAGAAATAAATAAATACATCTATACTCACACTTACACATATAATGTTTCTCGACTAAAAACACTTTAACTAGCTCTCTTACCTTAGTAGTGGATATACTCACCATAATACTAAGATGTAAAACTTTCATATCTAAGTCACTTCCATGACCTATAGTAGACAATCGTAGAACTTATCGGATATACGGAACAAGTACGGAGGTGCATTGCTATGCACGAAAGAACGGAGAGCACCAGGGTGCTAAACGGAGAGAACAAACATGCTAAATAACGGAGAGCACAATACGTACTAAATAACGAATAGCGCGCTAAGGTCCCTTAATGACATGCCACTAATATTACAACGATTCTAATTCGTCTACTAGGGCAAAATATCTAATTACATTATTCATAATTGTTCTATCGCACCACATAATTATCCACAATTTCCATCATACATATGCCACTACATATTCATTAATAATTTCCCCATTTCTCAACTTAATCACTTGTGCAATATTTATACTTACAACAATTTCTAACTATAACAATTTCTAGACTAAAATCACAATTATTTAAATTAATTAATTTATAATTCTTGTAGTATTTATAACAAAAGGTTGAGGTAAGTAATTTATCCTCTTCTTACTCCTTGGTCTTCTCTTTTCCTTTCCCTTCAACTTGATCTTTCCCCTTCTTTTCTTTCTCTTCATTTACACATAAATCATATATCATATACAAGTTAAAACCACAATCAAATGATTTTTTTATGCTAATTTATGGAAATAAACATATGTGCCTTGAGAGTTTCTTCATCCCTTACCTTGACTCTTGAACACCCAAAACCCTAATTCATGCTCTACTTTCATCAACACTTCTATATAGGTTTTCTCAAGAGATTAAGGTAGCTACTAGTCTACTTTTATGATTTCCTTAAAGAAATTTCAAAGAAGATGGAAGGTTGGAGCTTGGAGCTTGGAGCTTGGAGAACTCAACAAGGGTGGGAGGGACACAAAGGGAATAAAAAGGAAAACTTGGTAAAAACAAATGGGCAGTGACGTTTTTACTTGGAAGAAAAGATGATATATTTTCATCTTTTATTTCTTTTTCTTTTCTTCTTAATTTTTCTACACCATACATTAAAAATATCACATTCTTTTCTAATTAAAAGGGTAAAATTGCTTATAAGTCCTCCAACTATCCATCCTTACACTTTTACCCATAATCATTATACATAAAATATCTATTAAGTTATTTACTCTTTTGTCCCTCCTTAATCACCTTAATTCCCATAATGATTCACACTCCATTATGGTAAAATCTCTTCATAATTAAAGAGTATTTTATTTTCTAATTTTCTTATTAACTCTAAATATTCCCTAATTTAATACTCAAATTCTTATTCTTCTTATTTCAACCACGTGTTCAAATTCTTGACTCGATTCGTTACTGTTTCTAACCCAGGTTAAAATGCAGATGTTACATGGGTAACTAAACAAAAATGCAGACATAATTGGAGGATCATTTATATAGTTTACCTTGAATTTTAATGGCTTAATGACAAATTTAGTTACTAACGTTTGTATGTTTTGTCAAAATGATCCCAATTGTATTTTTGAGTTTTTTTTGCCATTAACCTTTGTTCTTTTTTTCAATTTGTTTTTTCTAATATATTTAATGAAAGTACCGTTAAAAAAGTAAACAGAGATTATGTGAAATTTCATATATTAAATATTTTTAATGAGATGTAATTTAGTACTTAGATTACCCAATAAGATAACTACATGTGAAAAATAATAAAATGAATAAATAATACATTAAATTGAAAAATAACTCTTAATTTAAAGAAAATAAATGTAATTATTTAAAAAAATTAACTCAATAGAAAAACTTCTCAATAAACAAACGTATGAAAGATTGAAACCTTTTGAAAGAAAAGAAAGATTGTAACTTTGAATTTATTCATTAAACTTGTTAGAAAAGCATATTGAAAAAAAAACAAAAGTTGATGGCTAAAAAAAGCTCAAAGGTACAATTCGATGGATTTTTTACCAAAATAATATAAAAAATAAAATACCAAAATAATATTCTCGCTTGATTAATTACCAAAATGGTATAGATGGGTTGGTGGTGCCTCTTAGTTAGGCGGCACCACCGGTATTTTCTGACAAAATTTTTTTATTTTTTATTATATTTTTATATTAAAATTTTTAAAAAAATAAAATATTGGGTGGTGCCTGTAAGATAAGCAACATCCATTTTTTATAGATATGGTATAAACCCGAAATTAAACTACGAGTATAGTATAAACCCGATTAAAATAATCTGGTGGTGTCTACCTGACAGGCAGCATCGAAAGGATCAATGGGGGATGCTTGCGCTCTGCCGGCTACTGCTGCTGCATGTGTAGTAGTGATTAACCTTGACCCTTAAAGGGTCTCGTGACATTCAACATGGGGACCTTATAATAGTCCCAAAAAATGTAACACCCACACAACACACACAAGCACAAAAGGAGGAACCAGCAACAGCAGAAGAAGAAGAGAAAAAATAAGGGGAAGGGAAGGTAAGTTATTTATGGTTTTGTTTAGGAAAAAAAAGTGGTGTCGTCTATCTGACAAGCACCACTCAATATTTTTTTAATTTTTTAATATGAAGGAATAATAAAAAAATAAAAAAAATTCAAAAATACTAGTGGTGCTGCCTATCTAAGAGGCATCACCCACTCATCTATATCATTTTGATAATTAATCAAGGGAGTATATTATTTTGGTATTTTATTTTTTATATTATTTCTATAAAAAATCTTAATTAAGGTCATTTTGATAAAATATACAATTTTTAGTGACTAAATTTATAATTAAGCCAATTTTAATCAAGCCAAACCAAATGGGGAATAACAAGAGCATAAAACAGAAAAAAGTAATTTGGATCCGAGCTTGAAGTGCATCCCCACTTCCAATGCAATGGAGCATTAAGTTCTTTTCTGTATTTATTATTTCTATTAACATAAATTTCAAAATTCAATTCCCGGTTCAAAATTCAAATCGGCTTTCTATTTCTAACCTTTTTTTTTCTTTATTTGAAATAAATATAAAAAATAATATATGAATTATGATTTAGAGCCCGTTCAGTTAAGCTTTTAGGAGCTTTTCATTAAAAAAGCAGTTTTAACTTTAAGGAACGTTGAACAAACACCATTTGGGTGTTTTTTTTACCTTTAAAACGTTCTTTTGGGTCCATTAAAAAAGTTGAGAAATTCTCCGATGGTAAGTCAAACGAGCTTTTGGAATGGTTAATTGCTTTCTTAGCCTCAAAATTCTTCACGAGGCATCAATTTCTTTTTTTTTTTCTTTCATAATTTCTCTGCTCTCTTTTATTTCCTTCCTTCTTCCTTTCCACTTTCTTCCCTTCTTCCGTTTTAGCTGTCGGAGTTAGCTAATTGTGGGTTTCAAGCAGGTATTGTGAGAGAGCAACTCATCCTCTTTCTCTCTCAAAACCTAGATTTGGCTCAACTTCAGGTTTCAAGTCTCAATTTTTTATAAACTTTTCTCTTCTTCATCTTCTTCAACTCCAACGGGTTTAACTGCTGTGATTCTTCATAATTTGGTAGCCTCTTCAACAATTTGTATCAAGTCAGAATATGCACTTCAATTCTCTACAACCCTCCCCTTTTCTTTTCTGATGCATGATTTCATTGCACTTCAGTTTTTAGTCGTATTTCTTAGATCCCATAGTTTTTTTTTTATTTCTTAAATTGATTACTTTCAATCCTATTGTGTTGAACATGACAAGTCACTTAATTCAAGTGGTAAACAAAACAAACCCACATCGAAGTTTCATATAAATGAACCGAACCACACAAAACCCTCATAAAAAGCAAACAACTTTAAAGAGATTAGAAAAAAAAAGACACAGCAAATAAAAGAAAAAGAAAACTTCTTACGATTCAGCTTTTGAAGAACCAAAGGGACGTTTAAATTGGGAACTAGAATATATATCATCTCTTATTTGCTTCATCCTATAAACAAAAGAGAAAAGTGAATTTTTTTAGTAATCCTTGAAGAAATAGAAAGAAACTCAGTCTAAGAATATAGTTAAAAGAACTTACAGTCCTCTTAAACAGATCTTACAAGAGGGAAAGACAAAGAAACCAAACCAGTTCCTATTTTCTTTTTCTGATCCTAAGTGTTTTGTCTATATTGTTTCGGTTGTGTAAGAGATTTAAGAAAAAAAAACAAAATTGAAGAAATAGTAGAATATATAGGAGCAAGAGAGGAAGTAAAAAGGAGAGTCAAAATTTGCAATGGGTTATGTTTGGTTCCTTTTCTTTTGTTTTGCAATGGGATTTTGTATACTCATGATAATGAGGTAATTAATATATATTTTTAGTGTAACAACAATGAGTTACAGATAAAAATCTCTGTATGGGTTCCTAAAAAATTAAATAGATAAATATCTTGTTCACATAAAATAAATATTAAATAAAATTTAGGGGTTATTGTAATCCTTTGCTTACCTTCAATAATACATCATATTATTGAGAAAAGATTTAGGGGTTACAAATAAAAAATGCAATAATTTTTAGGTTTCACGTAGTCAATTTGTAAGCTTTTTCATTAGTTGTTCGACTAAAAGTAGACTATATTAATATCGATGGTCAAACTATTGGTAATAACTTTAACAAACAATGAATTTAATTATCTTATTAGCGACACAATTTTGACTTTTTTGAACGAAACCTTACAGGCAAATACATTCTCTACATTGTAGCTTAGCTCCATGCTCAATTGGTTAGATCGCCCTTAGAAATGGCATCAAAGATTCTTTGTTTGCTTTCTAGAATGGCATTGTAGTTATTAATACAAGTTTTAAGACATAAAGGGAGGAGTCTTGGTGTAGAGGTATTCGTTGAAAGCTCGGAAGCCTCGTTTAAAGCTTCCTTAGTCTTGCTATTAATTACATCAACCTCAACTTTGAGAACAGACACGGGATTTATGACAACATTTTCATCTAGGTATGATTAGTTGATGTTAAACATTTTCATCAACCTCAACACGCATCTATATATACATTCTTTGATTTTAAACATTGAACAGACATGAGATTTAAAGTAGTGTACTCTCTATAATTGCTCTGTGACAACAAAGATTAAGAACAATATGTTTTAGATTTTTAAGCAAAAGTTTGAAGACAATCTATCAAACAGTTTATTAACCATATGGTGTGGTTATATATGCATTTGGTTTTCATTATTTTCTTTCAAGAATTAGTTTTTAACATGGTGATTATGATGATCCTACTGTCAAACATACATACATAATTGTGTTGCACTCCTGTTAATTTCATATACTCAAAATAATGAGGTAATATATATATATTCAGTGTAATGTGATCTTAATTTTGAGCATAACTTAATTTTTAAAATAAGGTTTAATACGTTGTTAAGTGAGCAGTCAAAGAAGAATGAGTGCTTCGGGAATTGAAGTTAGAGGTGAAAAAGTCAAAGCATGGTGGGATAAATTGATAGAAACATTTCGTGATATTTTTATTAAAGAGATATTGAAAGGGAATAGACCTGATACTCATTTCACAAAAGATGGATGGTTGAAAATAATGACCAACTTTGAAAAAGAAACAGGCAAGGCTTATTCACAAAAACAACTTAAAAACAGGCAAGGCTTACTCGATCAAATACGTAATGATTCTAGATATATGTCGCATTTTAATGTTAGAATTTAATAT
Source organism: Kokia cookei (assembly GCA_039519145.1). Lineage (NCBI taxonomy): Eukaryota > Viridiplantae > Streptophyta > Magnoliopsida > Malvales > Malvaceae > Kokia > Kokia cookei. Next base: position 28,941,572 of record CM076903.1, read on the forward strand.
TATATTATTATATTTTAATATTTTTGATCGATTAAAAATATGCATGTGACTAATATTATTATTTGTTCAGGATTGTATAGGTACAATTGATAGTACTCATATTGCTTCTATTCTTCCACAAAATGAACAAATTCCCTACATTGGAAGAAAAAGTATCTTGACTCAGAATGTTATGTTGGTGTGTAATTTTAATATGTGTTTTACCTTTGTTATGGCTGGATGGGAAGGATCAATGCATGATACTAGAATATTTTTTGATGCAATTCGAGATCCAAAATACAAATTTCCACACCCACCAAATGGTAATATATTCCATTTATTTTTTTAAAATAATAAAGTATAAGTTCTTTAATTGATAATTTAAAAATAAAGAATTCTTGAATTAATTGTTTGTTATATTATGACATGTAAGGAAACATTATCTTGTTGATTCTGGATGTCTTGAAATGAAAAGTTATATTGAACTATATAAAGGTCAGCGATATCATTTACCTGACTTTCGTAAAGGTAGATCGATATCTGGTAAAGAAGAGATATTCAACCATTCATATTCATTATTATGCAGTGTGATTGATCGAACTTTTAGTGTTTTGAAAAAAAAATGGGTCATTTTAAGGGATATACCAAGTTATAGTTTTGAAAAGCAAACGATGACCGTAGTTGCTACAATGACGATACACAATATTATCCGAAAATATGCCGATCGAAATGATACAGATTTTATGGAATACAAAAATATTAATAAGGCATATGAGGATATTATTTATATAGAAGATGTGCATGATGGAGAAAGTGATGATGATGATGAAGGTGAATCAAACAATTCAAGTGGTTTTGAAATGGAATTGGCAAGAGATGCTATAGCTTCTAGTTTAATTAATTCACTTTGAATTGAAAATGCTAATGTAAAACTTTTGATGATGTATTTGGTATAAAAATATTACCCCTTTTTGAAACTTTAATCTAAATGCATGTAATATTTTAATTTGTTAAGTTTATATTTTTTATATTATGTTAATATCTAATATGGTTATATATTTAAATTACATTTTAAAATAAAATTTACAAATATTTTAAAATCTTTAATTAAAAAAAACATTTTTTAAAATAATACAATTGTGCTAATATTTAAATATAAATATTTAATGATTATATTTAAATATTTAAAATATAGTTTATATAATCTAATTAATTTTTTTAAATAATTAATATTAATTATTTAGAAATGTTTAAAATTAATATTTCATATATTAAAATATTAACAATAAGTTATAATAATTTATTTTTTATATTCTTGCTAAAATATCATAATATTGACTAATTTGAACATTATTTAAATGCATATTTTTTTACTTTATAATATCATATCAAAAATGAACATTTTATTTCTCAAAAACACTTTTTGATAGTAATACTAAGCAGTCAAATCTTAAACCACACTTTTCAAGAGCACCTCTCAAAAACAATGTTAAACTAACCCTTAATGTGTAATTGTATATACATCAACTTTTTGTACAATTTTATACATAAAATTTTGATTTGATTCAATTATTGTAAATTATTAACATAATTATTAATATAACATCAATTTATATTTGTATACTGCATACATAAAAAAATTATATTTATCCAATATAAAAATAAATTGATGTATTATTTATTTAAATAAATCAAAAATAAAAAGTCAAATATACATTTAAACCACAATTAAAATTTCAAGTGTATAATTACACTAAATTAAAATTTATGTATACAATTACACATTAAATCAAATTGATGTATAATGGTCAGATTTATTCTTCTTTTACTCATAGATCAGGTGAAACGTCTAAGAATGAAGCATCGTTAATAGAAATAGAGAATTTGGGAAGCTCATAAGCCTCCATATTGTCATCTCTACTCCATAATATCTTCAAACTCTGTCCTCTTAACATTAAAATTTATAATGCCAAAACAAGCAAGATGCATAACAAAAAGGTACAAAGCAAAGTGAAGGCAACAGCTCTTAGAACAAGATAATGTAAGCTCGCTCAAATCTAGCTAAACATTGACTTCCTTAAGCAGAAGCTAAAACCAAGTTTCACGTGTTACTGTAAATCTCTCCTCATCCCATGCGAACACTGCCCAAGACGAAGCCTTTCTTGTGTTGTAACAGAGTAAACAACCTGAACAAATACAACTACATAAGCCCTCAGTCAAAGGGGAAACTAAATTATACATACCCAATCTCAACTCTAACCTCGACACCGTGGTAATATATTATGCTGGAGAAGTTAACCATCGGATGTCCATGTGAAGGCCAAAATAACAATGCTAAGTGCGAAGAAAATAGTTCCGCTAGCAAACAACCACATAACTTTGCTCGGCCCTTGTTTCGGGCTCTCTTGATTCCCCAACTCAACATCTTTGAGAAGCTCCCTTACTTCATCCATGTCGGAATCCTTGGCCGCTTGGAGTAGTCTACCTTGAATTTTCCCAAGCTTAGTGAGTCTGCTATCTCTAGTTCCACCCTTAGCTGACCAGATAAAACCAGTCATCTTCCAAAGAAGAATACCCACATAGATGGCAACAACACAATCTACAGAATAATGGTGGCGCTCTCGTATTTCCCGCTGAGTACTGTGCATAACAAGCAGCCATATAAGAACTGAGCTAAACCCTCCATAGGCCTCCTGCAAGTTAAGATGTTGAGAGGTCAATGACTGGTCATTTATGAATTGACGACAGCCATAGAAAGAAAGAGAGACCATGTTCTGAACATATTAAAACAATACCGTCCATGCCATTGCAGTCAGTACAGCAACAAACATGTGGCCACTGTATACAAGGTCATTGCAGCCGCCCCCAGCCTTTTTAAGCAGACTGTGCCATGAAGATCCTTCTGATGTATTGGGTCGCAGAAAATCTATTAGGAAGCTCATTGAACCCCAATCTGGACGGTAGTCTGCAGTGTAATTGACAGGATCAACTGCAAAGAAGAGGAGAACTTTAAGAAATACTTCTGGAGACAGGGAAGTAACAAATAGATATACTAAAAACAATAAAACACCTGCTAAGAATATAGACCTAGAAATATAAACATATAAATTACCATATGCTATATCCCGTTCTATTACTTGACGAATGGCACCAGCATCAGAAGCATAAGGAACATAATATTTCTGAGCCCAATGATGGGGATGTCCAGGGATACTATAGCGAGATGAAGCACACCATGGTCGGGCTGATGGCAGAATTGTAGATGCAAAAGTTATTGCACGTAGAAGACGGCCGACTGCCATGGTAAACATGTATCGTGCACCTAATCCAAGACCAGGACCTTTTATAGACTCAAATAGTACAGAGAAGTTCAACATTATAAATAACATCAAGTAATGGTGCAAGCCAATGATGCGAGCCCTTAGTATCTCAACAACTGCTTCAGGAAGTTTCTCATTTAGTGCCAGGAACAACCATTGACCAGTATCAGGAAGAGGAGGCCTACCACTGTTAAATATTACAAATTTGATAAATGGTCCCATTAAAGTTTGATTATATAGTTACAAATGAAGCAATTTAGGAAAAGAAAGGTTTTGTTTTAGTTCCCCGGAGAGTACAAATCAAGCAGAAATTTAACATCTTAAGCTACTATCAACTCTGATTTACATGTCATGTACGCATTTCAAATCATTACACAATGACAAAGATCCTCATTAAAAATGTTTAATTATTTAAGTTCATCTGCATGTACCAACTATGAAGTTAAAATATGATTCATTCCCATAGTTCCTGTCAACTTTTTGTTAGATCATATCCTTGTAACTATACCTAATTGCTATCACATTGTAAATAAGCTGCATAAAACACAGCATTCCAAGTGCATTGGTTGTTAGTTACATAGCAACTAAAATAACTTATGGGAAAGAGCTCAATTAAAGAGCCAAAGAAGAAGTTACAGTTGAATTCTCAATTTTGTCCATACAATAAACTATTCAAAAGAAACTAATTTTATGATTTGATGATATTGATCTTCTAAGTAGATATACCTGGAAGGCATGTGTAAAAGGTTACAACGACTATGCACCTTGTGTGATTGATGTTTTCATAAAAATAAAGTCAGATAGAAGTAAATCATCACTTGAAAAAGCTCAGTTGTAAATTGCCCTCTTCTCAGGAGACCTAGGTGTCTCAGATTTGAAATCTTGTCCAGATTCAACTTTCTAATCTCACGTGATGTTTCTCAAATCAAAATTCAGGAAAAGAATAACAGAGATAGAATTCTTCATCTATTTCCTCTGTTAAACTTAACTGTTTATAAATTGAGAGATAAAATGTTACCATTCATACATTCATGTTGCTATCTATATCCAGCTTCTATAAAACACATGGTAGTTGCCTTCGAGCAAAAAGGAAGAACTTCAAAGAGGGGAGTTGAGACTTGAGACCATGAGCAACATGAAAGATATGATACAAACTACTCTTAGGGTCTAGTTGGATGGATGATGAGATTAGTTCCGGTGAAATTAAAAACAATGCTGGCCATAAAATTAGTTATTTGATATTTATGGGATTATAAAGAACATATATAATTTTAATTTCATTAATAAAATAATATATGTATAATATTTTTATTATCGATATAATATTTATTTTTTATTTAAATAGTGATGTATCATTTGTATTCATATAAATATTTTCATCAATTATCTATTTATAGCCCTTTATTTTTATATCTATACTATTAGGTTGATTGAGTTGTGACACCCATTAACCGGGTCCCAACTCAGTTGAAAATTTTTTATAAAATAAAAAACATCACTAGAGGGTATTGATATCATTTTATATTTTATGTAAAATTTAGAAAAATGCAATGAGATTTGAACCTAAAAGCACCATGGTTTTTAATATTTTTATTCTACCATTTCAACTAAAGCCTTGTTTTTTACATTAACTTTTTATAAATATTTTTTTATATTATATATTTTTTCACCCTCATTGTGGGTGAGCCATAATCTAGTAATCAATTACTTCCCCGAAATCTACATGTTTGCACTTATCTATTTATTCCCATTTATTTTTATATAATTAATTCACTATAAAATCATTTTATTTAATGGACTAGCAGTCTAGCAACTTTAACTGTAACCTAAAGGGTTCAGTGGAAAATATAAGGTATGGCGTGATTGAAGGATTCCAACATTGTTATGCAAACACTATTGTGGTGCAACTACACCAAAATTCATGCAAATCACACCGAAAGGTAGGTTCAGTGGATTCCAAAGGCAGCCTTAGAAACCCAGAGAACCACTGCTCGATTCTATAAAGGGATAGTTTTCACAACAATGAGCGAGAACGAACAGCATCAGTTGAATACAGGCATACCATTTTAGATCAGTTTGGTGCAGGCAGATGACAAGCACAAATGTGATAGCCACTTAGATTATGCTTTTAGGTTAACAAAATCAATGATGACTTGCAGGAAAAGTAGAAATCAAAGCATGATTGAAAACCCTCTAAATACATATGTATGAACTCTATTCATACAAGACATTTTCAACAATCAAATGAGATTAAACAAATTACCTATAAAACAGTCAGTGACAAGTGTGTTTCTCCTCAAAAATTCCACAAAGCGGTGGACTTTGAAGAATACAAAAAAGATGCAGGTATTAAGAAGTTTCTGGAATGGAAACTGAAATGGACCCAAGTTTCAGTTTCCTAATTCCGTACTATGCTGCATGGTTGTATTGACAGAAAACAGAGTCAGAGTTATCCATAAATAACTTTCTTCGCTACTGGATCCTTCTATCTATTTTATCATTTGTTTGGTTTAAAACTTTCTTAACTAGAAATCACCAAACGATGTAAGACAAAGAGTAACCGATGATGTGAGATAAGGCAATCGGGTTTAGCAAGTGGTATCTCAAGCTCATTTATTACAGTCATGAAAAGCTTGCATTCATTTTGGAAAGAAATCTATGAAGAATCATTCATAAAGCCACATAAAAATAAAGTAAAATGGATCATAAATGTCACCCAATTAAAGCTCAAGATAGATTGGAAAACGCTTCTCAAAGTGCAAATTATCATTAGCAGGATTCAAATTGTAAGTTGACAAATTTATAAAGGCAAGAAACAATGTCCAAGCCTGAAACATCTGGAGCAAAGCTGGTCGCTCTTAACCCTAAACTTCTATTTATTTGATAAAAGAGAATTTATTATCAGTGCCAAACTGCCAATCATATATCCCTTCATAATTAGCGTTCGAGACTCTCATTGCAAGCAATAAATCTGGAATTGTGATCCAAACTAATTAATATGTATTAAAACTAAATCAAATCACAGGCACTAATCATATCGATGAAACTGAAACGGAACCCAACAAACAACAGCGAAATAAACACAACCCACGTAATAAAAAGCGAAGAAAATGCACAAATCAGATAAAATCAGATCGAACTTAAGGTGATTCAACATTTAGGTCTATTTCAAATTCAACGCGAACAAGAAGCAAGCAACCTTACTTGTGCCAATCGAGTCCAAGAACAACAGTAACGAAACGAACTGTGCAAGCCTCAAAAAGAAGAGCTGAGAGCATAAATATCATCGAAGCAAGGAAAGGGATGGCAGCTCGAAACTCGGCGCTCCAGTGACGGTAAAAGGGGATGCGCGTGACGGCGACAAGGGCGAGTAAAGACCAGAGTACGGGTTGAAGACGCTCGTGCCATGTTGGGGATACGATGCGCAAATAGTCTACCGCCACGTATGTCATCGCAACCACCCCCAGCCCCCCACTTTTCACCGCCGGCCACCGCATGGTGTTGACGGCTGTAGTGAAGAGCAGCGTTTCTTCGGCAATGCTGGTTTCAGTTTGGCTTGTTCCGTACCAGAGATTGCGATTCGAGAATGTCGGATCTTGGATTTTGAATCCTAGTGTTAGTCAAACATAATAAAGGAAGCTGATGATATCAATTAATAGGTGTTCATCTTGTTGTTTGAGTTAATTAATTCTCAACTAATTATTATAATTACCATTTTTTTGGAATAGATTTTATCAAATGAAAATATCCCATATTTTATATTATATTTAATTATTAGAAGAGAACAGTATTTGAGAAAATATTAAAGCAAAAAAATGTGATTTGATTATGGTAATTTATGTCTAAGAAATAATATCTTAATTTTCACGAAAAAAAAAATATATATTAAGGGTTACATTGTTCATTATCATGTTTTTCTGTCATACAAACGCAAGTTATTTTTTCCTAAGAATCTGAGACCGATTAATATACAATAATATTGTAAAAAATAAAAAAATTAATACTTATTGACTAATATCTCGCACCAACACCCCGATTCCATAGGAGAGACCCTGTTTTGTGGGTAAAGCCACATTTTCTTAATTTCCAAAATTTCGAATTATTTAAATCAATTATATATAATTTATTTATTTATTTATATTATTTTCAAATAATTTATCTATTTTTTTGTTTGAATGGAAAAGTGACTAAGAATAAATAACTCTAATTACATCAAACTTAGACTTGTTTTTGAAATTTTTGGACACTAGATGAACAATAAATTAGAATATTTTTAAAAAAAATTATAAAATATAATATAATAAATAAAAAAATTTGAATTCCTCTTATTTTATTTTTTATTTTTTACTTGCAATAAAATATCGATCAGAAAATTTAAAAGGTTTAAATTTTTTTTCACTTTAAAAATTGAAAAAAAATTTTGATTCATTTCAACCTTGAACCTTAGGTAGCTGCACCCTCAAACTATGCTCAAGATCGAGCCTAATCAAACTTTGTCTTCAACCTACACTATTCTTTTCTTACATATCTGTAATTTCTAAAGGGATGTATCTGTAATAAACAACCATTGTTGACCTAGAGCTAATCATGGGTCAGGCCTGGCTAGATTCAAGCTGCCTTCAACAAAATTTTAGGCCCAATTGCTAGGCTTGGCTCAATCCGACTCGAAAAATTGGCCTAAAATTTTGTCTAAGTCTTACCTAAATTACAGAAGTCAAACTTGAATCCAGCCCGTATTAATTTTTTTAGAGTATTTTATCATACATAACAAATTTAAAAAATATATAATATATTAAATACACTTAAAAACATTAAAACAAACATTAAAAAATAAACAAATTTAAAATACATTAAAAAATATTTATATTAAGATAGTTGCAAATAAAGTAGTAGAAAAATTAACAATAAAACATAAGTTTTACAATATTCAAATAATATTAAAAAAGACAGCGAAACAATAGTAAAAACACAAAAAAATAACATCTAAACAACAAAAATAATAACCAAAACAGCAGCAAAAATAACAATAAAATAAAAAAAATAACAAAAATAGCAACAAAAATAACAACAAAAATAGTACCAAAACAAAACAATAAAAAAACATTAAAACAGTAAAAACAACACAAAAACAGTAAAAAACAGCACCAAAACAACAATATAAATTTTTTATTAAAAATGATTAATTTATTTGAGTCAAGTCGGGCTCAGGCCAAAAAACTCTTGCCCAAAACTCGGTCCGTTTAGAAAATGGATCTCATTTTTTATCCAAGCTCATTTCTCGGACCTATATTTTTGTTCAAACGCTTCCATTTTTCGAGCGAGCCTACAAGTCAGGTAGCCCGACCCATGATCAGGTTTATGCTTACCTACCGTGTCTATTTTGATCTATTAATTTAAATAACTATTATTTGCAATAAAATTTTAAATATTATTAAAATGTATAAATAATAGTTTATAAGAAAATGTATACATAATTTATCAAAACATTTAGGTAGCCGTACCCCAAACTGCCTCCAAGACCAAGCTTTATCATACTTTGTCTTCTACCTACACTGTTCTTTTCTTACATACTTGTAATTTCTAAAGGGATGTATCTTGTAATAAACAACCATTGCTAACCTACCGTGTCTATTTTGGTCAATTAATTTAAATAACTATTATTTGCAATAAAATTTTAAATAGTATTAAAATGTATAAATAATAGTTTATAAGAAAATGTATACATAATTTATCAAAACAATTAGAATCCATTTGTTTGATTGAAAATGGTTTCTAGAAAATAATTTACTTTTCTATAAAAGTTAATATTTTCTGATGTTTTGATGAATCTATGTAAAATATTTTTTGTTGTTTAGCAAATTTCCTGAAAATATTTTACAAAAGCTGTTTTAAATTAAACAAACATACATTTGAGAATTTATTATTTTTTCATTATTTAATTGAGCTTTTTATATGTATTAAATTTATATTTTTGCATTGTTTTTACATATATTAAAATGATTTATTTATAAATAAAAACATCAAATTAAATATTGTTATGAATATTATGGATGTTCAACCTTTCATCTATTTTAACTTTTAACCTTTCATCTTCCTTAATCTCCCTTGACCTTTAACTTTTCATCTTCTTTAACTTTTCATATTCTTATAACTATTTTTTATTATTTATGTATTAGAATATGAAGAGTCTAATCTTCCTATATATATAGTGGAGTATGCTACTTGTAAAAGGTATGAAATTTATAGAATACAATACAAATTCTCTCCTTCTCATCTATTATTCTTGTGTTCTTTATATAATTATTATTATTTTATAACACGTTATCAGCATGAGCGCTTACATTAATCCAAGAATCTTGCATTTTTCGTTAGTTTAGATCAAGGTATGTGATATATTTTATCATGATGTTCATCATTATTGTTCTTATGTTTATAATTTGTTCATTTTATCATGATGCTCATCATTATTGTTCTAATGATTTTACAAGAGTTTCACTAATCCTGTAATTTGCTAAAACTTCTAACATAGCCAAATTATTTGTAATTTATTTTATGATTAAATTGTTATAATTATTTGTGTATTTTTCTGTTATATTATGCTTGCAAGTTTTGTTAAGGGATTACTTATGTTTACTTGAAAGTTTGTTAAAGGACTACTTATATTTATATTAAATTTATATTGTAGTTATATCATCAATGTCGAACCTTGCAAAACTTGAATTTGTGACTCTTGATATTACTGGAAAGAATTATTTATCTTGGATTTTAGATTCTGAAATACATTTAGATACAAAAGGTCTTGGTGAAACTATTACTAAAGGAAATGAAGCATCTAGTCAAGATAAGGCTAAAGTTATGATATTTTTTCGCCATCACCTCCACGAGGGACTAAAAACTGAAGAATATTTGACTATTAAAGATTCACTTGTCCTTTGGAATAGTCTAAAAGAAAGATATGACCACCAGAAAACCGTAATACTTCCTAAAGCTTGTTATGACCGACTGCATTTGAGATTGCAAGATTTTAAATCTGTGAGTGAATATAACTCGATTATGTTTCGAATCACTTCTCAATTGAAATTATGTGGAGAGAACATAACTGATGAAGATATGTTAGAAAAAACATACTCCACATTTCATGCAAATAATGTTGTCCTGCAGAAACAATATTGAGAAAAAGGTTTTAAGAAATATTCTGAATTAATATCTTGTCTTCTTATGGCTGAGCAAAATAATGAATTGTTAATGAAAAATCATGAGTCACGTCCAACGGGTTCTACTCCATTCCTTGAAGTGAATGTGACATTATATAATAGAAAGGTTAAAGGCCACACTAGTAGTCGTGGTCGAGGACATGGTCGGGATTGCGATCGAGGACGTGGACGTGAACAAGGTGGTCATTTCAGAAATACCCACCAGAAGTGGGATCATAAGGATGGAAAGAATGATAAAAATACAACTAGGAAAGTAGAAAGTTTATGTTATCGTTGTAGAGGTAAAAACTATTAGTTTCATACCTGTTGTACACCAAAGCATCTTGTAGAACTATATCAACAATCATTGAAGGATAAAGGGAAGAAAATCGAAACAAATTTTGTTTGTGAAGATGGCAAAGATGATTATGGCTTCGTTGGTACAACTCATTTGGAAGCTATTAATTTCTTCACCACCCCTGAAGGGAATAATTGATATTGATCTTTTAATTTATTATTATAGTTTTAAATAATAATTTTTAAGCAACATGGTTATTATATTATGTTTTAAACTATTTATAAATATTTTAAATATTTTGAAAATTTATGTGACATTTATTTGTTTTTCTTTGAAGAATATGAATACCTCTCAAATTCAATTAGCGATAAATGGTGAAGACTTATGCTTAGCAGACAGTGCAACTACTCATACTATACTTAAGAATAAGAAATATTTTCCTCATTTGACAATGTAAAAAACTAGTGTGAGTACTATATCTGGTAGTACCAAAATCACAGGAGGCTCCGGAAGAGCAAATATATTTTTGCCTAGAGGAACAAAGTTTCAAATTAATGATGCGTTATACTCACCTAAGTCTCAAAGAAATTTGTTGAGTTTTAAAGATATTCACTATAATGGATATTATATTGAGATAATAAGTGAAGGGAGTAATGAATATCTCCAAATTACGAGTATAATTCAAGGAAATAATATCATTTTGGAGAAATTGTCTGCATTCTCCTCTGGTTTGTACTACACAAGAATTAGTACAATTGAAACACATGCTATAATAAATCAGAAGTTTATTGATGATTTTGTCATTTGGCATGACCAGTTAGGCCATCCCGGTTCAATTATGATGCGAAAAATTATTGACAATTTATGTGGACATTTATTGAAGAGCCAGCATATTTTTCAAGCTAATAATTTTTCATGTGATGCTTGCTCTCAAGGCAAATTATTCATTCGGCCATCACCAGCCAAGATAAATTATGAAGCTACCTATTTTCTAGAACGGATACAAGGTGATATATGTGGACCAATACACCCTCCATATGGACTATTTAGATATTTTGTGGTTTTACTCGATGCTTCAACTAGATGGTCACATGTATCCTTGTTATCAACTCGAAACATGACATTTGCGAGGTTACTTGCTCAGTTGATCAAATTATGAGCACATTTTCCAGATTTCCCTATTAAGACAATTCGTAGTTTGTACACCTGAAGGTGTAAAACCTATGGGATATAAATGGGTTTTTGTGATAGAGAGAAATGAAAAGGAAAAAATTGTGAGATATAAAGCACGTCTAGTTGCACAAGGATTTTCACAAAGACCTGATATTGATTATGAAGAGACATATTCTCCTGTGGTGGATGCAACTACTTTTCGGTTCTTGATTAGTCTGGCAATAAGAGAAGAGCTTGATTTACGCCTAATGAAAGTAGTTACAACCTATTTATATGGCCAACTTGATAATAACATTTACATGAAACTCCCAGAAGGTTTTAATCTGCTAGAAGCAGTTAATTCAGGTTCTCGAGAACATTACTCAATCAAATTAAACAGATCCCTTAATGGATTGAAACAATCTGGGCGCATGTGGTATAATCGCCTTAGTGAATACTCCATGCATTTTTATAAAGAAATTTGGATCAGGATTTGTTATAATTACTGTGTATGTTGATGATCTAAATATTATTTGGACTCCTGAAGAGATTTTAGTGACAATGGAGTGCTTAAAGAAAGAATTTGAAATGAAAGACCTTGGAAAGACAAGATTTTGTCTAGGGTTACAAATTGAGCACCTAAAGAATGAAATCCTTGTGCATCAAACAACATATATAGAAAAACTGCTAAGAAGATTTTACATGCATAACGCACATTCGTTGAGCACCCCAATCGTTGTTAGGTCACTTGATGTAAATAAAGACCCTTTTCGTCCTTGAGAAAATGAAGAAGATTTTCTTGGTCTTGAAGTACCATATTTGAGTGCTATTGGTGCATTGATGTATCTTGCTAGTCATACACGACCTGATATATCATTTGCTGTCAACTTATTAGCAAGATTTAGCTCTTGTCCAACCCGAAGACATTGGAATGGAGTTAAGCATGTTTTTCGTTATCTTCAAGGTACAAGAGATATGAGTTTATTTTTCCCTAACCTATCCAAAATAGAATTAGTTGGTTTTGCAGATGCAGGGTACTTATCTAATCCTCACAATGCTCGATCACAAACTAGTTATGTTTTCACATATGGTGGTACTACAATTTCTTGGCGCTCTATGAAACAAACAATTGCTGCTACTTCTTCTAATCATGTTGAGATTTTGGCAATCCATGAGGCTAGTCGTGAATGTGTATGGCTAAGGTCTGTAATTCATCACATACAAAAAGATTGCGATTTATGCTCTGAAAAAGAAGTTCCAACAGTTTTATATGAAGATAATACAACTTGCATTGCACAACTTAAGAAAGGATATATTAAGGGTGATAGAACAAAACATATATCACCAAAATTTTTCTTCACTTATGATCTACAAAAGAATGGAGATATCAATGTTCAATAAATTCGATTAAGTGAGAATTTGACAGATCTTTTGCCTAAAGCACTCCCTACTACTACATTTGAGAAATTAATTTTCAACATTAGATTGCATCGTTTCAAATATCTTAAGTGATGCTTACATGAGGGGGAGTAAATTCACACACACACACACACACACACATATATATATATATTTGGTTGTGATATAATATGTATCAAAGGATTATGTACTCTTTTTTCCTTCATTAGGTTTTTGTCCCACAGGGTTTTTCCTAGTAAGGTTTTTAATGAGGAATATCCTTTATACAATGAACATCCAAAGGGGAGTGTTATGAATATTATGGATGTTCAACTTTTCATCTCTCTTGACTTTTAACCTTCCATCTTCCTTAACCTCCCTTGACATTTAACCTTCCATCTTCCTTAATTTTTCATATTCTTGTAACTATTTTTTACTATTTATGTATTAGAATATGAAGAGTCCAATCTCCCTATATATATAATGGAGTATGCTACTTGTAAAAGGTATGAAATATATAAAATACAATACAAATTCTCTCCTTATTCTCATATATTATTCTTGTGTTTTTTATATCATTATTATTATTTTATAACAAATATTTAATAGTACTCAATTATTTAAGCTAGAATTAGAGTAAAAATTTCAAAATAGTACTCAATATATAAAAGTTCTCAATTATTAAGTTAGATTGTTCAATAGAATCAAAATCTCAAAATATGTACAATATTAAATAAACAGGGTGAACAAAAAAAATAAAAGTTCAGATATTATTGAAGTTTTTCAAAAGAAACAGATAGTTTTCATTTTTCATACAACAATACTCAAAATCTTGGAATCACAACATCATATTTGTAACATTTGTAGTAACTAAACTCTACAAATTAAAACATCTCCACTTTTAGACCATTCTTTTAAACATACTATCCTAGTAAATTATTAATTACCAATGTAGTAACATATTCCTAATGACACAATAAGCTGATAATAATCAAGAGGATTTTCCCATCATAAAACCGTAAAAAGCAGTCTCCTTGAAGCCGCCTGCTTGTTAGGTTTTTCATGGACTCCAAAATCGAATTCATCAATAAACTACTCCACAAATTTTTGGGTCTTTAGAATAATCTGTGATATACCTGCATTTTATACTCAAGAAAAGCAAAAAAGGACATCTAGTTTAAGTGTGAATAGAGAAAGATATCTTTTTTTATTTATAAAAATGGGTTAAGATATGATGATACATCATCATGTTATGTATAAAGACTACTAAAGTGTTTGCAAAACTTTTGTAAAAGCACTAACTCATGAGCAAGCAAAGAACAATTCTAGACTAGCACTATCCCTTTAGTAAAAGAGTTGAATTAACGTGGAAGAACAAAAAGTAAGACTTCCTTGTTTAAAGAATCAGTAAAACAGAAGATTGATTTAGTAGATACGATGGAAACTTGAAGTTGCATTTTAGAATACCAATCTGTAACTTGTAACAATGACAAAAAGAAAAGCTAAAACTTCACTCAAAGTGCTTACAAAAGTTAATATGATAAATCTTCAAAGCTATCCTTAACATCAATTTTACTTAATTTTCTACTGTAAATGCTTGAAT
>CM076903.1:28961514-29025347 GCA_039519145.1 Kokia cookei
GCTCAATAACATTAATATCAAAATATAAATACCACAGTTAGAAATTTAGTACTTCACATTATACCAATAGGAGAATACATTCCTAAAGTCCTTATTTATCAAACATAACAAAAATAATAACTAATATATATCGTATAATTAATTTAATCTTTATTTGTCACATGAATTCATTTATATCCTTTCATTATTTCTTGTCATTACCCTAAATTTTAATTTCATTTCCGTTATACCATTTCAAGCTTATATTCATATACTTTATATTTTCAATCATAATACTCAACTTAAACATCATCACATACTTATCTCAAATAGTCAAACTCAATTTCAACATAAATGGATATCTTGAGTCATGAAATAACATATAATTAATTTAATAAATTTACGAACTTATCTTGACTAAAACAATTTCCCAACAAAGCCAATGACTAACCGAAATTTAATTTTTCCTTGAATTAAATCCGTTCGCTTCGTTTCTTGATCTAGATAATAATTCATATCAATTTAACCATTCCAATAATTTAAAATATTTAATTCTAGCTTACAACCCATCTTAATGTAAAATTACAAAATATCCCTAACATAATGTAAAATTACAAAATATCCCTAACATCTTAATTTTCATGCAATTAAATCCTTAAATCAAAATTTATAATTTAATCACCATCCATTCAAATAATTATCTAGCCATTTTATTATGAGTTTATAACAACCCAAATATTCTACCATTTTCTTTTATTCACTTTACATTTTTACTTACTTTCTCAAATAATTCAATAAACTTAAAATCACTAAAAATCACTTAACAAAATACTTATATTTAGCCATCAACTTAAATAATTCATCCCCTAAAACAAAAACACTTCAAAATAATTAATAACAAATCCCTAAAACTTTAACGATTTTACAAATAAATCCCCGAATTAACTAAATTAAGGTACCAAAATTCCAAATATATAAAAATTACGAAAAATAACTAATTTAAGCTTACCAATTTAAAGCTTGAACTTAAAAACCCTAAGCTTTTCCCTCATCTTTTTCTCCCCTGCTTCCTTCGAACCAAACAGGATGAAAGAACGATTTTATATTTTTTCTTTCTTTGTTTCCCGCCACTTACAATATATATGTATATTTATATATATTATAAAAATTAAATAAACCTCTACCACTTCTTTTCCTCTTTTATTTATTTATTTAATTAATTAAAGCATAACAAAATCACTCATCTAATGTCACTATCCATTTTCAAAGAATAATTGTCATTTTAGTCACTCCTATTTATTTCAAATTATAATTCTTTTATAAATTACTTTTATTTCTTATGCAGTTTAATCCTCTTTTTTAATTAATAATCAAATCATTACAATTTCCAAATGAATTTCAATATGCATAAATAGTAACTCCTTAATATTTAATAAAAAATATTTACGGGCTCGATTAACAAAAATGAGAACCTAAAATTTTGCTTTTTTTTTTTAAACTACTTGAACTTAATCACAATTCAAATAATATAAATGTTCAAATTAGTATTTATTATACACAATAATTGACTCATAAATATTAGCTAATGATATTTACAGACTTACTAGTCGGATTTGTGGTCTCGAAATCACTATTTTCATCACCACTGAAAAATGCCCTTTAAGAAAATTTTGTCCTCGAAATTTAATTGAAAAGGAGTGAGGTACTAAGGTATCATTTACGAATCAACTAATTTTTATCACAATTTAACATAGAGTACCACATATTGCTTAAACCGTACTACTTTCTATTTAAGCAAAGTTAATTAAACCTATCACTAAAATCATGAGCAATATTTCATAATTCAGTATACATTTCACATATAATTTCACATATAATTTCACATATATATAAGTTCAACTCCATATTAACTTTATACCAATCTATCTAATGACAACTAAAATTTAGAGTTTCTACTCTATTCAGTTCAATCTAATTCTCAACATTTAATACTCATAATCGCAGTCTGATTCATACGTTAATTATAATCTTATTTTGATCCTCAATCACACGAATCACATACTTTCATAAACAAGTAAATTGCTTCCTAATTCATAAAAATTATACGTAACGAATCATTGTGCGATTTATTCATTAGTAATGATTCATTTTCACATATTTATAATTCTACAAATACTTAATATAAACACTTCACATTCTCATTTCATATTTCTATTTCAACATAAGATTTTGTATAATCCTTTAACACATAGTTTACAAGATTAGTAAATGTAACAATGAAATATACAATTTCCAATATATCATATAACCTGTAATAATAACCATGCCATGTACCCACCTCATTCATCACATAACAAATAAGCATCACTTTTCCATTTCAAGTGTTCATACCAGTGTATTTAGACTCACAAATATAAATCATATGCTTCATTCTAGTATTTCCAATCAATCCGTTTTTAAAATAACGTCAAATTTGATTAAAAAGACAATAACATAAAATCAACATAAAAGTCGCAACCTTGAATTCTCAGTGAATACTATTTGCAGACCAAATCAACTATGACATTTTAGCCTAAAGGGTTCATTTCTTTAATAACATACTCATATAACACATTTGACAAAAAAAAAAAATTGTTACTAACTTAATGCATATAAGAGTGTCTCAAATTTCTGGTCATCTACCTCTCATAAAAGTAACAATAAGTTTGCATTCAAATCTCTATTCAAATTAGCTAAAATTTTAGATAATTTACTTTTCTTATCTCAACCATATATCTCTTATATTTTCCAATTTCATAACTTTTCGACACATATAACCTATATAATTAAATAATCATTAAAATAGTTTTGTACCTTTTTCAAAGATTTGATAGACTTAACAGAACATACATGATATACAGAACAAAATAGAATATCATAGTTCTTGTCTCGTCTAATTGGGCAAGTTATAACATACACACATTACTTTTATACCTTTTTACTATTTAATCCTTATAATAATACTTCATATAATTTATATCTTCCTCTTTCATTATCACATATAACTTGTCTCAATATTTAATACGCTCCCATTATTTCACTAATAATTCTTATTATACATTTCACCTACCACTTTTACTTACTTAACAATTTAGACTTCATCTTGACATTTCATGTAACAATGCCTTTCACTTTTAATAACATATTTTATTTCTTAGTCTAATTTCCATAATTCATCATTTAGCCTCCGTTTGTTTGACTGAAAATGGTTTCCGGAAAATGATTTCTGGAAAATGAATTACTTTTCTAGTGTTTGGATGAATGTGTAAAATATTTTCTGTTGTTTGGCAGATTTCCTGAAAATGTTTCAGGAAAATTGTTTTAAATGAAACAAACATACATTTGAGAATTTATTATTTTTCATTGTTTAATTGAGTTTATTTTATATCTATTAAATGTATATTTTATATTATTTTTTACATATATTGCAATAATTTATTTATAAATAAATAAATCAAATTAAATATATTAATAATCATAAATTGAAAATAACCAAAGCGAATAAATGATTCTTAATTGTGTTATAAAAAAACAAAGATTAAATAATAATAAATTAGCTTTCAAACCACAGTTAATATTATAAATTAGTAGTACACCACATGATAACTATAAAAAATATTATCTAAGTACATAATTAGTAGTACACAACATTATAACTAAAATATTGTCAAAGTGCATAACTAGCATTACACCATATAATTAGTACTACAGAACATTAAAGCGTATATATCTTCAACCTTGAGAAAATTTTTGAAGCCAAATTTTTCTTTGCTTCGTACTTTTGATTAAGAAAGCTTTGGTCTCAGAATCATGATTCATAAGATAATCAAACACACTACAAAGGAAGTCGCCATCAAATCCTTCCACCTGCATCGACATCACTTATTTGTAAAGATGTGGTGTCTTATCCGCAGTAAACCATTCCAATGTATTTGCAATCTTGCTAAGTTGTTCACCCACAAATTTAATTTCTTCATCAACGACATTTTCTTGAACACCTTTTCTTTTATGTTTAGATGTGCCAGATGAAGATACATTTGTTCTTATCTCAACCTCCTCATTGTCGCATTCTACATACACTGAATTTTGGTTACCATCATCCAAGTCTATGTCAGCAAATGTTCTAGCAAAACTCCTTGTTGCCATATCTTTTCCAACAACCAAAGCCATTTCATCATAATGATCAATGCTTTTGTTCAAAAATGGTTCATACTTCTTGTGTGCTTGTTGGATATTATACACAATTAGAATAACAAGTAAAGAATATAATGCTGAAATATATTTAACATATATATAAATATATTACCATCACTGCCGCATCATATGTCGATCTATCACATGTGATCATTTTCATTATATCATCCCATCCAAAACCACTTTCAGCTCGAATTCTGCATATAATTTGCCATTGATTTTTTACCGTCCTCAAATGATTTTCCACATGCTTAGAATCACATTGAACTTGGAATTTTTCAGAAATAACTGCAGCAACTCGATTAATAGCAATTGATTTGAAAGTGTTAGAAGACTTATTTCCTTTTTGGGCCTCCTCTGCTAGAATTTCTAAAAAAAGATGTTCCATCGGTTTGTCCACCTGAATTGCTTGGTTGTCCCTTCTTTGTTGCCATTACCCATTCTACATTAATAATTGTCATTGTCAACCATTACAAAAAATAAAAAACAAGAATTAAACAACAAAAATAACAACTTAACCATAAACTCGGATATTACTAGGATACTTTATTTATATCCAAACAAAATAAAAATAAAAAAACCAAACAAATACATTAATACTCTATTTATACTATTTATTTTTAGCAATGCTTCTTCCAAGACTATCTTCTTAATAAATAGCAGAGGCATTTGTCCAGGAAGGGTTTATACAAATTACATTGATGTGAATCCACACTTGAACTATAGCAAAAAAGCAGTTATGGAGTCTAGGCATGGATTTGTAACATTTAGCAGTGAATTAGTCTAAAAGCTATCAAACATTTTCTTCCATGGTTACAAATATTGGATTTAAGAACTTTATTCATCATCTCCAATGTATCAATAAAGTTGTTCTCATAAGCCTAATTACCTTCTAGTTCTAAATGTTCTTATAAGCCATTTTAAACATGATGCGAACTTGCCTATGATCAGCTAATATAAAATAATCGAGTCAAACTAGCAAAACCATCAGTTTTAATTACTTCAAAATGACCATAAATGGCACCTTGCTATTTAATTTCAATTGAAGATGCATTGAGCAACAAAGCTATAGCAGTTTGAATCATCCAATTCCATGTTTTGAACGTAGCATGCTTTCATCATATATGCAAGCCAGAATACACAACATATGCATTTAATACTATACACCAATCACTAGAAACATTATGAATCGTTCTACTTCCAATCATACACCAATCAATTGTATCTAAATCTAAAATCCTCACACTTATTAGCATAATCAAAATGGCAAGTAGAAGAATGCATATCATATACCATGGCAAGTAATCAATACTATATATGTAGATGCAAAATCGGATACTCAAATCAACAGTATATTTTTTGTTTTGTTTTCTGAGATACAAAGATGTATCAATCACTGATTAATTTAATATTATCCTATAAAGCAAAATTTACTTAACATCCAATGCCTACCATGGTAATGCTAAGGACCGAAACAGAGCAATTGTTAAAACAAAAGGCAAATAACTTTAGCTTCAATTACCATATAAGAGAAGAAGCTTGAATTATCATAAGAGGAGAAGATACATCCCACCCAATAAATTTTCCAGAAATCTATATGGTGTATCTTTAAGATTTTCTTTACTGCTCAATTATTATAACAAATTACAACAAATTATGGACATATATATATATATATATTATTGTTGAATTATTAAGAAACAAAACTCAAATCTCAAATCTCAAATTTTGAAAATTTTCGTTTAACTATAAACCTACAAATTTAAGTTAATGGAATAATATCTCAAAGTAGTAATTTAGGTAACTTCAAAGTATTTCTCTTAATGGGGGAACAAAATTTACAGCAAAGGGTTGAAAAAGAAGAGTTTGGTGACTGGATGGTGGTGGGTCAAAGGCAACGGCAACAACCGAAACAGGAAGCAAATTTGCTGGATGTCAAAGATGGAAAGAAGTGGGAGGGATCACGCTTCAATCTATTTTCCAAATTGGGGGACAACAATGAGAATTTTCAGGAGCAAGAAGACAATTCTCACCAACCTGACAAGTAAACAATGAATGGGTCCAAAGGAATCTTGCCAAAACAGACAAGTGGCGTAGAACAAGGTGGAAATGCAAGTTTGAATTCACAAAAGGATGTCTCCATGAATATAAACAAAGGAGAAGCAGCGGGCCCAAAGAATAATAATCAAACACAAAAATTAGCAACATCTAAAAGTCGAGGTTTGGTTTTGAAAAAGGAAGGTATAGGCAAAGTCATGCAGCATGGAGTATTGGGATTCAAAGTTGGAGTAGGGAGGAAACAAAAACGAATTGCTACTGCAGCAAAAGGCTTGACTCGAAAAACCACTCTGTAGTGGTAGTGATTGTAGATGTTAAAAAAAAAAGAAAACAATTACAAAAATATTAAAAATCCAAACACAATTCTTAAAGCTAGATCAAAGCCACACACTTAATAAAAACCCACAACTTACAAAGGTAAACAAATAAGAATAAAGATGAGAAGAAAGAGCAGCCTTGAAGCAGATGAAAACAGTAGGAGCGATGGACTGGGATTGTAACGAGAGGGGAAGGAGAGGGATTTGAAGACTGAAAATGTTGGGATGTGAAGACTCAAGATAGATCTGAAAATGTCTTATGAAAAATAAAGAGTAAGACATTTTCCGTAAAATCAAGCATGTTTTCCCGTGTTTTGTAAAATCTTTTACATGGGGAAATTGTTTTCAGCCAACCAAACATTGGAAATGGCTGAAAAGCTTTTCTGGAAAATCTTTTACAGCCAAACAAACACACTAATATATCGATTCAAGAAAAACTTCCATATTTATTCATTTATGACAATATTAGAAATTGTAACAATAGTTTATTTAACAATTATAACATGTCAACTAATTTTTCTCAAAATACATTATTCATAGTTTTTTTTTTCATTTATTCATTGTGTCACTAATATATCGATTCAAGAAAAACTTCCATATCAACTTAACCAATTCATCACTACTCCGTTCACATACTAAATTATTATTTTTTTCTAGGGGCATCATAGATGCAACACAAAGGTACCAAAGTGAAATCAAAGGCACCTCTTCATTTTTATATACGTATCTAAATTCATTTCATTTACGTGTAAATTTAATACCCTTCTAAGAAACACTACTATACTCTCTTCTAGATTTCATATATACATAAATATTTGCAACTCTCAATGTTACTTAAATATCAAAGTAATTTCACATATATATAAATCATTTAACTAGAAACCAAAAATATAATTTACCCTTGAATTACATTTAACAAAAATTCACCATGAACTTTCTCTAAGCCCTCGAAACTCAGACACCTTATGCGTAGCCCCTTGATCGGTGGCTAGAGCATAACTATGTACTCCGTCAGAATCTGCTCGATTGGATTCAATTGACATCTTTAATAAAAAGGTAACAAGTCAAGTTGATTGTGAGTTATCACACAATCACATGTTATAAAGTGGCATGTATTTCTAGACTCAATACATGCTATGTTCAGTCCTAGAATCGACTAAACCAAAGTTTTGATACCATTAAATGTAACGCCCATAACCCATCTCCATTATCAGATTAAGGTTAAGGTGTATTACCAATCAATCAAACACTTAATCTCATATTGTTGTACAATAATTCAACTTAAATTATACCATCTCATATCCTATATCATATGTATTCATTGAACTTAAAATCATGCCTTTAAGGCATTAAAAATAATTAGAAACAATTCAGGACTAATTTGAATTGAATAAAAAAAATCTAAGAAAAGTTGAAAAAAAATTTTGAGGAATAGGGGCACACGACCGTGTGCTAGCCTGTTTGCTTACCCGTGTGTATTCTCGAAAAAGGGACACACGATCGTGTCACTGACCGTGTGTGGTTGCGAAAATGGGTCACATGCCTGTGTACAACCCATGTGTGCCCAAAGATCTCTAGAATCAAACTCAACCATCACATATTTGACTAGGTACCTAAACTGATTCATACCACAACTTAACCGTGACTTAAAAATACACTCGAAAACATCTAAAACATCCTAAATACATGTCACTTATAATCGAACTAACATAACGATTAATTATCAGGTAGTGTGACCTCCAAAAGAAATTGAATCGACAACTTGCATCCGACGATCTGTAAGAAGAAAAATTCAAAAGAGGTAAGCTTGATTAAATCTTAGTTAATTTGCAGTAAAGTTAAATTCAACTTACCATAAAGGATGAAATTTTAAACTTTCTACTAGTAATTTTATATCATGATTATAAGGTTGTTAATTATCTATACACATCACAAATCTCACAAGGTTAGTGAGTTTGTATGTAAACATATAGCTTTCTCATGATATCAAACTTACACATAAAAAGGACATGTGGCATATAAACCAACATCATATTTGCACTTAACAATCACCTTCCATCTCTATTATTTAGATCTAATGTGTCAATTCATATAAATATTTTCACATAACCTGTTCACATACCATTTCATATAACCGTTACTTTTTATACATTTAACATATAAAAGATACATTAAATCATATACTTACCTTTCCTTCCTATACAACACAACTTCACAAGGTTGGTGAGTATTACCAAGAAACATATAATTTCAATAATTAATGTGACTTGTAATAATAATACATCAAGTGTATATATCATCCATCATATGTTCAATAAACACACTTTCTCATTTCAACCATTCATATCAATACTTTTAAATTCACATGTCTTGACCATATTCATTTCATATATATACATTTCATTTAAGCCTTTGATACCCGTAGAGCAAGATGACATATCATTTACCTTCCAAGTATTCCTACTTAGAAGCCTTTTACAATTTCTTGGGATATTTTATCATAACGATTAACTTTTATTATTTTGATGGATCCTTATAAAAGTAAAATAATAAAAGTATTTGATACACAAGTTTAGTGCGTTTACGCTTGCCAGCTAATGTACGTTTATGCTCGTCAGCTACTGTACTTTATGCTCGTCAGCCACTATACGTTTTTGCTTGTCGGCCACTATACTTTTATGCTCGCCAGCCACTATACGTTTATTCTCGTCAGCCACTATATGTTTTTGCTCATCAACCACTCAGATAAAAACATTATGTTTGACACTTTTATTTGATCCATCAAAAATTTTCTCATTTGACTCATTTACACTTCTCATAATTATTTACTTTCTAATATATAAATTTCACATGTATATTGATAAGCTCAATAACATTAATATCGAAATATAAATACCATATAGTTAGAAATTTACTTCACATTATACCAATTGGAGCATATATTCCTAAAGACCTTATTTATAAAACATAACAAAAATAATAACTAATATATATCGTATAATTAATTTAATCTTTATTTGTCACATGAATTCATTAATATCCTTTCATTATTTCTTACCATGACCCTAAATTTAATTTCATTTTCATTATACAATTTCAAGTTCATATTCATATACTTCATATTTTTCAATCATAATACTCAACTTAAACATCATCACATACTTATCTCAAATAGTCAAACTCAATTTCAACATAAATAGATATATCTTGACTCATGAAATAACAGACAATTAATTTAATAAATTTACAAACTTACCTCGACTAAAATAGTTGTCAAACAAAATCGATGACTATACCCAACTTTTACTTTTCCTAGAATAAAATCCATTTGCTTTGTTTCTTGATCTAGATAATAATTCACATCAATTTAACCATTCCAATAATTTAAAATATTTAATTCTAGCCTACAACCTATCATAATGTAAAATTACAAAATATCCTTAACATCTTAACTTTCATGTAATTAAATCCTTAAACCAAAATTTATAATTTAATTACCATCTATTCAAATAATCAAACTAGCCATTTTATTATGAGTTTATAACAACTCAAATATTCTACCGTTTTCTTTTATTCACTTTACATTTTTACCTATTTTCTCAAATAATTCAATAAACTCAAAATCACTAAAAATCACTTAACAAGATACTTATATTTAGCCATCAACTTAAATAATTCATCCCTTAAAAAAAAAATTTCAATATATATATATATTATAAAAACTAAATAAACCTTCACCACTTCTTTTCCTCTTTTATTTATTTATTTAATTAATTAAAGCTTAACAAAATCACTCACCTAACGCCACTATCAATTTTCAAGGAATAATTGTCACTTTGGTCCCTCCTATTTATTTCAAATTATAATTCTTTTATAAATTGCACTTTTATTTCTTATGCAATTTAATCTTCTTTTTTAATTAACAATCAAATCACTACAATTTTCAAACCGAACTTCAATATGTATAAATAGTAACTCGGTAAATATTTAATGGCTCGGTTAACAAAAATGAGAACTTGAAACTTTTTTTTTTTAAATCACTTGAATTTAACCATCAATCAAATAATATAAATGTTCAAATTAGAATTTATTAATCACAATAATTGACTCGTAAATATTAGATAATAATATTTATAGACTTATTCGTAGGATTTTGTGGTCTCGAAATCACTATTCTCGTCACCATTAAAAAATGGGTTGTTACAGTTGGGGTTAAAAACTAAACCTTGAAAATTCAAAAATAAAAAACCCTTAAAATGTAAACACTAAATTCTCCAAAAGTGTTAGGAGTTCTAATCTCTAATGGGTGTGTTTTCTAATGTTGTAAAAGAGCCTATTTATAGGCTAAATTCCTAGGTCAAATAATAATAAAATCATCTAAACTAATCAGAGTTTGATTCAAACAAATAAATAGAGTTTAACTAAAAGATTATTTCCCAAATTTGACTGAAATATGAGTCATATTTCAACAAATCTCCATCTTGACTCGTATTTCCACAATGTCATCTTTGCCAAAACCCACCATGGGCATATCCTGAACTATGCAGGAAATTAGTTGAGTCAAATTTGTGCTTAGAACCTAGAAGACTTCTAGCCTTCGACTTGTGCACTACCAAATAAAAACTAACTTGGGTCTGATTTTCACGAACATAGTGCCCTAACTTTTCAAAACTTGCATCCAAAAGAGAACCTCTCTTCAACAAAACGGTCATACCTTTTTCCCTTCTATAACCAAGTTGCCTCCTCTCCTAATGAGTTGACTTCAACTCCGTAATGGACGAGGGATGTCCATTTTCACCGGCCACCGTAAACCTTCCAAAATATAAAGACTACTATTCCTTTTACCTTTAAACAAAATGAGAGCCCTATGAGACACATTATGTCACTCAATTCGATGTTGATTATGTAACCTTTCGAGTCTAAAATACTCAAAGAGATGAGATTCTTTCGTAAATCAAGTACATACCTAACATTTGAGAGTGTCCTAATCGTCCCATCATGCATCCTAATTTTAACAGAACCAATACTGATTACCTTACTGGATGAATCGTTTCTCATGCACACAACTCCACCTTCAACTGAACTGTATGTGGAGAACCATTCTCTGTTGGGACACATGTGAAAAGAACATCCCGAATCTAGGATCCACTCGGACGTAAGCTCGGAGCTTTCGCTCGTTGACACTAATAAGAAATCATCATCGCTTTCTTCGGCCAAATTAGCACCAACTACATCTTCTTCGTTACTCATAGCAGTCATTTTTTTCGCAATTTATAACAATCTGCTTTGACGTGACTTAACTTCTTACAATAGCGACGTCTTTTGTCTCACTTCTTTGATGCTACCAAAATGGAAGCTTGTTTATATGCCTTGCTATCAAAACCAAACTCATTGTCAAGTTTGTCTTTACTCAACAAATTACCCTTCACATCCTCAAACAAGAGTTTGTATCTGCCATAAATCAGGGTCTCCTTGAAAGACTTGTATGAAGGGGGTAAAGAACATAATAATAGCATAATCTCGTCAATAAATCAATTAAGGTTTATTGCTATAAATATCACAAATCAGGTCAATTTTTAAACTTTTAAATTTCAAAATTTTAATTTACCCTAGCAAAATTTTGACCATTTTACCCCTGTTAAAATTTCTAGAAAATATGTTCAATATTTCACAACTCAACATGTTCACTATAACTAAATGGTTTATTTTCATTTTCGGGTTTCAAAACAATCCAACAACATAAACTCAATATTTCAATCGTTTTTTAAGTAATCCATATAGGATTACAAATGGATTATTTCCATTTTCATTTTCATTCCATTTCCATTTTTGGAAATCTACATCCATTTCCAAATGATTCCATTTCTCCATTTTAGAGAAAACCATAATTATTCCTGATTGTTTTCCATTTCTCTTTTCCTATTCATTTTGTTCATTTCTATTTAAACACGCAATTCATTTCTGGTTTCAATGAGCTATCAGAGAGACTGATTTGAAATATGTAGTTGAGCCTCAAATGATTTATAATTAAGTTTCAGCTTTTCACCTAATAATTATAAACTCATTTAGTCACAAAGTCATTTTACTACAGTATCGTGACTAAGCTCTCCCCAATGACATACCATTACAAAAGAAACTACTCAGTGCTCATCCAATGACCTTGTCATAAGTGTGTTGCCCTTATATGATATCCTTGATCTCTTTGGGATAATATCTGTTCTCCCAAGATGATTCTATTTGATATCTTGGTAACCGTTACATCTTCCTTCATAAAAAGTAAATCATTATCAAATAGTGACCAAGTCATCCATCACAAAGACGGATGACCCGTGGTCACGTTTACTTTTCATCAACCATGTAATGCCAATGAGAGGATATTATTTACTCATGTTTTAGGCTATGAATTCCACTATTATGAATAACATTACATACTACAAAAGTTGCACACGCAACGCACCAGCTTTTGGTTCCTTACCTATTTGAACTTAGGCTTTTACTTCCATCAAATTGTAAGAGTTACACATACATAGTTTGTCATCCACTCAAGATTTAGGTATGCCATACTATGAACGTTTGATCGGTTGTTTAATGTCACAACAATATTATGCAAGTGTTCACTGTCGATGCAAGTATAGTAAACAGATGTGAGTCTGTTGGATATCGATCCCATGAGGATGGTTGTCTTTGGTTTATAAATGTCAATGCAATGAACAGATAAAACAAGATAAATTGTGATAATAGTTTTTTGAGCAATAAGTTGAAAATAAAGATGAAATATGATAATGATAAAATGGGATCCCCAACGTGAATGTTCAACAGAATGCTAAGTGCTCACAATGTGTAAAAGGATAAGTGATTGTCGATGCAATAAAGTGCAATGTATATTTTACCAAGCTTAACTTCTATATTTAACCTAGACTTAAACATGAACATTAACACACCTTCCAATGATGGCAATGGAACACGAAGTGGATTAAACTATCCCTAAGGAACTTCCATTGTCATGCTTGTTAGCTTAAACTATCGCTGCACCTTTCAGTAACAGTGACCATAATAACACTTCCATGTTAAAAACATTCAAACCCTAAGATTGAATAGTAAAAGCAAGTTTAAATAAAACAACATTTAACCTAGAAATTATGTGTACTTTCATACGAACATAAATTAGAGAGTAATCACCAGCATTAGAAAAGAAATGTAAAAGAGACAAATGGAGAATACTATTCCTAGACAACTCGACTGGCTCTCTCACTTCTTTCTTGTGTCGCACTTAGGGCTCCTCGTCAAGGGCTGATCTGCATCCTTTTCATATCGATTCAACCGTGGGGGTCTCAAGCCTCCATAGTCGAGAAGCTCAAAAGTTAGGTTAAGGAAGATAATGCCCAAAAGAGACTAAAGGAGACACCTTTTTTCTCTTTCCTTGTGAATATTTATTTTCTCCAAATTGTATAGGTGTCTTTTTTGTAGAATCAAGTTATCTCTGGTCGTACAAGTTGGTTATACTAGACTGGATAGCTCACACATTTCTGTTACTGTCCGAACAGCTGTCAGATGCGGTGACAATTTTGCATGCAATCTGAAATTACTTATGCAGCGACATTTGTACCAAAACATGACAAAATTAAAGGTAAATACAAGTTGTCCTTGTGTAAGTGTCCTTTCATCAGAATCAAACTGTCACTAGTCGTACAAGTTGGTTATACCAGACTGGACAGCTCACACATTTCTGTTCTAATCTAAACAACTGTCAAATGCGACGACAATCCTGGACATAATCTGAAATTACTTATACAGCGACATCAATACCGAGACACGACAAATTTAAGAGTAAATAGGCTAAGGACCATTGAGTTAGAAAATGCAATTTACTAAACTAAAAAATGTTAAAATATGTGCTAAAGATGACTAAATGGGAACAAATTAACCAATAAGTAGGGAGAAAATATATGTTCTTTCGAGTACTATCACACCCCCAAACTTGAGTTTTTACTTGTCCTCAAGTAAAATAGAAATCCAAATGAATGATTATTCTAGCAACTTGATTCATCTAAAATCCCAATGAATGAATCACAATTAGATGATAGAATATTGTGTCGA
Source organism: Kokia cookei (assembly GCA_039519145.1). Taxonomy (NCBI): domain Eukaryota; kingdom Viridiplantae; phylum Streptophyta; class Magnoliopsida; order Malvales; family Malvaceae; genus Kokia; species Kokia cookei. Next base: position 28,976,199 of record CM076903.1, read on the forward strand.
CAACTCATAAGTATGAATAACAAAGATTGCAACTTCATCAAATCTAGAATCATGCTTCAAATCCTAAATTCAATCTACCAATACAACATTTATTATACAATACTAAGTATCCATACATCTCTTTTCTTTTCTTTTTTTTTATGTGACTGAGGGATGTTGTTGCATTACTATACCCTTGTTCCTGAGAAGTAACGATGGATTGCAACAAACCTCCAGGGAGTACGTAATTACGTCGACACACACTCTTGTAGCCGCAGTTCTTAGCCAGATTCATTTTTCTAACACTTGCATTAGAGTGCTCCCCCTTGAACAGTTCACAATACACCCACATTGGAGTGTTTCTTATTTAATATAATATATATATAAGCATCTATAAAAGACAGATTCATTCAAGATTCAAGGAATGCTACTAGTCATCCATTACTAATGCAATCTAAATCATTCATTAAAGAATTGAAGATACAACATTCAATCAAATTTATCCAACTCATTCATTAATAGTTCGCATGATTCAAGAATTAAGCATCAAATGTAACAAAAATTTTCAAACACATTTGCATTAACCATTCATAAACCTTGCATGCCTCATTAAACTCAAAAAAGAATTGAAATGTGGGTGCATCTCCAAACCCCATATACATTCCCCCAAACTTAAAGTTTGCATTGTCCCCAATGCACTAACATTTAATTAAAATGACAATGAAAATGTAACGACAATGCTTACTAACAAAATAAAAATTACAGCTACATGCAATGCATGAATACTACAGCTAAAAAAAGCTTAAAATAAACTAACTCATTTTTCCTCAGCTATCGTTGTGGCTGCAGGATACTTCCTCTTTCTCCTCTTTTTCTCCTCTTTCTTGCACTTTTTATCTTTGAAGCGCTTTCTCTTTTTCTCTTTGGGGTTCGCATTGTCTTCGAATCTCTCCTCAATTTTCGGCTTTGCCCCGACATCATCGACTGCTTCTTGTGTAGGATGGTGCTCCTCACTTATTATCTCTACAGCTTCCGTCGGTCTAGCTTCATCTCACTCCAGATTCTTAGTAGTTGCAACCACAACATCGGATGCAGTGACAGTGTCCTCAACTGATTCTTTCTTAGCATCTTCTTCCTTGGCATCTTCTTCTTCATCCTTCTCTTTCACCTCTTCAACACAGACTTCCTCCTCTCCAACATCAACTTCCTTCTCAACAACAGGTTCTTCTTGATTAGTAGTGAAGTCATCTTTGAACAGGCTATCAATCCTTCGCAAGCACTCCTCAATGTCCCTTAATTCCTCTTCTTTCTCATTATTAGAGACTTGCACAATAGGAAGGGATGTTGTCGATCGGTCTTGGTCCCCTAAGTTAGTATCTTCTGATGAGAGTTCATAATCTCGGATGATTGGTGGAAACACTGGGAATTTTAGGAGTGGGGTCGGGCTTAGCTGCCTTGATATGGCTACAATAGAGCTATTCCAGGACTTGGTATAAGCATAGAACAAATTTTTTGATTTGTCCATATCCTCTATTGCAAGCGACAAGCCTGATCTGCCTATTGCTGATAAAATTGACCAACTTCTCAACAACCTTCATTTTGTGCAGCAAGGTTGTCTCTGCAATAAGGTTCATTCCCTTGCTCTCTACCTTGGCTTTTCCCTTCCTTATCTTGCTTGTTTCAGCCTCCTTCATTATCGGCGTATTTTTTCCACGAGTCATTCTTTCAATAAAAGCTTCATTGATCGGGCCCTTATTATCTAGGATTTCTTCTTCATCATTGGGCAGGATCCCTTTCTGTTGGCATAGTAGTATCACCAATAATGGGAAAACCAAAATTCCCATTTGCCTTGCGGCATAGTCAGTAATTTCCTGGTGGATTATTATGCCGATATCAATCTTTTTGCCCTTGATAATTGAATGTATCAGACACATTCTATCAAGGTTGATTGTGTTGCTGTGAGTAGAGGTCTTCAATCAGTGCAGGAGAGTAGCTTCCAGGATGAGTGTAGAAAGTCTCCCACTTCCGCTTGGGGATGGTTTTGTGGATTTGCTTACCCAAGTCTTGCTGTTGCGATAGGAGAATGCCTTGTTTTGGATGAAAGTTTCGCTTCAAAATATTGTCTTGAAATCAATCTTTTGCCACTTTTGTTAAAAATATCACCCGGCTCCTTTTTCTCCGTTGGCTTGGAGGATTCCGGTTCATGAACTGTAGTTGTAGTACAGTTGTACGAATTGCGTTGATAATAAAGTCTAAATACATCGATAATGGGATCTAATTATTCTACAAAAAAAAAACAAACTTAAACAAAAGCAAAATTAAAATAAAATAAAATTATGTAATAATAAATTCAATAAAAATTAAAAAAAAAAATCAACCAATGCATTGGTCTTTTCCTGCTTTTGATCATTATGCCCAAAATAATACTTTAGTCATTATCCATTCACTTTGAACTGGTGTCCATCATGTAAATCCTTAATTATGACTGCACCATGAGGAAATGCTTCGACAACTTTGAAAGGTCCAGACCAACTTGAGCGCAATTTACCTAGGTGCAATTTTAACCTCGAATTGAATAATAAAACTTGTTGAATTGCGATAAATTATCGCTGCAAAATAATTTTGTCATGCTATCGTTTGGTCTTTTCCTAGTAAATTGAAGCATTAAACTCCAAATTGCTTCAACTCATAAAACACCTAAAATAAAATGTAAAAGTGACAAAAAAGAAAACAAGTTAGTACAACTAAATATTATATAATAAAAATAAAGTGCAATAACAAAAATAAACATCAAACAAACGCCATCCCCGGTAACGATGCCAAAACTTGATTGGTTGTTTAATTTCATAGTAATATTGTGCAAGCCTACACTGTCGATGCAAGTATAGTAGACAGATGTGAGTCTATCGGATATTGATCCCACGAGGATGGCTGTCTTTTGTTTATTAATGTCTATGCAATGAACAGATAAAATAAGATAAATTTTGATAATAGTTGTCGGAGCAATAACTTGAAAATAAAGATGAAATATGATAATGATAAAATGGGATCCCCAACGTGAATGTTCAACATAATGCTAAGTCCTCTCAAGGTGTAAAAGTATAGGTGATTGTCGATGCAATAAAGTGCAATGTATCTTTTACCAAGCTTGACTTCTATATTTAACCTAAGACTTAAACATGCACATTAACCACACCTTCTGATAATGGCAATGGAACATGATTAAGAACAAGTGGATTAAATTCCTCTAATCCCCAAGCAACTTTCGCTGTCATGCTTGTTAGCTTAAACTGTCGTTACACCTTCCAATGATAGTGATCGCAATAACACTTATGTGTTAAAAACATTCAAACCCAAATATTAAACAGTAGAAACAAGTTTGAATAAAATAACATTTAACCCAAAAATTATGTGTACTTCTATATGAATATAAAATAAAGAGTAATCACAGGCATTAGAAAAGAAATGTAAAAGAGACAAATGGTGAATACTATTCCTAGACAACTCGACTTGCTCCCTCACTTCCCTCTTGTGTCACACTTAGGGCTCTTCGTCAACGGTTGATCTACATCCTTTTCACATTGGTTCACCCGTGAGAGTCTCAAGCGTCCAAAATTGAAAAGCTCAAAAGCTAGGTTAAGGATGATAATGCCGAAAGGAGACTAAAGGAGACACCTTTTTCTCTTTCCTTGTGAATATTTATATTCCTCCAAATTGTACAAGTGTCTTTTTTGCAGAATCAAGCTGTCTCTAGTCGTACAAGTTGGTTATACCAGACGGACAGCTCACACATTTTTGTTCTTATTCGGACAGCTGTCAGATGTGCCAACAATCCTGGTTGCAATCTGAAATTACTTATGCAGCGACATCAGTACCGAAACATGACAAAATTAAAGGTAAGTACAAGTTGTCCTTGTGCAGGTGTCCTTTCATCAAAACCAAGCTGTCGTTGATTATACAAGTTGGTTATACCAAACTGGACAGCTCACACATTTATATTCTTATCCAGATAGCAGTCAAATGCGGTGACAATTTTGGACGCAATTTGAAATTACTTATGCAGCGACATCAATATCGAAAGAGGAAAAAATTAAGAGTAAATAGGCTAAGAACCATTGAGTTAGAAAATGCAATTTACTAAACTAAAAAATGCTAAAATGTGTGCTAAAAACAACTAAATGGGAATAAATTAACCAATAAGTAAGGAGAAAACATATGTTCTTTCTAGTACTAACAACGTCACAAATGAATAAATCCATAAACGAATTCAGTATCTATTCTACTTGGGTCTTGTTCGATGTACTATTAGTCCAGTCAGTTACATCTATGTCTTTACCATCTAGGAGTCATCTACTCCAATGCCTAAGACAAGGCATCTCCCCAAGTGGACTTGATAGACAACATATTAGTATTTTAATCTGTTTGGTCATTTCCAATTAGACAAAGGACATGTTTAGATTCTTCTACTAATACAAATTGTCTTTTCATACTATGATTTGACCACATAATACCGCTTAGTATTAGTTAAACATTTAGACAACCAATGAGGAACATTTGCTTCCATTTTGCTCTGCTTGTAAAAACCATGAGAAGAAAATTATACAAAGTATAATAATGTAATCAATGATTTTTTTTATTAACCAATTTGTTTGAAAAAATACAAGTTTACAAACGAATATACTACACTTAGGGTACTAGATCCAACAAACCAATATGTCTTCTAATACACCTTTAAGGTATACCAAGGACCTATCAACCAACTATAATGTGATGGATGTGTTTTTCAACTCCCTTAGACATAATTTTTTATATATAGATAGGGGCATTAGATTTATGTTGGCTCCTAAATCACATAAGGCCTTCTCAACTTAAGTTCCCCTATCTCTATAGGAATTGTAAAGGTCCTTGGATCTTTAAGTTTAGGAGGCATCTTTTTATTGATTACCGTACTACATTCATTGTCTACATTAATTTGTTCCCATTTCTTAAGTTTCCTACGCTAGCCATAATTTCCTTTAAGAATTAAGTGAATTTATGAACTTTATATATCAATTCTAAAAGGGCTAAATTTACATTTAGAGACTTGAAAAGATTCAAGAATCATACAAATTATACACTATCCATTTTTCTATTTGTCCTCAAGCCTCGATGGGAATGGAATGCTCTTTCCACTCAAATTAGCACTCTACTTTAGCTCAAGTTTGGTGATAGCATTAGAAATGACACTTATTTTCTCCCTAAACATGTATATTATTTGTCTCTTTTGTACCGTATTTAGCTTGCATGTTAGGCATTTCATACTTAGTATTTATGTTTTCTAACTCATTTATGCTTGGTTTAAATTCTTGTTATTTTATCTCTTTTGTGCACTAATGTCGTCACATGCAGCATATATATTGCGTCTTAAAAATTGTCAGCGCAAGGATCCATCTCAGAAGACCAAAGCTAAAAAGAATCGAAAAATACAGCCACAAATTCAGCTTAAAATTGCGATTAGCGATGTTGTCGCATAGGAATCTTTACTTGAAATGAGAGAATTAAAGCTGCAATCACAACTGGAAGCACCAGCGTAGGGGAAGAGCACGTTGTCGCCACAATTGAAGGTTTCAGATTGAGCCTAGCAATGTCGCGACAAACTGTAGACCAATAAAGTTCACACCAGATCTGCGTGAGTGCACAGTTGGACTGTAACAAACTTTTACAGCTGCAATTGGATCTGGATATAAGAGGAGAGAAGTTCTACCATTCTTGAAGCCTATAAATAGAGGAGAAAATGATGAAGAAAGATATCAAGAGATAGAGGAATTAAATTCTGCAAATACTTTGTGTTCTTAGAGATTTAAGCTGGAGAAAGGTCAGCAGATTGATCGAAGGAACAACCACTTCTAACGAGGAGTGCTGATGCAACACAAAAGGTGCGGTTAAGGAATAGTCCTAGTAGTCTAGAGATAGTAAGCTTCGATGTGTTTGTTAACCCCTCTTTTATGCTGATGAATTACTCTTGACAATTGAATGAATATGAGAATATCTTTCAATGTTAAATTACTTTGATTCTTACTTAATCTTTCTCATCTGTTTATTCTTGGATTTAATTGCTTTAAACATGATAGTGGAATTGCAGTGTACCGACATCGAGAGATGCGGTGACAAGTTAGATTAACAAGCAAGTCAGCGAGAGCTACTTGGGATTAGAAGAGATTCTATCACTTGTTCTTAAGTGCACAAAGTTGCCAACATCGAGAGATAGGGTAATTGTGAGTACTTGAGTCTCAATTAAACAGAGAGTTGTTATTGGTAAGATTTCATTGGAGCATTATTGCTGCGACAATTCGTCCATACAATACCTTGTCGATGCATCCAACGTTGCTAGTTAGTGATATTAGTGATCCATTCTAACCCTTTGCACTTGATCACACTTTTATTTTTCTGCATTTAAATTCTCATAACTTCAACAACAATATAATTTACTTTCAGTTGCTCTGACATTTAACTTTTATAATTACATTGACAATTTTAACTATCTTAGTATACAGATCAGATTTAATTGTGCTAACATCTTCACTCACATTATCTCTAATCTTAGTTTTAATTGCCTCGACATATAAACATCAAGAACCCATTCCCTGTGGGATCGATATCCGATAGAATTAATCTATCAACTATACTTGCATCGACGTGTGTTCGCTTGCACAACTGCTGTGACGTTATAGGCCAATCAAGTTTTGGCGTCGTTTTCGGGGAATCAATGTTTATTGATGTTTATTTTTAGTTACAATTATTCTTTCTTACTTACCCTTTAATTTGTACTAACTTGTTTAATTTTCTTTTTTGATTTCTTTCAAAAAAAAAATTTAGGTGTTGCATGTCCACAAGGAGAAATCCTAAGGATATTGCAATCTTTGATCCAGAACTCGAGAGAACTCTCTGGAGGAGAAAACAAGAGCAAAAGAAAATGGCTGGCAACAACAATAATAACAACCTACCACCATTCTTGCCACAAAATGTTGTTCCTCCGGCGCAGCCACAACTCGTAAATATAATACCACAGCATCCACAAGTTAAACAAGTGAAAAATAGGACAATCCGAGATATTGTTGTTCCTATCCTTGATGATTTACAACCAGGGGTTGTGAGACCAGCTATACAAGCTGTAAATTTTAAGTTGAAACCAATGATGTTTCAGATGCTTAATTCAAATGGGCAATATTTTGGTTTGCCTCATGAAGACACAAGAGAACATTTAAAATCATTTTTGCTTATTTGTGCATCCTTTAGTCAACATGTTGTCCCTAATGATGCCTTGAAAATGCAATTATTTTCTTATTTGTTGCAGGGTAAAGCGAGAACATGGTTCTTGGGATTGCCAGCTGAATCCATTACATCTTGGAATGTACTAGCAACACAGTTTGTTTTACGTTTTAATCCGTCGACAATGAATGCAAGGTTGCGAAATGACATTACAACATATCATCAGCTGGATGATAGAACTTACATACAACATTGGAGCGTTATAAGACTCTACTTAGACGCTGCCCAATGCATGAAATTCAACAAGAGACCCAGATAGAGATCTTTTATAATGGATTGAATGCTAAGACAAGAAATCTTGTCGACGCATCTACCAACGGTCCTCTATTGGATTGCACCTACAATGAAGCTACACAAATTCTAGAGAGAATTGCACGGAATGATTATCAGTATCCAATCTCCTGTTTTGCTTAGGTAAAGCCTAACCCGGGTGTTCTTGAATTAGATGCTATTTCTCCTTTGTAAGCACAAGGATCCTCTTTGGCCAATTTTATAAAGAATATGAAGGGCACAAGTGACGTTGCTCCTATCCAAGCGGCCCAACAGATGGATGTGCCGACATTTTCCTATGAGATTTACGATAACAACCACAGTTATGAGGATTACCCACAACATGCTGAAAAGGAATTTTACATTAATAACATCAGAGGAGATTCCTATGGTAATTCATACAACAACAGAGTTCAACAACCTTGGGGAAATCAGAATGCTTCCACATATAGATATGGAAATTCCTCAAATCAAGAGAGTTATAGACAAGGGAGTTACCACAATAATCAACAACAGAATTTTAATCAGAATTCGTAGGTACATTCACACCCTGATCAATTGTAGGTACATAGCCAGATACAACCACAGACGCGATTGCAGCCACAACAGAATGTAATGCCACATATGCAATGACAGTATCAGCAACCACAACAACAACAATTTTCTCAACAAAGGTTAGATCCTATGGCTGCTCTTAAGGCGATGATGTGAGAGCATATCACGAGAACGAAAGCAATAGTGCAAGGAAATTCTTCTTCTATCTGAGCATTGGAAGCCCAACTAGGACAGTTGGCTTCTAATATGAGTGCAAGGTCACCAAGTGCTCTACATAGTGATATTGAGAATCCAACACAAAGAAGGAAGGAGAATTGTAAGGTTATCACGCTGCGAAGTGGAAAGCAAATAGTCGAGCCAAGTAGACACTCTAACCAAGACCATGTCGAGGCAACAAAAAAATGCAATAAAGAGAAGTTGTAGCTGAAGGAAACTCAGAAGAATTAAGTGAGGAGGAGCCACCAGTAGTGACATCTATGCCTACTATTTGCCCAACAAAGATGTCGATGCAATTGCCTGTGTCGATGCAATTGCTTATCCCAAAACAACCCACTGCTACGATACCTTTTCCATTTTCGCAAAGATTTAAAGAAAAAGACCATGATAAGGACAATCAAAAGTTTGTTTCTACTTTGAAACAATTACATATTAACATACCTCTTGTAGATGCTCTTGTACAGATCCCTAGTTATGGGAAATTTATGAAAGAGCTGTTATCAACGAAGAAGAAATTGTTCGAAATTGAGACGATTGCGCTTACAAAGGGGTGCAACACTATGCTAACTAACAAGTTGCCACCAAAGATGAAAGACCCTGGCAGCTTCACAATCCCTTACTCCATTGGAAATCATTATCCAGGTAAAGCTTTATGTGATTTGGAAGCTAGTATTAATCTCATGCCTTTGTCCACATTCAGGAAGTTAGGAATAGGATCAATGAAGCCTACTACGGTGACATTACAACTTGTGGACAGATCTCTAACGTAACTTGAAGGGCAGATCATGTCCTTGTACAAGTCGATAAGCTCGTATTCCCTATCGATTTCATAATCCTTGACTACGAGGTAGACAATAAAGTACCCATCATTTTAGGGCGACCATTCTTGGCAACGGGACACACTCTTATCGACATTTTTAAGGGTGAGCTTGTCATGCGTCATAACGATGAACATGTAACCTTTAGTGTGTTCGAGGTATCTCCATCCAAAAGTAAACAGCAGTGTCACCACATTGACGTGCTGAATGAAATAATTATGGAATAGTTCAATAAACGGAGTTCAACGGTCCTAAATGAATATGTAGTGACATCTGTTGAAGAAGTCCTAGCTGAATGTGACTACAATGTTGAGGTTAATAGTTGTGAGCTGAGACAGAATTGACAATTGGAATCTTTGGATTTGTCTAATAGGACGATCCCCGTGTTTAAACCGTCGATTGAATTAACTCTTACCTTGGAGTTGAAGCCATTGTCGACGCATTTGAAATACGTCTTTCTGGGTGACAACGGAACATTACCAGTAATTATCAGCTCAACCCTCGACGCAACACAAGAAGAAAAGCTTGTCACAATTTTAAAGGAACACAAAAGAGTCATCGCTTGGAGCATTACATATATCAGAGGCATCAATCCCTCTTTTTGCATGCACAAGATCAAGTTGGAAGATGAAGGGAAGCAATCCATTGACCAACAGCGACGACTCAATGAGAAGATGAAACAAGTAGTGAAGAAGGAGATTATCAAGTGGCTAGACACGAGTGATAGCATTAGAAATGACACTGATATTCTCCCTAAATTTGTGTATTAGTTGTCTCTTTTGTATCATATTTAGCATGCATTTTTAGCATTTCATATTTAGTAATTACATTTTCTAACTTAGTGATGCTTGGTTTAATTTTCCTTAATTTTATAATGTTTTTACTACTAATGTCGCCACAATTAGTTGTTCAGTATTGCATCCAAAGATGTCGCTGCAAGAACCTGTCCTGAAGGATCAATGCATGAAGGTGTCTAGAAATGTCGCAGTAAAATATGATCCAAATTAGCGCCCAAAACTGTCGTCGCATGAGCACTTCCAGACTGCACCCAAAGTTGTCGCATTTTTATTTATGGAATGCACCCAAGACTATCGTTGCATAAGTATTCTTCAATTGCACTCAGGAATGTCTGTATTCAATATTTGTGCCTAAGGTTGTTAGCGTAAAGATCCACCTTAGAAGATCAGAGTAAGAAAGCATGAAAGCATTCAGAGTAACGGCCATAATTTGGTCCAGAAATACGGCGACATTCTGCTGACAAATTGTCGCTGCAAATTAAAAGCATAATTTAAGCTGACATTCTGTAATAGTCCAGTAAACAAATCAGATCTACGTAGCTGTCAATAACAAACTTTTACAACTGTACAAAGTAGTTGGATCTGAGAATGGAGGAAATCTGTAATTTCTTGAGCTTATAAATAAAGGAAAGAAGAAGGAGAGAGGTATCAAGAGGGAAGGAATTAAATCTGTAATTACTTAGTGTTTTTGAAGTTTTATTGGAGATTAGTAAGCTGGCTAAGCAGACGAGCAATAACTCCTAACAAGGAGTGCTTGGTGCAGGCACAAGAGGAATGATTAAAGAATAGTCCTAGTAGTCTAGAGATAGTAAGCTTCGATGCATTTGTTAACCCTTCTTTTATGCTGATGAATTACTCTTGACAATTGAATGAATATGAGAATATCTTTCATTGTTATATCACTTTGATTTTTAATTCTTCTTATCTGTTTATTCTTGGACTTAATTGCTTTAAACACGAGAGTGGAATTGTAGTCTACCGACATCAAGAGATGCGGTGACAAGTTTGATTAACAAGCAAGTCAGCGAGAGTTGCTTGGGATTAGAAGAGATTCTATCACTTGTTCTTAAGAGCACAATGTTACCTACATTGAGAGATGGGGTAATTGTGGGTACTAGAGTCTCGATTAAACAGAGAGCTGTTCTTGGTAAGATTTCATTGGAGCTTTATTGCTGTGACAATTCATCTATATAGTACCTTGTCGACACATCCAGCGTTGTGACTTAGTGAAGTTAGCGATCCACTCCAGTTCTTCACACTTGATCATCATTTTACTTTTCTGCATTTAAATTCACAAAACTTCCACAACTATTTGATTTACTTTCAGTTGCACTGACATTTAACTTTTATAATTACATTGACAACTTTAACTATCTTATTGTGCAGATCAGATTTAATTGCGCTAACATCTTTACTCACATTGTCTGTAATCTTAGTTTTAATTGCCTCGACATATAAACATCAAGAATCTATTCCTGTGAGATCAATAACCGATAGAATTAATCTATCAATTATACTTGAATCGACATGTGTCTTCTTGCACAACTGCTGCGACGTTACAGGCCGATCAAGTTTTGACGTCGTTACTGGGGAATGACATTTGTTTGATGTTTATTTTTGTCATTGCATTTATTCTTTATTATCTAAATTGTATTCGTCACTAACTTGTTTCTTTTTTTTTGTTTACTTTTACATTTTTTTTAGTGAAATATGGCTAGGAAAGAGGTATATAAAACCTCAAGATTTTGGACTAACATGAGTGATGCTATAGAAATGGAGCTTGATGCCATAACAGCTCAGATATCTTCTTTGACTAATATGCAAAATGCTATAGCAGTTGTAGAATGAAAATTTGCAATGACAATTTGTAATTACTGTAGGGGCAACCATGAGTTTGAAGAATGTCCATCAAATTCCAGCAAATGTGTACCACATGGGGAATTTCTATCGAAATGAAAATCCATATCCCAACACTTACACGCCAGGGTGGGAGAAACATCCAAATTTTTGCTAGAACAATCAAGACCTTAGAAGTATAGACAATGATGTTAGATCCGAGTGGACATTGTCCAATTATGATCAACCTTTGTCAAGAAAAAATATCCAGCAAGACGAAGCATCAGAGTTTTCATCAATTGAAAATTTACTGAGACAATATATTACCAAGATTGATGTTGTGCTTCAAAATCAAACTAAATCTATACGAGCTCTAGAATATCAATTTGGCCAGATTGTAGGCACAATAAATTTGCGACCACAAGAAACTTTGTTGATTGATATTGAGAATTTGATATCACAAGGGCAAGAGCACTGTGAGGAAATCATTCCCAGAAGTGAAACTCAACTAAATGAAGTTGTTAGAGATGCTATAGCAAAAGAAGATAATTCAAATCTCAACAATGGAAAGATGTCAGCGCAATCTGAAAAATAAACTGCAGCTGAAGAGGTTAAACAAAATATTGTGGTGATAGAATAAGATCACTTTGTCGCCACAAATGCTACAGCAAAACAGCCTCAAAAACTTGAAGACACATTGTCAAAGAAGAGAAGATTGAGAGATGTTAAAGAAATCGTAGTTATTGAAGGGTGCACTGTCATACAATTAAATCGCTTTAAGAATTTAAGGATCCCAAGACCTTCTTAATACCCTATTCCATTGGTGATTGATATATTGGAAAGGCATTATGTGATTTCAATGAAACCATAACTTTGATGCCTATATTCATAATTAAGAAGTTATGGAATTGGAAAAAATGCAAGAAAGAGTGGAAATTTTTCAAGACCGTGTGGAGAAAAAAAGAGTACGAAGCACTTGAAGAAGAAGAAACACATATTGTCCGTGTATTAGGATTTCATTGTCAACGCAATTTTGTACAGCTGTACTGCACCTACTGACTTAATGTTGAAAACGGACAAAGTTCATGTGGAGGAAGAAAAAGATGAAAAAGTAGATGTCGAGGCAAATTTAGCTGAGAAATTTATCCCTGCACCTGAAGTTGTGGGAGTAATAACTAAAGGCTTGGCGTAAGATAGAGCAAGTTAGGCAGAAGCTGCTGATGAAAACCTTTGGGCGATAGTGGTCTATACTAGATCAATGAATAAAATAGCTGATGATGCCAGAGCAGAGATAGAAACTGAGGAGCAGTCCACAGATCATGCGAAGCTCAAACAAAAGTAAAAAAAAAAAAGAAAGAAAGAAGAGAAGGACCTGATGTCGTGACAAATTCGGCTAAGGAATTTGTCACCGCACCTAAACTTGTGGATGCATCATGTGATGATTTGGCGCAACCTAAAGCAAGTCAGGCGGAGGCTGTGATGCTTGCTATTGAGAAGCAATCCACAGGTCCTGCCAAGCCAAAGGAACGAGGGAGGAAGTGCACCAAAGACAAGAAGCAGCGCAAGGAGGAACGAAAGCGCAAGAAGAAGAAGACCAATGCAACCATATCTTCGGCTGCAGCACACTAAGTTAATTTTTATTTTTTTTAGCACTGAGTTTAGTTTTCATGCATATCATGTAGCTGTAGTATAATTGTTCATGCATTATTAATGTCATTGCATTTTTATTATTGTTGCATCTACATTGTCATTGCATTTCCATATATATATATATATTAATGTTAGTGCATTGGGGACAATGCACACTTTAAGTTTGAGGGGATTTTGTGTGAAATGGAAATGCAATTGCACCCACATTTTTGAGAATTTACTGGTTTCTTTAGTTCAATGAAAGTATGCAAAATTACAAGAAAAAATGTGACCATAATTTTTTTATTTTATGCTTAAATCTTGAATTGTTTGGAATGCTGATGCGTGAATTGGATGAATGTGAATGAATATTGAGTCCTTCTATATTTGGATGAATGATGGGATTGCATTAGTAATGAACGGGTAGTATCAATCTTTGAATCTTGAATTAACTTTCCAATTGCAGCGACATATATTAATAAAAAGACACTCCAATGTGAGTGCATTATGACTTATCAGGGGAGAACACTCCGCTGCATGTGTTAGAAAAATGATCTAGCCAAAAGGCTGCCACTGCAAGAGTGTGTGTCGACGAAAATACATACTTCCTGGGGGTTTGTTGCACCCCAACATTACTGCCCAAGAACAAGGGTATGGTAATGCAATGACATCTCTCAGTCACATAAAAAGAAAGAAAAAGAGAAAAGAAAAAAATAATATTTATAATGCTATCTTTCAATAAATGTTGTATTGGTTAATAAAAGTTAAGATTCAAAGCATGATGCTAACATTAGTGAGGTTGCAATCTTAATTATTCATGTCTATAAATTGTCGGCGCATTATTCTATCTTATGAATGTAATTTATACATTATATTCCATAGAATTGAAGTTGCTAGAATGGAAATTGCGGTGACATGTTTTGATTGTGCCTTTCCTAACTTTTGTTTACTTGAGGACAAGTAAAAACTCAAGTTTGGGGGTGTGATAGCATTAGAAATGACAATGATTTTCTCCTTAAATTTGTGTATTAGTTGTCTCTTTTGTATCATATTTAGCTTGCATTTTTAGCATTTTATATTTAATAATTGCATTTTTTAATTTAGTGATGCTTGGTTTAATTTTCCTTAATTTTATAATGTTTTTACTACTAATGTCGCCATAATTAGTTGTTCAGTATTGCATCTAAAGATGTCACTATAGGAACATGTCCTGAAGGATCAATGCATGAAGGTGTCCGAAATTGTCGTAGCAAAATATGATCCATATTTGCACCCAAAATTGTCACCGTATGAGCACTTCCAGATTGCACCAAAGTTGTCGCCGCATTATTCTTTCCGAAATGCACCCAAGACTATCGTTGCATAAGTATTCTTCAATTGCACCCAAGAATGTCGCTGTATTCAGTATCAATTTTGCGCCTATGGTTGTCAGCGCAAAGATCCACCTTAGAATATCAGAGTAAGAAAGCATGAAAGCATTCAGAGTTACAGCCACAAGTTGGTCCAGAAATGCGACGACATTCTACTGACAAATTATCGCCGCAAATTAAAATCATAATTTACACCGACATTTTATAACAGTCCAGTAAACAAATCAGATCAACGTAGCTGTCAATAACAAACTTTTACAGCTGTATAAAGTAGTTGGATCTGAGAATGGAGGAAATCTACAATTTCTTGAGCTTATAAATTGAGGAAATAAGAAGGAGAAAGATATTAAAAGGGAAGGAATTAGATTTGCAATTACTTTGTGTTTTTGAAGTTTTATTAGAGATCAGTGAGCTGACTGAGTAGACGAGCAACAACTCTTGACGAGGAGTGCTTGGTGCAGGCACAAGAGGAATGGTTAAGGAATAGTCCTAGTAGTCTAGAGATAGTAAGCTTCAATATATTTGTTAACCCTTCTTTTATGTTGATGCATTACTCTTAATAATTGAATGAATATGAGAATATCTTTCATTGTTATATCACTTTGATTTTTACTTAATTCTTCTTATCTATTTATTCTTGGAATTAATTACTTTAAACTTGAGAATGGAATTGCAGTCTACCGACATCGAGAGATGCGGTGACAAGTTAGATTAACAAGCAAGTCAATGAGAGCTACTTAGGATTAGAAGAGATTCTATCACTTGTTCTTAAGTGCACAACATTACTTACATCGAGAGATGGGGTAATTGTGGGTACTCGAGTCTCGATTAAACAGAGAGCTATTATTGGTAAGATTTAATTGGAGCTTTATTGCTACTACAATTCATCTATACAGTACCCTATCGACACATCCAGTCTTGTGACTTAGTGAAGTTAGTGATCCACTCTAGTTCTTCACACTTGATCATCATTTTACTTTTCTACATTTAAATTCTCAAAACTTCCACAACTATTTGATTTACTTTCAGTTGTACTGATATTTGACAATTTTAACTATCTTAGTGTGCAGTTTAGATTTAATTGCGTTGACATCTTTACTCACATTATCACTAATCTTAGTTTTAATTGCCTCGACATATAGACATCAAGAACATATTCCCTGTGGGATCGATATCCGATAGAATTAATATATCAACTATTCTTGCATCGACATATGCCTACTTGCATAACTGTTGTGACATTACATGCTGATCAGCAGGCATCATCTACCCCATTTTTTACAGCAATTGGGTGAGCCATGTCCAATGTGTGCCCAAGAAGAGTGGCTTCACAATTGTGAGCAATGACAACAACGAGTTGATCCCTACTGGCATTGCTACTAGCTAGCGAGTATGCATGGATTATCGTCGACTAAAAACGATCACAAAGAAGGACCACTTTCCTCCACCATTCATTGACCAAATGTTGGATAGGCTAACCAGTAAAGCCTATTATTGCTTCCTAGATGGCTACTCTGGATACAACCAAATTGCCATTGCACCGGAAGATCAAGCGAAGACCACGTTCACATGCCCATTTTGGACATTTTCCTTTCTACGTATACCATTTAGATTGTGTAATGCACCAGCCACATTCCAGAGGTGTATGATGGCTATCTTCTCAGACATGATTGAAGATTCTTTAGAGGTATTCATGGACGATTTCTCGATTTTTGGGCAAACTTTTGACCAATACGCTAACAACTTGACGAAAGTTCTGAAGAGATGCAAGGACACAAATCTAGTTCTAAATTGGGAGAAATGCCACTTTATGGCAACTGAAGGCATTGTCCTCGGCCATCGCATATCATGTCAGGGCATTGAGGTAGATAAAGCAAAGGTCGAAATCATCGAGAAATTACCACTGCCAGTAAATGTTAAGGGAATAAGAAGCTTTCTTGGACATGCTAGTTTTTATAGGAGATTTATTCGAGACTTTTCCAATATTTCTAAACCGTTATGCTCATTGCTAGAGAAGAATAAAAAGTTTGTGTTTGATGACACCTATCTGGATGCATTCATCACGATAAAAAAGTAGCTCGTACAAGCTCCGATTGTCGTCGTACCGGATGGACACAATCATTTAAATTAATGTTCGACGCAAGTGACTTTGTTGTGGGAGTTGTATTGGGTCAATGCAAAGAAAAGATATTTCATTCCATTTATTATGCTAGTAAAACTTTGACTAAAGCACAGGTTAATTATACAACTATTGAGAAGGAATTGCTAGCAATAGTTTTTGCATTCGACAAGTTTCGTTCATACCTTGTTGGCATAAAAATTAATGCTGCAAAGGTCCTCCAATCAGGATTCTATTTGCCCACATTGTTTCGAGATGCCCATAACTTTGCACAATAATGTGACGATGTCAACGCACTGGCTCAATATCTCGATGCAACGAGATGCTCCAACAGTCTATTATGGAAGTGGAGTTATTTGACGTCTGGGGTATATACTTCATGGGGCCATTTCCAAACTCTTTTGGGAATGTGTGCATTTTAGTTGTTGTTGACTATGTATCGAAGTGAATCAAAGCAATTACGGTGCAAAAAGATTATGCTGGAACGGCATTAAAGTTCTTCCACACTTACATCTTTACAAGATTTGGAACACTTAGAGCATTAATAAGTGATCAAGGTACTCACTTTCACAATAATCAAGTTACGACAACATTAAAAAGATATGGTGTTAAGCATCGTATGGCCACAACATACCATCCAAAGACAAATGGCCAAGATAAGGTGTCCAATCAACAGATTAAGAGCATCCTTGAGAAGGTGGTTAATCCATTTAGGAGAGATTGGTCTTTGCAGCTACATGATGCATTGTGGGCACTTCGCACCGCATATGAAACCCCATTGGGGATGTCGCCATATCAACTCGTGTTTGGTAAGTCATGCCACCTGCTAGTTGAGCTTGAGCATAAAGCTATGCAAGCAATCAAGTAAGTAAATATGAACTATGATGCTACTGGTAGGAAAAGATTATTAGACATTGCTAAACTAGAAGAAATTTTCCGCAATGTCTATGAGAATGTCACAATATATAAAGAAAAGACCAAGAGATGGCATGACAATATCACCTTACGTCGATAATTTAATCCTGGTCAGTTAGTACTTTTGTTTAATTCACGTTTAAAACTGCATCCAGGTAAATTACGTTCAAGATGGTCAAGCCCTTTTAAGGTTGTCGAAGTATTCCAGAATGGTGCGGTGACAATTGAGAATCTGAAGGAGCAACAGTTCAAGGTGAATGGCTAACGTCTGAAGCATTATGTGAGCCCAGAAGTCAAAGAACCAAACGATCCCATCGATCTGGTTACATTTAAATAATATCAACGCATTTTATATTTCCTTTTATTTTTCACTTTTACTTGTTTCCTTTTCAATTTTATGCAGGAATAAAAATCGTCTTTTTGTCGATGCATCATAAGCACAACTTGTCGACACATTTTGTGATGACTCAACAACGCTTTTTCAGCAAGGATCGTGCCGGTTGATCTTCATATATTCTTAATCGTTGGATCAACCAAAAAAGTATGATCTACAGTCTTGCATTTATTAGCTGCAGACCTGATGATTTTTAAGCAAATTTGCAATAATCACATCTTTTCCCATTGAAAGATTATAAAACCTTACTTGGTCGACTTCCTTTCCCACTCACAATCGCCATTATTGTTGTAACTCGTCTTCTTTGTTATTTTCACTCTTACTCTCGCGAGTTTATTCCTTTCTTTGTAAGTTTCTTTTAACCTCTTTACTGAGTTATTATGGCAAGAACAAGAGGTGCGAAAACTCCTTCTAAAACCCTTAAAACTTCTACCACTGTGGTTCGGTTCACTGACCAACCTCTACCAAAAGAATCGGTCCTATTTCTGTCTAAAGCGACCAAGGACTGCTACCATGATATGATGCTAAAATGAAATTGTAACCCAAAACAAGGTCTACAGTTGTCCCCATACCAAACTTTGGGGAAGCAAATCATACGAACAATCAGTCTACTGGGCTGAGAATTCTTCTACGAGCATCCAGTCGGATATTCCCCTACAATGGTAAGGGAATTTTATGCCAACCTTGTTGACACTGAACAGGAGCTCGTCTTTGTAAGGGAGGGCTTAGTACCATGGAGTGCTGCTCATAGCAACACTCTGTTCTCGATGATTGAGAAAGAAGACACTCACACTGTGTTTTTGAAAAAATTGACCGTTGAAGGTACCGACCAAATACTGAGAGACCTTTATGTTGACGGTGTTGTTTGGACAGGTACTGGGCCATACAACATTACCATGCACTGTTGCTATCTGACAACCTACAGTAAGGTGTGTTTCCACTTTATCAATAGCCGCATCCTGCCTTCTACACACAGCACAATGGCGACATTAGATCGCATGTGCATTCTGCACTCTATCGTAAAGGGTCGTCACGTCGATGTCGATGTAATCTTCCACGACCAGATTGCTGAAGCAGCATCCAAGCAAACAGGTATACTACCCTTCCCTTCCTTAATCATGTTGCTATGCAAACAAAGGGGTATTATACCCAGAGATGAGGAGGAGGTGCTAGAAAATAAAGGCCCCATTAACTATATCTCAGTAGCGAGAATGACGAGAGGCCAAGAAACTCAATTGGTAAAAGAAGCACCAATGAAGGAGAAAAAAGGGAAGGGAAAGAAGAAGGAAAAACAATTAGACAATGCGCCCACAGATCCTCAGTTGGGGAAGAAATTTGCTGCAATGGTAGTAAACGTTGATCGCATTGATTTGCGCCAAATTCTTATTGCCAGCGCATTGGAGGAGATGGACTACAGACAAAATTTATTTTATGCGTACATAAGAGTGTGGAACAAGTTGATTGTCGACGCATTAAGAAGGCTGAGCCCAAATCCCTTGCCTGAGTTCCTTGTCTTTCCACCCATTGTTAGAGAAGTTCCCTTATCCTCTGAACAGCTTACTCTTGATGGTAGGCCTCAACATGTCTCCTCTCCAACGAGAATCCACATTTTAGATTACGAGGAGCACGAGGGGCATTCTAATGATATGAAGGATTACTACAAAACTATAGTCAGCTTGTTCGAAGAAGAATTCTCGAACAACCTTGGGGCTAATATGGCAAAACAGACGGCTATGGTTGAGGAGGTGCATACCCCGATTGTATCCATGAGTGTGGACATAGAAGAAGGTGCCGACAAAGATACCACTAAGCAGGAACAACTTGGGGAAGAAGAAGCAGAACAAGAACAAGGCCAAAAGAAGGAGAAGGAAAGAGAGGAAGGACTATGCAGAAGAGTAGGAGGAAAAGCAAGACAATGCCCCGACAGATATAGCTGAGGATATTGTCGAAGCACCCATAAGTGTAGGGGCATCTAGTGATGACATGGCTCCACTTGATGTGAGTTCGGCTGAGGTAGTTACCAGTTGCGCAGAGAAGTTTAATCCTCTCACCATTATGCCCTATGTGGCATCGCTAGCTGAGATCCACCCATCAGATGTAACTGTTGATGAGGTCACCACTGTGGAGCAACAATTCACTGCCCCGGTTGGTTCGAAGGATAAAAAGAAGAAGCGCAAGGAAAAAAGAAGAAGCACAATGAGGAATGAGAGCGCCCAATGAATAAGAAAAAGAAAACCAAAGCAGCCACGACATCAACTGCTGATTAAATGAGTTAGTTTACTTTTCTATAGGTAGTTGCATGCATTTCATTGTCATTGCATTTTTCATATTAGTTTAACTGCATTGTAGTTACATTTCCATTCTTCTTTGTATACTATTGTCAGTGCATTGAGGATAATGCAGACATTAAGTTTTGGGGATATTGTGTGAAATGGAAATGCGATTGCACCCACATATTTGAATTTTACTTGTTTCTTTAGTTAATGAAAATATGCAGAATTTCAAAAAAAATGTGACCACAATTTTTTATTTGATGCATAAATCTTGAATTGATTGGGATGTTGACATATGAATTGGATGAATGTGAATGAATATTGAGCTCTTCTATTTTTGAATGAATAATTGAATTGCTTCAATAATGAATGGATAGTAGCAATCTTTACTAACTTGTCAATTGCAACGACATTGTATTAATAAAGAACACTCCAATGTGAGTGCATTGTGACTTATCAAGGGAGAACACTCTGTTGCATGTGTTAAAAATATCATCTAGCCAAAGGCTTTCACTACAAGAGTGTGTGTCGACGTAATTACATACCTCTTGGGGGTTTGTTACACCCCATCGTTACTACCCAGGAACCAAGGTAGAGTAATGTAATGACATCTCTCAGTCACATATAAAAATGTTAAATGAGAAAAAGAAAAAAAAAATATTGCTATAAATGTTGTATTGGTTTAAGAAAGGGTAAGATTTAAAGCATGTTACTAACATGAGTGATGTTGCAGTTTTAATTGTTCATGCCTCTAAATTGTCGGCACATTATACTATCGTGTGAATGTAATTTGTACATTAGGATCCCAGAAAATTTAAGTTATGAGAATAATAATTACGATGACATGTTTGTCTGTGATTTTGCTGATTTTTGTTTACTTGAGGACAAGTACACACTCAAGTTTAAGGGTGTGATAGCATTAAAAATGACACCTATTTTCTCACTAAATTTGTGTATTATTTGTCACTTTTGTACCATATTTAGCATGCATGTTAGACATTTCATACTTAGTATTTATGTTTTCTAACTCATTTATGCTTGGTTTAATTTTTTTTTTATCTCTTTTTGTGCACTAATGTCGTCACATGCAGCATATATTGCATCTTAAAAATTGTCAGTGCAATGATCCATCTCAAAAGACCAAAGCTAAAAAGAATTTGAAAATGCAGCCTCAAATTCAGCTTGAAATTATGACTAGTGATGTCCCCACATAGGAATCTTTACTTGAAATGAGAGAATTCAAGCTACAATCACAACTGGAAGCACCAGCATAGTGAAAGAGCACATTTTCGCTGCAATTGAAGGTTTCAGATTGCGCCTAGCGATGTCGCGACAAACTGCAGATCCACGAAGTTCACACCAGATCTGCGTGAGTGTACAGCTTGACTGTAACAAACTTTTACAGTTGCAATTAGATTTGGATCTGAGAAGAGAGAAGGTCTACCATTCTTGAAGCCTATAAATAGAGGAGAAAAAAATGAAGAAAGATATCAAGAGGTAGAGGAATTAAATTCTGCACATACTTTGTGTTCTTGGAGATTTAAGCTGGAGAATGATAAGCTGATTGATCAAAAGTGCAACCACTTCTGACGAGGAGTGCTCGATGCAACACAAGAGGAGCGGTTAAGGAATAGTCCTAGTAGTCTAAAGATAGTAAACTTCAATGTGTTTGTTAACCCCTCTTTTATGCTGATGAATTACTCTTAACAATTGAATGAATATGAGAATATCTTTCAATGTTAGATTACTTTGATTCTTACTTAATCATTCTCATCTATTTATTCTTGGATTTAATTACTTTAAACACTAGAGAGGAATTGCAGTTTATAGATATCCAGAGATGCGGTGACAAGTTAGATTAACAAGCAAGTCAGTGAGAGCTGTATGGGATTAGAAGACATTCTATCAGTTGTTCTTAAGTGCACAGAGTTGCCAACATCAAGAGATGGGGTAATTGTAGGTACTTGAATCTCTATTAAACAGAGAGTTGTTATTAGTAAGATTTTATAGGAGCATTATTGCTACGACAATTCGTCTATACAATACCTTGTCGATGCATCCAGCATTGCTACTTAGTGATATCAGTGATCCACTCTAACCCTTTGCACTTGATCACACTTTTAATTTTCTGCATTTAAATTCTCAAAACTTTAATAACAATTTGTTTTACTTTCAGATGCTCTGACATTTAACTTTTATAATTACATTGACAATTTTAACTATCTTAGTGTGTAGATCAAATTTAATTGAGTTGACATCTTTACTCACATTATCTCTAATCTTAGTTTTAATTGCCTCGACATATAGACATCAAGAACTCATTCCTTGTGGGATTGATATCCGATAGAATTAATCTATCAACTATACTTGCATCGACGTGTGTCCGCTTGCACAACTGCTGTGACGTTACAGGCCGATCATTTGGCCACTTCCTCTTCAATCTTTTAAGTCTTATTATCATATTACGAGTCATCCAAAGGGTCATCAATTTTCTCCCTATCTACTTTGTTAGGAGTTGAAACACTCGGGCTTTCTAAAATGGTACTTGAGCATAGTGTAATGGCTTTCACATACTCCTTTCCATCTCTCATCGGGTTGTTCCCGGTGTTGGTTGGGATGCTCATTCCAACTTGCCTTTGCATCATACTCATCTTTTGGCTAAGTTACGCTCAGATATTAACCATCTATGCATTCAATTGAGTGCATTGAGTCTATACCTATCGTAACTCACCACGCATTGACCGCATCTCCCCATTTATTTTGTCTATTTGTTGATCACATGAGATGTGATCGTTATACGCATATTCCTTCTCACACTCTTGAAATTTAGAGATGTGTGGAGGTTCATATAATGGAATCAATCAGTTTTGATTGGGATTTCCACCTCCTTAGTTACCTCCCTATTTAAGGTTTGGACGGTCCTTTCGACTAGAAATAAATATATTAGAATAGGGATTCCTTCCCTTATTTCCCAAGTAATTGACCTCCTCGGGTTGGCTTTCAGGGTAATTTCTCAAAGTTGTACTATCACTTTGACCATTTGTTCGATATGGTTTATATGACACTGGTTGATTAGAACACATCTCTAGATGACTTGACTTTTTGACGATCTGATGATATTTGTCATGCTCTTGAATTGCCTTTACCATCGAGGGTCTCGGATTGTATACCTGGCCACATATACAAATTCATAGCCATATCCTCAATTAGCTAACAAGCCTCTGTATATGTTTTGAACATGAAAGCACCGCTAGATGCTCCATCTAATCCGAACCTCAAGTTCCTATCCAGGCCATCATAAAATATTTGCATCTACAACCATTCATGTAGTTTGTGGTATGAGAACTTGCACAACAACAATTCAAACCTCTCCCATGCCTCATAAAGTCTCCCCTTCTATCTGATAGAAGTTTGTAATATATTGCCTCAACTGCATCGTCTTACTTGACGGAAATAATTTCACCAAGAATCTAGTTGTCAGTTCCTCTAACATGTCAATTGAATTTGGAGCCTGCAAATCTGACCAAGTAAAAGCATTATCACACAACAAGAATGGAAACAACTGAAGACGAATAGCATAATAAGTGACCCTATTAAATTTGAAATTGTCACAAAAATGTAAAAAGCATTTAAGATGTTGACCGGGTCCTCATGTATTGAGCCTTGAAATTGTAGGTTACTTTGCATCATTTGTATAATGGTTGACTTGATTTCAAAAATGTTTGTATTTATAACCAGTCGGTTGATGCTGCCTCGCACAACATCCAAAATTGGCATTGCGTAGTCACGCAACGTGTTAGAGTTGTGTGACCCAAATTCTTGTTAAATAAAATATATTTTCTTTCTAGAAGATTTAGTATTTATTAGTATAATATATTTTGCATTTATTAGCATAATTTATTTGACCTACGAACTTAGCCTATAAATAGGCTCTTTTACAACCTTAAAAAAACACTAATTTAAATATTAGAACTCATAACACTTTTGGAGAATTTTGAGGGTTATTTATTTTTAAGTTTTGAGAATTAGTTTTATCTCAATCTTTTGTATTCTTCGTTCTTTTGCCATTATAGTAAAATTATCTTTGTCCGTGGTTTTTTATCCTTTTCGGAGAGGTTTTTCCACGTTAAATGTGTGTGTTCAATTTCTCAATTCCTTCAACTATTTTTACTTATTCGTTCCTTAATTGGATTGATCTATAACAAGTGGTATCAGAGTTAATTTAATTTCATAGATCAGCTTGTTTAGAGATGACAGCAACAAGGTTTGACATTTAGAAGTTCGATGGTGTCACAAATTTCAATATGTGGCAAGTTCAAATGATGGTAATTCTAGTTTACACCGACCTGAAAAATGCTCAATACCAGTACAAGTATGAGTGAGAGATGTCACCAAATCATGTACAATAAACATATTTAAGAATATTTTATGAATTAACATTTAAAACATTTTACTAAAACAAGTTTAGTCATATTAGAGGTTTTAAAAACAATTTTATGTCATGTCTTAGCTGAAGTCGCACCCATGAAAGGGGCTGCAAAATCTCGAATTAGTTTCAGAACTTACGCTAAAACAAGAATATTTATTTTTATTGTTAAAAATTTGTCTTTGTACGTCAACAAGAGATGCATGTGACATATCTCATGTAACTATCTAGATATTACGTCAGTTTTAATAGTGAAATTTTTAACAAAAAAGATTAGTTTGCTCTTTGATATACTGTATAGGGACTAATTGGTGTAGATTTTGAGTAAATGGGGCAAAATGCAATCTAACTACTAATACAAGAGCCTGCATGATATTTTTATAAATTAAATAAAAACTTTCGACTAGTTTCAGTGAAAATTTTATAACTTTTCAAATTAAATGATCAAAACATAAACTTATTAATAGTTAATTACTTTAGATATAGTTTAGCCTGAATTTTAAATAGTAAATTGCAAACCCAACCCGACTTATGAATCACTCTAATATAGAATTAGTAAACATTTCAAGTCATACCTCAAATTTATTAATGATGATTTGGGCTAAAATAAGCTGATTGAGTCAGCTAATTTGGACAATTTGGGCTACCATTTTCCTAGTAGATCAGTCCTCTTCACTTAGCACATTTGGGCTCCTTTCTCTTCTTCAGGCTATAATTAAATTTTAATCTAATTTGTGTTGGATAGATAAAAATTATTAAATGTGTTCAAGGAGTATAATTAGGTCGTCCATGGCTAGAAAATAATCAGTCATACCCTTGGGTCAATTGATACTGAAAGTGCTTCAATGGTCTAATCTTCACAAAGTGACAGTCGAGTCAATTTTTCACCCTTTGTGCAAAACTATTGAAAATAGATCAAACTCTGCAAATTTATCATGAAAATAATTAAAATTCAAAATATTTCATAAATTGAGTGCAAATTAATTATTTTATAATTAAAGAATAAAATTCGACAAAAATTACTTAGAAACTGCATGAATTAATGCTCAAAAGGTGCTGAAAATTCTATATATTTTTGTGTTTCTAATAAGTACATCTTGTTAATGGATTTTAGATACTGGTGCTACTAATCACATGCTTTCTAGCTTCCAGCACCTTGAATTTCTTGTTGCATGGGCTTCCAATTCACTATTTGTCCATTTACTGAATGGCTCCTCTATACCATAACATATTCAGGATCGTCTACCCTTTATCCCAATGCAACTCATAAAAATGTGCTATATATACCTGATTTTCAATACAATCTCGTTTTTGTTTCAAAACTCACCAAAGACTTGCATTGTTTTGTTACATTTTACCCACACTTTTGTATGATTCAAGACCTTTCACGTGTCATGATGAAGGGGATTGGTAGGGAACATGGTGACCTTTATATTCTTCATACTTCCCCAACTACATCATTTTTACCTCCCGTACCTTCGCCAATAACTACTTCTTTTCATACAACTCTTAATCGTTCTTTTATTTGGCATGCGCGACTTAGCCATGCTCCTTTGTCAAGGTTGAATAAGATTAATATTCCTTAGACTTGGTCTAGTAATGACTCTATTCATCAGTGACATGTGTGTCCTCTTGCAAAGCAAACTAGGTTTCCATTTCCCTTGAGTTCCACACATGAAACTACTACTTTTTCCCTTATACATATTGATCTATGGGTCCCTATAGGGTCTTGACACATAGTGAGTGATAGTACTAGAAAGAACCATGGATTTATCCTTACTTATTGTTTAAGTTGTTCCCATTTGGTCATCCTTAGCATACATTTTTAGCATTTTTTATTTAGTTATTATATTTTCTAACTTAATGGAACTCAACCTAATTGCCTTTAAATTTATAATATTTTTAATACTAATGTCGCTGCATTAGTCTGTTTAGCATTGCGCCTAAAATTGTCGCTGCAAGAACTTGTTCAGAATTATCGCTGCGTAAATATGTCCAGAGTTGTCATTACATAAGTAGGTCTAGAATTGCGCCTAGAACTGTCGCAGCATCTGATAGTTATCTGGTTAACACACCAAAAATGCATGAGTTGTACAGTTGGTGTAACTAACTAATACGGCCATAGATTGCTAAATTTGGAAGGAAGGGCACCTGTACTATTCAGCTGTAATTAAATACTCATGAGAAGGAGAGAGAAAAGGTCTTCTTCCAGATTGATTTTCTTCTTGAATCCATTTTCGAAGCTTGCATCCATGGCAGCTTAACTTTCTCAAGGGCGATCGGACGCAAAGGAAGAGGCAGATCTGCTCTTGACGAGGAGCTCCTAAGTGCGACACTAAAGGAGAGTAACGGAGCAAGTCGAGTAGCCTAGGAATAGTATTCTCCATTTGTTCTTTTATTTCTCTTTCTTAAACGCTGGTGATTCATGTTATTTCAAGTTTGTATGGAAGTGCATTTGATATTTAGACTAAATGATATTTTATTCAAGCTTGCCTTTACTGTTTAATCTTTGGGTTTGAATGTTTTGACCACGAAAGTGTTATTGAAGTCACTATCACTGGAAGGTGCAGTGACAATTTAAGCTAACAAGCAAGACAATGGAAGTTGTTTGGGGATTGAAGGAATTTAATCCACTTGTTCTTGAATATGTTGCATTGCCAACACTGGAAGGTGTGGTTAGTGTGCATGTTTAAGTCTTAGATCTAATAGATAAGCCAAGTTTAGTAAGACATTCATTGTGCATTAATGCAGTGACAATCACCTTATATTTTAAACCTTGTGAGTCACACATAGTACTCTACCGACTATTTACGTTAAGGACCCTATTATACTATTATTGCATTTCATCTTTAATTTTACATTATTACTTCGATAATCTATCTCACAATTTTATTGCATTTACTTATTCATTGCACCGACAATTATAGACAACAAACATCCATCCTCATACGATTGATATCCGACAAACTCACATCTATCTACTATACTTGCATCGACGATGTATGTTTGCATAATATTTGCTGTGACGTTCATAGCAAGATAAGTGAACATTGTTTTTTCTTAACTATTGTAGACAATTATCCTTGAATGACTTGGATGTACCTATTACGGTTAAAAAGTGATGCTATTCTTTCCCATAAATAACATATTGTTATGGTTAACACTCAGTTTTCCACCAATGTCAAAAGTATATGTAGTGACAATAAGTATGAATTTTGTAGTACTGAATGTAATACTTACTTTGATTCATTAGACATCATTCATCAGAGTTCCTATACTTATACCCCTCAACAAAACAAGGTAGCTGAACATAAACATTGTCACTTGCTTGAAGTTGATCGGTCCTTAAAATTCCAATCCCATGTCCCAAGCAAATTCTGGGGAGAGTGTGTGTTAACCTCGTGTTTCTTTATTAATTGTTTACCTACTTCTTTGTTACAATGGAAAAGTCTGTTTGAACTTTTGTATAACAAATCCCCTAATTTGTCCATCCTTCGCATTTTTGAGTGGTTATGTTATGCTACTAAACCACATTACACTGATAAGTTCTTGCCTAAGGCTATTCTTAGTGTTTTTATGGGCTATTCGGGTGTCCAAAAGAGGTAAATCTTATTCAACCTTGAGTCCAAGATCTTCTTTATTAGTCAAGATGTTGTTTTTCATGAGATAATTTTTCTTTTTAAATTTCCTACAACCTCGTCCCTATTCTTTCCCATTCATGATAACACTAGCTTTCTTGACCTTTGATTTCTCACCCTTGGCCCATCCGCTACACCACCCTTTCGCGGTGTTATTCCTATCACTCGTGATGTTGTCCCTGTTCGTCAAACCTCTCGAGCCACTAAACAACCAGACTAACTTTGCAATTATGTATGTTCCCATCAATCTTCCATTTTACTTGTGCCAATTGAGACAGGTACAAGTCCTTATCCTATTTCACATTTACCTTTGCATTCTCAAGCCTTTACTACTAACATTTCTATTCTTTCTGAACCTCAAACCTATGAGGAGGCTCGGTTGGATCCTTGGTGGGTTGAAGCCATGCAATTAGAATTAAAAGTGTTGAAGGAAAATGGCATATGAGAGGTGGTTCTGTTGCCCCCCGATAAGGTTTTTATTGGTTGCAAATGGGTCTATAAAATCAAATACAACTTGGATGGGTCTGTTGAACATTTTAAGGCTTGGGTAGTGGGTAAGAAATACAAACAACACAAGCTGGGGTTGATTTTCAAAAGACATTCTCCCCAATTACGAAGCAAGTTACTATTTGGACTGTCATCAATGTGGTTGTTATGCATGATTGGCCACTCTTCAAGATAGATGTTTATAACGCTTTTTTGCAAGGTGACTTCTATGAAGAAGTCTACATGGACCTTCTAGATGTGTTTCATAAATAGGGGAGAATCGAGTGTGTCGTTTACTCAAATCTCTTTATGGGTTAAAATAGGCTTCTCGTCAATGGAACTTGAAACTTACCGAGGCTCTTCTTCAAGGAGGTTATTAGCAAAGTCGATATGATTACTCCTTGTTTACCAAATGGCATGATGGTCATATTGTTGTCTTACTAGTCTATGTGGATGATTTGTTTATTACAAGCAATAACTTTAAAATGATAAACGAAAGACTTGGGTGAGATGAAATATTTTTTTGGGGATTGAGGTCTTGTATTCAAGCGAAGGGGTTCTGCTAAATCAGAGAAGATATGCGTTGGAATTGCTTGCGGATGTTGGTCTAGAGGATGCAAGGCCAGTGACTATGCCACTCGAGTAGAATTAGAGGCTTACTTCTGTAGAATATGATGAGTTCATATCGGGAGGGTGTAATGATGATGAGTTGTACTTGGATGTGTCAAAATATCTACAACTTATGGCGTGGTTGCTTTACTTGACAAATACGCGACCGAATATATCATACGCAATGCAACACTTGAGTCAATTCATGCACAAGCTGAAAATTACACTTTAATACCGTGATTAAGATCGTTAGGTATATGTTGGTAGCTTCAACCAAGCTTAAGATTGTTACATATTATGACTCGAATTGGGGAACATGTCCAATGACTAAGAAGTCAATTACCGAGTACTGCATCGAACTCAAAGATTCGCTAATTTTGTGGAATTCCAAGAAGCAAAACACGAACTCTCGATCATCCGCGAAAGCAGAATATCGAACAATGGTCTGGACAATTGTAAAGATTATCTGGTTAAGTGGTCTGTTGGGAGAAATTAATCTCGACAAACTAAAACCAGCAATATTGTTTAGTGATAGTCAAGAAGCCCTTCAGATTGCAACCAATCTAGTATTCCATGAACAAACTAAGCACATAAAAATTGATTGTCATTTTGTTCAGGAGAAAATCAAAGAGAGGTTGGTTAAAACACAACACATACACACCAGTGAGCAAATAACAGACTTAATGACAAAAACCTTGAATGTACATCAACATGAGGGGAAATGTTAAAGATATTAGTAGTTGGCTGAATAACAAAAAACTGTTAGTAGTTAGATTAGTTACTAGTTAGCAATTAGTTGAACATAGGCTATAAAAACATCTTGCTATTGTAATTTAAGCATGTTGCACATATTTTTCATTTAGATTCAATACTAGCCTACCTTTGTAGTTCATCAATTGTTGGTCATCTCCAGCACTTTCAACAACAACAGACGAAATTAAAAAAAAAAATCAATTTACTATTTGATCTAACGTATAAAGATTAATTTACTATTTTTTAAGTAGAGGAAACAAAATGCAATTTTACTCATAAAACAACTTACATGATACTTTTACCTCCAAATTTATCACGTTAAGAATGAAAACTATAAATGGTGAGGAGCATTATCCCTTCCGTCAAAACGGATGAGCTTGAAAAAGGTAGATCAACAAAGTCAATTGCCCAATGATCTAAAAATGTGCAGATATTCCACTGTTCCCTAAATATGTAACTATAATCTTTTATGGGGTCAATGATAAACGAGCAGTAGCTTAGTAGTAAATTTGGCAAAAGGTATTTCCTTCGTGTCCTTGAAACTCCATCCTCCCAATCAAGCAGTGCGTAGAGGTGGAGAAACCAGTATGACTCCATCTCCTCTAACAAAGAGGAATGGAACTGTACGCCTCGTAGTCTGAAACAGAGGGAGGAAATTGGGTCATCATCAAAAACAATAAATAACAAATACTTTTTCTTTATCACAATCTAAAATGTGCTTAGATGTCGGTATCATCTAAAGGAAACACTTGTCTTCAGATGAAAGCAGAAAAAGTTTCAATAAAAAGTTGAACTTCATAATTCAAATGAAAAATTAAACTTTGCAAATGCTAACACCAAATAAAACAAGCAGAAGCATTTTTCATGGAAAATATTGGCTTTAAACCTTAACATAAGAGATCTCTAGTTACCAGTAATCACTATAGCCAAAACTTATCAAACTCACATATCATCTATAATTCATATCTTAGCTTTCGGAACAGTTAATGCTATACTCCAAATTTTTGAAAAGGAGGCAGTGAAATAACAGCATACCCGAACAATCTCTTCGTAGGTTTCATCATCTATTTCAACTGTTGTAACAATCTCTTCAACATCCCCCAGAATCATATTCAAATGCTGATCATATGCCTGCAAGCCACATTAAAGAAGAACCGGGTATCAAACAGAAGGGCTACAATATTCTGAAACATTATGAGCAATAATATTGGATAGTATTAAGAAAATAATTGCGAATTGATATTAGTAAACACAAAAACTCTTCTGAGAATCAAAGTGATTTTGTAAGCACTAAGAAAGTCATTTGCAATACAACAGTTTATTGAGAAAATATACTCATCGCCCAAAATTTTGAATCATTCCGTTTAGGCATTCCTTAAGCATGGCTGTGGAATCGATAGAAATTCATAAATAACGAAAATGAAAATTGCAGTATCCAAAATGTGCTAACTTAAAATAGCAGAATTAACAGACCCCAAGAAAACCCTAAGAGCATCTGAACAGTAAAAATCGGAACCTAAAAAAGAACAGGTAAAGGGAATCCTAAAGCTTTATAATGAAAGCATAACAAAGTTAAAACGTACATGAAGCTTGCCACGGAGCTCACGGTCGGAACGGAGCTTGACGTAAATACGCTCGTCGAGGCTAAGCCTTATCAGATCCAAGGGCTCCTTGACCGCACTGTCTTCCTCGGTGGCCATTGCCGTTCGCCCCTTTGGACACAGAGTAAACCAACGGCTTTAGCCTGCAAAAACAAAATTTTAAGTGCTAGTGCTCTGCTGAGCGTGAGAAAGCGCCCGAATACATCTGGTAGAACCCGTGCACCCGATTTAACTGTCATTTTGGGTTCTGAAATTTTGGGCTTCAGCATTTTGGGTTCTAAAATTCGCATTTAACTATATTAGAGCAACCTAATTATAATTATAATCAAATCGAGTCAAAGAAAACATTGTGATTTACTCGCAATTTAACGCATCTTGTAGGAATTAGTTTTCTCGTCAGATTGTTAAATGTTGGTATTTTTATTTTTGAGTATCAAGTTTATTTTTTTTCTTATTCATATTTGTATTTTTTATTTTATTTGTTTTAAATTTTTTTAATTAATATTTTTTTGATACATTTGTTTTTTTGATTAGATGACTAAATAATTGTATTTTTTTATAAGCATTTTAATTTGTATTTTTTTTATTTCATTTGTTTCAAGTTTTTTTATTTTTAATTAATAAATATATTGATTTCAAGTTTTTTTATTTTTAATTAATAACTATTTTATTTATAAAATCAAATAATAAATACAAATAATAAATATATAATTATTTTTTAAAAACATCAACTAATTCTTTAAATATATATTTCTTTTACACATAATATTTATATGTCAAATATTTACTTTCTCTATTATATTGTGGGCATATGGTGATTTTTAATATTATAAAATTAAATAATTATTTTAAATATTATTATTATTTCAAATATCATTGGTTTTTTTATATATGTTGTGGGTATGATATTTCAAATATTTTTATGTGTGAAATATTTCAAATACACATACAAAAATATATAATATGTCAATTTACTATACTCATTATATGAATTGAAAAATAAATATTACACATATAAAAAATATATTTATTAAAAATAATGATATTTATAATAATTATTTGATTTTATAAATAAAAAAGTTATTGATTAAAAAAATAAATTAAAAATAAAAAACTTAAAAACAATATATTTATTAATTATAAACATTAACTAGTCCAATAGAGACAAATTGTGAATAGTGATATTATATATGGGATTGAACTTATGATGAATTATGAATACGGAAACGAGTTATATAGTAGTTAATTGAGACATTAGATACTCACTATGGTAAGAGAATGATTGCATATAGATAGAAATCGTGTGTTTGATCGCATACCCTTCTCTTTTGCCAAGAAAATTTTGAAAATTTTGAGGAAGAAATTTCATAAATGATAAGAAAATTATAAAATGATTCGATATTTGTCGGTGTTGAAAAATTCGATTCAAGATCGAGTTTTCTTAGTTCGAGGAAATCCGACCCCTAAACTGAAAATATTTACTAGTTGATTAGAAATTAGTAGTTATAATTGTAAAATGATTTATTTGAATAACTAGTAAAAATAGTACAATGATTAAATATGAATTGGTGAACTTAGAGGGAGCAAATTATAATTGTGCCATAAAAGAGGAGAGAGGTTAAATGGCAATTTGACCATGTTATGCACATTAACTTGGATGAGAAGGACTGTTGACATCCACCACTTCACAAACTTTAATGGTTAATTAAACATTAAGCACTTTCCATAATTTCTAATTGGGTATAGAGCTAATCATGAGTCGAGTCGGGCTTCAACAAAATTTTAGGTCTAACTATTAAGTTCGGGTCCAGTTCAACCTGAAAAATGGGTTTAAAATTTTGTCCAAGCCAGACCTAAATTATAGAAGTCAAGTCCGAGCCCGAGCCCGAGCCGGCCCGACCCATATTAATTTTTTTAGATTATTTTATTATATACAACAAATTTAAAAAATATATAATATATCAAATACACTTAAAAATATTAAAAAAACATTACAAAATAAACAAATTTAAAATACATTAAAAATTCTTTATATTAAGATAGTTGCAAATAAAGTAATAGAAAAATTAACAATAAAACATAAGTTCTACAATATTCAAATAATATACAAATCAGCAGCAAAAATAACAATAAAATAACAACAAAAACAGCAACCAAAACAGTAAAAAACAACATCAAAACAGCAATCAAAACAGCAAAAAAAACACTAAAACAACAATATAATTTTTTATTAAAAATAGTTAATTTATTCGGATCAGGTTGGTTCGAGCCCGAGCCGAAAACTCTTATCCGAGGCCCGGCCCGTTTAAGACATGGGCCTCATTTTTTGTCCAAGCTCATTTTTTTGGACCTATATTTTTGTCCAAACCCTCCCATTTTCGAACGGACCTTCGAGTCGAGTCAGGTGGCCGAGCCCATGATCAAGTCTAATTGGGTACTTATGCATTTTCCAAATTTAAATTCAATAGTGATTGAACTTTTACAATTTAGTTCCTGCACTATAATTAATGATTTTTTTCTCTATTTAATTTATTAATCATTCGTTAATATATTTTCAAACTAATTTCTTAAATCCTTCTATCCATATTTTCACTGACTTGATTTACGAAATTGAGTTCTATAACCACGCTTTTCTAGCATGGATAAAATCAGGTCATTACAATATTTAATGATAATTATAATGCTCAAATATGTATTTAGCCCCGCAAACTTGACACATACTCTCAAGTTAGTATTTATGTTTTTTTGTCCCATGTTGGTACCCGGATTTTCATACTGTCAAGGGTTTTGAAACTTTTTTTTATAATAGTGTTAAATATAGGACACATGACATTTTTAGGTTGTGACACGTGACATTGATGATGTTATAATTTATTTTTTATAAAATATTTAAAATTTTAAAAGAAAATATATATAATATTTATTTT
This sequence comes from Kokia cookei, assembly GCA_039519145.1. Lineage (NCBI taxonomy): Eukaryota > Viridiplantae > Streptophyta > Magnoliopsida > Malvales > Malvaceae > Kokia > Kokia cookei. The sequence continues at coordinate 29,011,118 of CM076903.1, forward strand.
TTTAAATATAAATTATAAAAATATATGTATCTAAAAAAATTAAAATATTACAAAAAAAAATCTAAAATTCAAGTTAGAGAAATCGAAAACCCAGAAATCGTACATCTTTTTTTCTAAATATATTGCAAACAAATTAGATAAAGATTAATTTTACTATAAATTTTATATTAGAGATGGGTGCAAATTATTACACGATTCTTCAAGTTGAAAAGAATGCAAACGATGATGATTTGAAAAATGCTTATAGGAAGCTTTTTCATTTTTCATTTTATTTATAAATTATTTCTTAGGTTCATAAAAAAATTCGGGTTCCTTAATTGAGAATGTTATTAGCATGATCATGAATAAAGTTTATAAAAATCACAAATTTACCGAGTCTTTGGATTTATCAAAATCACAATTTTACATTTAAGTTTATCAAGATGTTATTATATGTGTTTAAATATAAATTATATATGCTTGAGGATCAAATTGATAGAATTTGTAAATGTAGATGGTAAATTTATTGAATTATTTGGAATTAAGATCAAATTGATAGAATGTGTAAATATTGAAGACTAAATATGGTATTATACCAATTAGAAAAAGGTCATATCATCACTTATGTTAACTATTTAATGAATAATGACCAAAATAGAAACGATCTAAAACATTATTGATCAAAATAAAAATAATCTAAAGTGTTAATGATTAAATTGAAAATTTTCATATTTGAGTAACAAACAAAAACACACTAATAGTTGGTCCCTAATTCTATAATTTACCTTAAAAATTTTAATAATAAGTAAATAAACTTACTTAAGTCTTCAGATATTGTAATATTTTTTTGATTGATAAGATGTTTTAATGTATAAAAAACTTATATATATATCCATAGAATATTATCTCTTTAATAAGTGGTTTAAATCTTGACTTTATCGAATGATAAAAGATAATTTAAATGGATAATGTGTTTATTTAAATTTAGTAATAATAATAAAATTAAATACTATAATAATATTATAATATAAAACAAAAATTAAACGTACCATACCCCCATTCAAATCTAAACAAAATCTATGATAAAATGAAGTTCCATGCATATCCTAGTGCACTAATGCTTGTGCTACCTCGTCCGCCTCACAGAAAACATGAGGAAAAACCGGATAACCGTCAAATCCTGTAAGAAAAAGATAACGAAATGAAAACCCTTGACTCCTTATCTTCAGTGACGACCGCTCCCTCGCTACCTTCTTCTCGTCCCTCCACGTGTCTCCCGAAACTTCCATTTCCAACAGATAAACCCTCCCTCCACCAATCACCCACGGACCACTACCCTCCTCAAGCAATCTTTATCCTCCGCACCTCGAAAAAAGCACTCTATTTTCTTATGTATATATTAATATAACAATATAAATTATTTTTCTTGCTGCTTTATTGGGTTACCTTTTTTCTTTCGTTCAATATTTGGCTCTTTGTTTTTGGTTTTTGGTTTAGAGAGATGGATCATGCAGCAGATGCTCATAGGACTGATTTGATGACAATAACACGTTTCGTGTTGAACGAGCAATCCAAGTATCCTGAGTCTCGTGGGGATTTCACCATCTTGCTTAATCACATCGTTCTTGGTTGCAAGTTTGTTTGCTCTGCTGTTAACAAGGTCTCTTCTATATATTCTTCTTAATGTGGTTTTCTTTGAATCATTTCTCCTTTGATTTCCTTTCCCAAGTAAGCTCTGGGTCATGTTCTGTTCAACCAAGTAAAAGTTAGGTCATATTTTTTCTATCAGATCAGTCTCAACTATAAATTTATTTTATTATTGGATGTTTACTGGTGCAGGCTGGTCTTGCCAAACTCATTGGACTCGCTGGGGAGACTAATGTTCAGGCAAGTAGTTGCCAAATGCCAGATAGGGAATTCGCTTCTCTTTTATGGTATTAATATTTCATGCTAAGTACGTTATCTATTTTGACTAAAGGGTGAAGAGCAAAAGAAACTGGACGTGCTTTCAAATGAAGTCTTTGTCAAGGCTTTAGTAAGCAGTGGCAGAACAGTGAGTAGTTGGATGAGTTTTTAGTAAGCGTTGGAGATGATATGATTTTCTCTTAACATATTGGATGTTATACCAGTGCATCCTTGTCTCGGAAGAAGATGAAGAGGCGACTTTTGTAGATCCCTCAAAGCGTGGGAGGTGCTTTTAGTTGTTCTTCATGATGTTACTTCCATTATATTTAGTTGTTCCTCATGTATATTTGATTAGAATTTATCTTAAGTAACGCAGGTACTGTGTTGTTTTTGATCCTCTAGATGGTTCCTCCAACATTGACTGTGGAGTTTCCATTGGAACAGTATGGTTCCTCATCCCAAACCCAGAAATGCAATGCCATACTTAGTTTTGTTGGGGATAATTATTGTTCTAAGATAACTTGATATTGCAGTGGTCAATTTAATGTGTTCTCTTTCATCTAGATTTTTGGGATTTACATGATGAAAGATAACCATGAACCAACTCTAGATGATGTACTGCAACCTGGGAAGCAAATGCTGGCAGCTGGCTATTGCATGTATGGAAGCTCTTGCACGGTAAAATGTTGACTTGTTTATATATGTGATGGATTGCTTATGTAATATGCCTTGCACTTAATACTTTGGAATAGTGATTTTTCAGCTTGTTTTGAGCACTGGAGAAGGAGTCAACGGATTCACCCTTGATCCATCTCTTGGAGAGTTCATACTAACTCACCCAGATATCAAGGTATAATCATTATGTAAATATTGGAATAATAACTCTATTTGCTTCTTTCACCTGAGGATTGAATATGACAACTCTTTTTGTCTCTGTATAACGACTCTGATTTGTTTGGGACAACTTACAAGCTTTGGTTTATCATGTCTTTTTCAAAGATTCCAAAGAAAGGGAAGATCTATTCAGTTAATGAAGGAAATGCTAAGAACTGGGATGGTCCAACGGCCAAGTATGTCTTAATTCAGTTCAGAAATGTCTGGTTTTTCTCTGCAGTTGTCTCAGTTTCTTTTTCTTTTCAACTTCAGGTATGTGGAAAAGTGCAAGTTTCCCAAGGATGGTTCTTCTTCAAAGTCTCTGAGATACATAGGAAGGTATCACGTATTCTATCCTTACTGCCTGTTTTATTTCCAGTATTCATCAACAGAGACTATATTAATTCTCACATCTACATATGTATGTTTGGCATTAGTCCTAGATTTGTTTCTTTAACATGGACTCTGGTTTTGTGATGAACCAGCATGGTAGCTGATGTCCATCGTACATTGCTCTACGGGGGTATCTTTTTGTACCCTGCAGATAAGAAGAGCCCCAGTGGAAAGCTCCGGTATGTTAAATGCAATTACGGATATAGCACTATTATTAACATTATTATTATTATTTTCCTTGCGGACTCATTACTAAATTTGAGCAATGTGTGTGAACCAGTGTTCTGTACGAGGTCTTTCCAATGTCGTTCCTGATGGAACAAGCCGGAGGTCAGGCATTCACCGGCAAACAACGGGTATTTAAACTATTGAGTGTTTTTCTGTGTATCCTTCTGATACTGTTCACTGATATGATGTACTAAGTAAATTTCATGCATATGGGCACATATCTTACTTTAGACTGTACACGTAGTTGTATGACCGTTAGTGTGTGTACCCTTATAAAAAAGAAGAGCGAGCTCAACCTACGAGCTCTAATTGCTAGCACGTCATGATTTGACACAAATGTTAGCTCATACTACTAGCTCATTAGGTCCAAATCCAATTCAGATTTTGGACCTGTGTCGATCACGACAACCACTTTAACAAAACTAAAACCATTTCAGTTGATTGTATGAAATATGTTTTTGTGCTCATAGTTACTTGATTATGTTCTTGCTTGCAGGCACTTGATTTGGTGCCAACAAAGATACACGAGAGGTCTCCAATATTTCTTGGTAGTTTTGATGATGTCGAAGATATCAAAGCACTCTATGCTGCTGAAGGGAAAATGAAATAAATGTACAAGTTCTCACTCTCACTCTACTTAGATAGCTTCGGCTTCGGTTCTAAACCGTGTTTAAAAGATATATTGCATTTGTTACAGGACTTTTATTGTTTATCCATGGATATATTTTTAAATTTGTTTTGCTCATCTCATGTTAATCTTTTCTCTATCTTTGTGAGTATCATTAAAAATAATATCACTATTTAATATTTAGATATTTTTAGATACATTTTCATACCTATTGTCGATACTAAATAGCAGTAAAAAATTTGTATATATTTTTCATGATATTATGCATGGTTCAAATATATCATAGCTAATTCTTTAGGAAAAAAATGTGTCTTGCACAATGGAATATTATAAGTGAGATTTCGAGTAAGTATTTATATAATTTTCTTATGTCCAAAGAAATGATTCACCAAAATAATAAGTCATCATTGCTTTCGACACATCTGAGATCGCTAAATGTTTAGGAGTTCCTTTATTCAATCGTTTTCCTTGTTCTTGTTGTTAGGTATCTTGTTCGTACATACCTTCTCTTTGTTTCCTAGACCTATAGTGAATTACAGACGAAGTTCAAAAAGATCAAATCTTTGATGATTTCATCATACATGATCGAGTTGCAAAAACATTGAATAGGTATTTTACATCTGAATTGAATTCTTTCTGGTTAAGAATCTCTTTTTAGTTGCTCTGGAATAATTAGGTCAAATTTTATGAAAAAATCTTTCGACCTTAAGATTATGCAAATCAAATCCATAATATTGCAGAAAAATTGATTTTAGTATCTTCAAAATAATATGATTTTTCAAGTTCAAGAAATACCTGATGCAGAATTTGAGTTAGCCAAAGGACATTCGATAAATTGATTTCTCCCTCTTGACATTTTCGCTTAATTACACAAACTGTAAATGATGGAAACTATAATTTTCATGTGTATTTGTGTGCATAACCCTAATAGGTAGAGGAAAATAAATTTATAATGATCAACTTTTAATCTAGTACATCTATTAAGTAACCACTATAAAAAAAAAAGGTTTTTAGCGACCTTTTTTTGAGTTTATATAAGCGCCGCAAAAAATGCAGTTAAAAATAATGCTGCTAAAAATCGTGACGTTTATGAGGAAAAAATACTGCTAAAGACCATGTTCTTTAGCGACGCTTCTCCAAAAACGCTACTAAAAACCATGGTCTTTGGCAATGTTTTTCCCACAAACACCGTTAAAGACCATATTCTTTAGTGACACTTTCCCACAAACACCACTAATATTAACAAATTTTACCAACTGATTTTAATTCATATAAAACTAAAATTTTTAATTATTTTTTTATAAATTCAAATTCATTTAAAATTGGATTTTTACTCAAATCTTCATAAATTTCTTGAGAGATCGAACATTTTTTAATGTTAGTGATGAAGTCTTGCAAAATTAAAATATGTATGTAGATAACTTGAAACATGTGATAAGATAAAATTACATTTCACGAACAACTAAATATTCAAAAATCTAATAATTCAATTACACTTGAAATACCAAAAAAGAACAAAAATTATTAACAAAATTTAAACAAAAAGTGTAAATTTTAGACAATTTCTAAATTATTCATAATGCTAAATTGCAAAAGACATTGCTAGTCAAGATCTCTCTTATAGCACATAGTTGAAGATCATCTCTTGCAAGTTCCTACAACAACATAAACAATATAATCATTATCAAATTTGATTTGATTCGATTTGATTCATAAAATACTATGAATTAGTTTATGTCAATGGCTAGTAAATGAAGAAAATTTGATTTGATTCATACAATATTATGAATTAGTTTATGTCAACAGCATATATCATTTGTTCTTAGATTAATGAAGGCCAAAAATTAACATCACTCTAATCACAACAATTTTAAACTTGGCACAGGCAAGGAGGTAAAAATTATTACACAACAAAAGGAAACTTGAACAGAAATAAAATGGAATCAATGAATTAAAAAATACAAAATGGCACAGCAATACAAGCATTAGCCAACTATCATAGATGCATAAAATAGAACTTAATACTATGAGTTAGCCCTACATTTAGTACTTAGTTCAATAGGTAAAAGATAAAATCGATACTGCTCTACTCTTCTCTAACACAAAAGTAACTAAAACTACAGGTTATCTGACAAAGAGATAACCTGAAGAAAGAACAATAATTCCATGTATCTAAAACTCAAACCTTTATCAAGGACCTTTTTTACAGGTTACATAGGTCACTGTATATCGTATTATATAGACAAATTATACATAGACTCCAAGATATTTGAATTCATTGAAAAAATAGGAAAGATAAAACCGGTGACAGATAAGCACATGCCTGAATCGTCCAAAGAGCACCTTCTGGCTCACCTTAAATACATACCCTCTACCATCATTTATTTCCTTCAGTAAGTCTAGAAGGAACTAAAGTCTGATCAGTCATGCTTGTGTAATAAACAAGGCTGCTTAAAAAAAACCTACGGCTAGGGAAAACTTCAAAACAGCCTTCTAAACTTTGCAAGGACCTAACGCAATAGTGATCTATAATTCCTTTCCGTATGTCAAAGGTGATCGAAGGCTCTTATGGCTTCACAAATCCAATGACAATTTTCTTTTACTAAGAAAGGAAAACTAGACACTTTAGGAATATTAACTTAGCTTTGAAAAGCTTATAAAGGATTCCTGAATCATTCTTGAGTGCTCAAACCAAATATTTTCAGCTTCTCAAGCTCTCAAGGCCTTCAATGACTTAGGGTTAATCACTCTTTCTAATGTAAATCAGAAGCGATGTCTCACAAGTGATGTTCAGGCGCAAATGAAACTCAAGACAGGCAACAATAAAAACTGCATATTTTTCAATGCTATTGCTCCAGTCTACTCGCTCTTAAGAATTGCCTTCTTATAAAATTGAGTCCAACTACGCTCATAAACACAAAAAGAGTGGAACTTTCTGGTACATTCTCTATAAAATTGTAGCAAAAAGTATAATTAATGAATCAAAGCAACAAAAATGCAGAGATTAACCAAAAAAGAAAAGCATCCAAGAACATTTTCAGCAAAAGTTGAGCTCCATAAATGAAACATTTAAAAGACAAAAGTAGATGGAGCTAACTGATTGCCTAAGCAAGAATATCCAGACCCAATTATTGGCCTCATCAGAGTTTGAGAAAGATAATAAATTTGAAATAAGCGGCGCAAAAGAATCATCAAGGGGCTAACAACCAACTTGAGTTAATTTTGGTTAAACAACATTGGATATCATTCAATTTACAACAACAAAAATAACCCGAATTTTTTTTTCATACAAGTCCAACAAAATACAAAGAAAGGGACATACTTACAACACAGTTGAAGAATCCATTCAACAAAATTGCAGGATATTAATAGTTCCAAATAAATTGACGATGACAAAGAAAACCAAGTTAAAAAAAAATAAGGAATTATATACCTGCTCATCAGAGAATCTTTCAGAAAAAGATGAAATGGAACCTCCAGAACTATCAGTTTTGCCTGGACTCTTCTCTGTCGACTTTCTTCTCCATAGCCAACTCCTTCTATCCATCTTCAACTCCAACTCCAACTCCAACACAGAGCACAATTCAATTCAGTGCTTGGTTTAATCCATAACTTTTTGTTGATGTTGTTGTTGCTGCTGTTGTTGTTGAACTGTTGGATGAACACGAACCGAGGTAACTTTTTTTCTTTGAATACAATCTGTGACGAGACTTTGCTTAGAATCCACTCTCAATGGACAATCTAACCTCCAAGAAACAAAATTTGAAATACTTTCCATAATCGTATAATTAATGCTTAAACACTGCTAATAATAAAAACAATTGTCTATCCTAGATGTATTAGTCGCATAATTATTAATAATATATTCAACGATATCAACTAGAAAGCATAAAATGCAGAACTTCTTATTATCTTTTTTTACTATTGTTTTTCAAATTACATTATATCAAACTAACCTCAGTGAATCCTTTGAGAAATTTTTTTGGTAAAAGTGTATGCAAATCAACTGCCAGAGAACCTCGCCAATAGAGTGAGCACTTCATATGATCTAACTGATAACTGAATAAGGTTCCTTGTTACTAGCTCACAACCAATGTTCCTTTAACAAAATGCAGAATTCAAATTCAAGAACAGAAACTAATCATAATTAATAATAATAAAACAATAAGATATCAGTATTAAGCTATATTTTGATCGGAGAAGAAAATTGAAAACAAACAACAATATCTCTATAAATATCAAAGCAATACAGAAAAAAATCTGAAAAGAAACGAAACTAAAACCTAATAGAGATGAATTCAATAAGATTTCTGGTTTCCGCTTCCTCTTTTTTTTTTTTTTCTGTTTCATCGATCCATGAAATGAATTAACAAAATCATAACACACATTGTCTCTTTTTTTTCTCTCTCTAATTCTTTTCGACTTCTTTGCTTGCTCACCAAATAAATTACTAAACAAATCAAAGGAAATGTCAGGAAACAGCAAAAGATCATACATGCACAAAAAAATTGAAAGAGAGAAATACCTAACCAGTAAGCCATTGATGGAAGGTTAGTGTGTATTGTGTTTGTATGTGAGCGAGGGAGAGCAAAAGCCTTTGTCAGTCGACTACTTATGTGTTTGATCCAAAAAGGAAAAAAAAAAACTATTTTCTTCAGGTGAGTGAGGAGAGACTGTGTTCTTTTATATTTGATATTCATATGTCCATATCCTTCATCAAAAACAAAGAGAGAAGGAAGTAAATAAAAAGTAGCAGACAATAACTTAACAGAGCACAATAGTTAGTATAAATGACATCTTATTATCTTCCCAAGTACATTTAACCAAGTTATCTGACAAACAAATTTGTTAAAAACCACAGCCTGCACATAGATGTAACCCATCTAAATGGTGTTGGTCAATTGTCAGATTGTAAGGATGACTACTTTTCCTTCCATTTTGTGTTCTTTTATATTTGATAGATAAAACCATCAGGACTAAGCCCCGGCAAGCATGATACAACTGGATCAAACCATGAGTCATAAATGCTGATCTCCATCTCATTCCTCCAATTTGCTTCATGAACAGCTCGTACAAACACCTTAATTAAGTAAAAATGAGATAAAGTTATCAGCCTTGAAACTCTTACGTCAGCTTTCTTCCTCTTGATTGGAATAAACCAAAGGAGAAAAGAGAAAACTGCAAGGGTTAAAATCCAATGACTTTGGTCATTGTTGAACAGAAAATTCATAAAAAAAAACTTCTAATATTTTGCTTTCCACATAGACTAAAGAAAACTTCTTGAAAAGCAGAACATGACAGCACAGAGAAACTCTATCATCATATCGTAATAACACAAGACAGGAAAAAAAGTAACAAGAAGAAGAAACTACTCTATGCTTACCATTCTGTCACTGAAAACGCTCCTTTCCATTAACCTGAGTGGCTTAAGACCCCCAGATGACTCTCTCTCCTGCATAACCCGTGTAACAAAGACGTAATTTTGAAAGGTATAGGCATACCTCTGTCGTTCAGCATAAAACACAAGTTTTTACAATCAATTAAATAAAAAATTCCGGTCCTCGCGTTTAGGGAGTCAACAACCATTTGAACCATTTTAGATACAGATTGAGCTTCATTTACTTCTCTATCCCTTGCTTTCCCATACACCCATAATTACCATTCACATAAGTAGAAACCGCCGGTGAATTGTGGAAGTCATGCCTGTGTATTACGATGAAAAAGGAACTGGAAAGTAATGGAGAGGAGTTGGACTCTCATGAAAAAACTGGGGAAAAACTCACATCTTAAACACTAAAAACTTCAACCAAATGGACTTCAATGAAACAAAAACCACTGTTTAAGTAAAATATACACATTAAAACCAAGATAAAATAAAAATAAAAACCCCAACTCCATTTAAACAGTTCAGTACCAAATAAACTTCTCATAGATAATAGCAGGAAAAAAAAAAAGAGAGAAAACCTTGTCCTTGTACAACTGCTTGAGCTCAGCAACACCTTGAATCCCATTCTCAACAAGCTTCCTCAAATTCCTAGGTCCAACGCCCGGAATCGTCAACAAATCTGGACTCTCCACCAAAACCCCAGAACCCTTTTGCCTTCCATTCAACCTTATCGGCTTATCTTCCTGTTCAATCTCATTCAAATCCTTGGAAGTTTCAATTGGACTCAACTGCTCCTCTATCCCACTGGAATGGCACCAAGCCGGCCGGATACCAACTCTCCCAGGCCAAGCCCGTAGAGAGGTTCTTGTATTTAAACAAGGTTGATAAAGATAACTAGCAGTGGTGTAGAAGCGCCGGGAAAGCGAGGAAGTTCTGTTGGTAAGAGCGACGGTGACGGCGAGAGAAGAGCCACAACCTGGGAGAGTGGCAGTGGGCATTGAGAAAGAAATAGTAGAAGAAGAAGCAGGGGTGGTGAAAGGGAGAGGAAGAGAAAGAGAAAGAGAGAGAAAAGGGAGAGAGGGTTTAAGGGAAGAAGTAGAAAGCAGGGCAGGAGCAGAAGGGGTTCTTCTTATCAGTTTCTGCATCCCTCAAACACATTTCACTATCTTTTTGTCTGATATTAGGGTATCTATTTAGTTCAAAACTGTAAAACTGTAAAACTGAAGAAGATAAGACGATAAAAAATAGAAAGGAAACCCTCAAAGAGAAGAGGCGGGAAGCAGAGGGAAAGATCAAAAGTTAAAAAGTAAAAATAATATTATAATACTTCATTATTAAATAAAACAAAAAAATAGTATAATATTTTTATTGAAATATAAATTAAATAATAATTAATTATAAATAAATGTTAAAATTCACTTTTAGCAGTTCTTTTTCATAAGCGTCACTAAAGGTCTTGCTAATGCTCTGACCTTTAGCAACGCTTTCCCATAAGCGTCGTTAATGCTCTCAATTTTTAGCAGCGCTTTTCCACAAGCGTCGCTAATGCTCTAATTTTTAGCGGCGCTTTTCCACAAACGCTTCTAATGCTCTAACCTTTAGTGGCGCTTTCCCATAAGCGTCACTAATGCTTTACCTTTTACAGTGTTAATGAAAAAGCACCGCTATTGATAAACCTTTTACGGCATTTTTTGTCCAAACGCCGCTAAAAGTGCCGCTAATAACCTGTTTTGCTGTAGTGAACCAAATGAATGAAAAATATTCAACTTCTATTAAAAGTAAAACTCTTATCCCCTTTCAATTGGGCCACATAAGTTTAGACTCAATTGGGTCCATAATAATGGGCTAAAAAAATCTTATGTTCTTCCATTTGTCCTAATGAGGTAAAACATAAACTTCATAGAATAAAGGTTGAGCGCACATAAAAATAACACTTATCTTAACTACCACATTATAGTGAATTGAAAATGTGAGTTATGCTAGTTGTATATAGCTTAAGTCACATGCTTCTTTCCATTAAGTACAACATTATTGTTGAGACGTTGAAATGCCTCGTGGCGCAACAAAAAAAAGTATTTTGGCGATCGTCAAATGATCCATGTATGAGGAACGAATCGAGTTGAAAATTATACCTTTTGGAAACTGGAAAGTGACGAATAGTGTTGTTGATAGGATCCCTTTTGGAGATGTTGATTCCAAGCAGTAATAATAACGCTCGGCTTCTATGTAATCCACCCAGTCGAAAAATGAACAACAACAACCTCTAAACTTTTCAGAGAGTTTTTGAAAATGGATGCTAGACTTTTTTTTCTTGATAACCCTAACACACGAAAGGATTCATTTTTCTTTTATTTTTTGAGATATCATATCTCAGAAAATAAAATTGGGATTATTCCCTTATTATTAGAGAAACAAATGGAAAGTAAGGGAAAAGATTATATTATTTTCAAAAGAATATCACTTTCCATGTCCTTTTATATTTTGACCGAAATTATTATAACTGTTTATATTAATAATTTCTATAAAATACATATAATTAATATTTTGTATAGATCAAATTCATATATTAATTTTATCTATGTTCTTTATTTGTGTATAACAAGTTTTATATATAATGTGTTTAATATTTAACTAACAAATTAAATTAATTCAACAATTAATTTAATTCATGTGACAGCTATACAATACCAAATATATTTGGATTCTGTTCGTTTCAACTATAAGATGTGACCCTGTAGTAACGTTGGTAATAAACTAGAACGTTTCTAGCATTACAAGCAATGAGTGACATCTAGCAATGCATCATTGCCACCCAAGTTACAAGAAGTCGTGATTCAACATAACCTTTTTGTGATAAATTTTTCATGTATTATATCATTTTATCCTTAATATCTAAATTGGACAGAAGTCATGGAATAGTCACACTTGTATAGTCCAATATCATATTTATTTATTTTTTTAGTAGACTACAATAAAAAAAATAAGTGTGATATCTCATATCAACTTATTCGAGCATGGCCATGCATTTTCTAGTCTCACTCCATCAAGAGTCCTAAGACATAACTTATTCGATCATGCTTTTGTTGTGTCAGAGGCTTCGTTAGTGGATCAGCAATGTTGTCATCTATTGTTAATCTGCATATTTCCACATCTCCATTTCTCGAATGAGATGAAAATACCTAAGTATATGTTTTGGATCATTAGCGAGATCTAAGTTTCTTTGTTTGTGCAATAGCTCCGTTGTTGTCACAACGAAGTTCTATAGCATCTGATATGCTAGGCACAACCTCTAGTTCAGGTATGAACTTCTTGATCTAAATAGCCTCTTTTGTAGCTTCACTAGCTGTAATATACTCGATCTCAGTTTTAGAATAAGCTATTTTATCTTGCTTTGAACTTTTCTAGCTCACAACGCCATTATTAAGGCAAAGCACAAAATCCAATTGCGATCATGAATCATCCTTCTCAGTTTGGAAACTAGGATCAGTGTAACCTTTTACACTCAGCTCTTTCTCACCTCAATATATAAGGAATTTATCCTTAGTCCTTCTCAAGTACTTAAGGAAATTTTAAACTGCAACCTAATGACCTTCTCCGGGATATACTTAGTACCACGCGTCATGCTTAAAGCATATAATACATCTGGATGAGTACATAGTATGTCATACATGATAGATCCAATAGTTGAAGCATATGGAATCTTACTCGTACGTTCTCTCTCTTGTGAAGTTAAATGACACATTTCCTTCGAGAGTGAAATACCATGTCTCATAGGTAGAAATCTTCTATTAGATTCTTCCATATTGAACCTTTTTAGTACTTTATCTATGTTTGTAATTTGGCTTAAACCTAAGAGTCGTCTTGATCCATCTCCATAGATTTTGACTCCTAATATGTATGTAGCCTCACCCAAGCCTTTCATAGAAAAACAACTTCCTAACCAAGTCTTAATTGACAGTAGGGTAGGTATGTTATTTCCTATGATAAGTATATTATCTACATACAGTACCAAGAATACAATACTGCTCCCTCTAATTTTCTTGTAACCACAAGGCTCATCTTCATTTTTTATAAAACCAAATTCATTGATCGCATCATTAAAATAAAGATTCCAACTTCGAGAAGCTTGCTTTAAACCATATAAATGGATCTTTGTAGCTTGCATATCTTACCGAGCATCTTTTGGATCGACAAAACCTTCAAGTTATGCCATGTACACATCTTCTTCTAGTTTCCCATTAAGGAAAGCTATTTTGATGCCCATCTTCCAGATTTCATAATCATGAAATACAACTATTGCAAGTAAGATCCAAATGGATTTAAACATAGCAACAGGAGAAAAGGTTTCGTTATAGTCTACAGAATGAACTTGTCTAAAACATTTTGCGACTAATCGCCCTTTGTATGTTTGTACATTACCATTCATGTCAATTTTCTTTTTGAAAACCCACTTGCACCATATGGGTTTAACCCCTTCAGGTGGGTCAACCAAGATCCATACTTGGTTTTCTGACTTGGAATCCATCTTAGACCTCATAACCTCAAGCCATTTATCAAAATCTAGGCTCATTATCGCTTTTTGATAAGTCCTAGGCTCATCTTGATCCATAAGTAGTATATCACCATGTGTTGTAATGAGAAATCCATATATCTCAGGTACATGGTGTACTCTTAAAGATCTTCGCAGTAGTTCTGTTTCCAAAATAGTTTATTGTTCCACAACAACTTGTGGAACATATTTTTGTTCAATATTTGGTTCAGTGATATGTTGTTATTCTCGAATTTCTCCGAGGTCTATTCTTGTAACATCCCATTTTTTTAGTGGTGTCGAAAACAGT